>JBAJHX010000040.1:4329852-4350053 GCA_037176925.1 Amniataba percoides | reverse complement strand
TGTGTGTGTGTGTGTGTGTGTGTGTGTGTGTGTGTGTGTGTGTGTGTGTGTGTGTGTGTGTGTGTGTGTGAGTGTGCTTTTCTGTGTGTGTTTTCATGTGTCTGAGGTAAATGTCGATTGACCTGTCTGCCTGCCCTCAGGCCTCTTTCTCCATCTCCATCCCCCTTTACGCGAGCCTGTATCTCTTTACTACAGCTTTATTGCTTTTTTCCTCTCCTCCTTCATTTCCACACTCTCTCTCTTCACCCCCCTCTCATTTGTTTGAAGCTCCGTGCACCTTTGTGCCCCTAGTTTTGTTTGCACAATTCATTTCTTTCACTCATCTCCTCCCTATACCCCTGCCCACTGAATCCTCCTTTTTTTCCCACCTTCTTTCAATCTCACTGCCTCACATGCATTATCTATTAGCTGTGGCTTGTCAGGGCTCCAGTCCTGTGTAATGGGAGACAGGCGGGGCAGATTGCGCAGCGTCACATTAATTTGCCATGGCTAACTGTTCGTACACCAGAGCAGAAATCAATGCGCCACCCCCAACCTTTATCTCCCCAGCGTCATCGCCGCTGACACAAGTACACCAGCTGCCCTTTCCAGCACCCACGATTTCTTTTGTCTGCCAGCCTGTACTCACATCAGCAGAAGAGGTCTTTAAGAGGTTTTTCTCCTGCAGAAAATCCAGCTTTCTGCACACATAAAAACGATTATATTCTCACAAGAAGTAGAAATTCTCATTTTAATGGTTGGCAGTGTCAGCTTGTTGGTCCGTCCACCACTTTGGTCCAGGCTGAAATATCTCCACATCTACTGAATGTAAAGTCGGGACATCTGTGGTCCTCAGAAGATGGATCCTACTGACACTGATCTTCTGACTTTTGCTGTAGTGCCATCAGCAAGTGAGATAACTTGATGACTATTGGATGGATTGGCATAAAACCTGGTACATTCAAAGTCCACAGAGAGTGAATCAGAATGACTTTTCCTTTACTGCAAAGAGCTTCACAGTTATCACAACAACTATTGGATGGATTGGCACAAAATTTTGATGAAACCTTGATGGTTTCCAGACAATGACTTCTAATTAAGTTGCAACAATTGAGCTTAATTAATCGATTCATGTCCATGGACAGGAACTTCACTGGCAACTACTTTGGCGAAATCAAGTAATCACTTAAATCCACTGAAAAAAAGCATTTCCTTTATTCTTCTGCTTTTCTTGTGTGAAATCTGAGTATTTTGACAGTCCACAGCCCAATTTTTAGACTGAGACAGTAATTGGGACATGATACACACACACACACACACACACACACACGGTAATAAAAGCATAATTACACAAGAAAATAAAGAAAACTAACATAAACAAATAGATGGGAGGAATCTGTAATGTTATTAGTGTAGGCACACAAATCAAAGGGTTTACCGAGAGAGCGTCTGTCTCAGCAACAATGAACTGTACTGTTTGTTGCGACCCCTTTGCGATGACCTTGGTGATCTCCTTTTCCTCTAGTTCCATCTTGAAGTTTGGACATTTGTAGTTTTGAATAGTCTCAGCAGGATTTGGATGGATTTCCATGACCTGCACGCCCCCCCTCAGGATGAACTGCAGTGACTTGTCAAGCACCATCATCAGGTCAAATATGTGTAATACTCTGGATGCCAAACACATTCCCATGAACCTTGGCTGTAATTAACAAATATTAGGATTTAAAGATGGGTAAAAATGATACCTGCTGCATGATGCCAGCGCCGACACAGTTTGGCAGACTGTCATACCTGCAGACTTTGAGCTTTGTTTTTCAATGAGCAGGCAAATACGTCTGCTTTATAGTTTGCAGACTTTCTCTAAGCACTAATTCTCCCACTTCTTCTTGTGTTTTTTTTTTTCATTATGCAAAATTCTCAGTTGCAGCCTCTAACACCTTCAGAAGTTAGGCTGATTTAGTTTCCTTGCCTGCGAATGATCAAGGGAACCAAACAGCGTTGATGTCCAATGTTCTTGTCATCCTGTCCCTCGATAAAATCAAAGTGGTTGGAACACTTTCACTGTAAAAGACTAATTACGCAGGAAATAAATCAGGATATAGAGACTACATCCTGATGCTGAAAGAGTAGTATCAACACATTTTCTAACTTATATTACTGAAAATGAAACCCATTACACTCTTTAATAGGAATGGAAGTGTAATTAGTGTACCTCAATGCCATCAAACACTCCCAGACTGGATCTTTTGCACACTGCACTTACATGTCTGTATGCTTTGTGTGCGAGAGCTTCAGAGTGTGTAAACTATGCATGTCTTGTCCTTCAGTGGGGCTCAAAGGAAGTGTTTTGATGAGGTTCGCATCAAACACCTAGGCTCTTCGCATGCCTTGCTTATCAATAAAGGCCTTTAATCAGAGAGAATTGCATGGCAGGCAGAAAGTATTTCAGCTTGTATTATGTATTTCATTACTGAGCCATCAAACTGGATGAGGCAAATGATGGTACAGCATAAAACTGTTGGAGTTTTTGTTTATTTTATCTCCCCATGTGGAAGGAGCCGGGATGAAGGCAGATGCCAAGTTAGGAGCTGAGCTTACTTATTGCTCTATTCCGTTTGAAGTGAATTAAAGAATGTCTCTTCATCATATTTTTTTTAATGAAATATTTAATTCCACCAAGACGGAGTAGAGATTAATTAAAATGGTGACTTGCAAGCGAAATGTTCTTTTCTTCTTCCCCCTTCATTTTATTGTCTGTGATTAGGAACGTTCTCTTGTACTCGGGGAACACAGGGAATATTTTCAGCTAACTAGAAACTTCTGTCGGAGAGGCTGAGCTGATTTTAGAAATGCTGACTTATTGATGTGTTTTCTTCATGTCAATTATTGATGGGCATTGAAATGCATCATTGCCTGGTTTATATTTCAGCAGGTCTGAGGCCAACTTGCTACATGAGTGCTGAAATCACCATCAGGACCATGGACAGCACCCACACAGAACTCAGACTATGTGAGGGCTGCAGGAGCTTCTTAGCATGTTCTACATACTAATGCTATGATGCCATTTTTCTACATGATAGTTCTCATTGCCACAGAGTCGTTACCAGAATAGATAGAATGAACGCCACTGCCAAATTTGTGGAAGTTTAAATTGGCCTTTGTCCCAGATAAACAAGTCTCTAAATACACTAACTGTCATCACATACATCATACTTTTTTGTCCATGTATTATGGGGTGTGAAGTGATAATGTTTATATAACTCTTGTAATTCTAAAACAAATGTGTATACCATTACTATATACCAATATTAAACCGTGCTTATAATGCTTATAACTCAGTAATTTTACTTTACATTTGAAATCAATCTATATATTCTTTATTCACCAGGTAATATATTGTCAGATGATTATAAAAATGCACATTACATTCCTACATGTCCTCTTTTGTTGAGGGAATTTTGACTATTTTGGTTTAAAACATCATTATTACAGTTATCAGAATTGTACTTTTTTATTGACTAAACAATCGATTGACAACAAACTCTGCTCATGATTTATAAAAGAGTGAGAAATATAACATGCATGTCATCCAATAGTCACCACACACTGTTTTTAGGTGCCATTTTGACTAAAAGCAGTCCTGTGGTAAAATAATAAATAGATAATAGATGGGGCTGCAGTGGTGTGGGCGTATTGCTTCAGGTACCAGTGAGACAATGAAATGTGATCCAAGAAATACAGTTTGAGAAATAAATCTGTACGTTTCAAGGCTTTCCAGAAAGCAAACACTGCACACCAGTTTATAACACTACGAGACAGGATTTTACATCTCTGGAAAGTAGAACATTTATGATCATTTTATCTGTCAGTGTGACATTATCCGGGTAAACAGTCAAATCTGGTGTTACATTTCACACAGTCGTCTACCAGGAATGTGCACTCGCCCATATTTGATCGGCTGCCGCAGCACCTCGCCAGGCTGCAGTGAACTGGATTGCCAGGAATAATTTTTTTTTGCCAGAGTCTCCTGCATTGGCATCCTCATTGTGACAACACAATAGTCCCATTGAAACAAATGACAGGCTGTGTTTTTTTTCTTGCAAGGCTAATGATCTGAATGCGGCCTTGCCTATCATTTGCCCTCCACTGAAATGAATTACTTCCATTTTCCATCAATCCAACAATGTGTAAAATGTATGCTATTCATCATGTAGAACGCAGTATGCAATAATATGGCACATGAAGGCAAAAGTTACAAATAAGATTCTCTCTCTCTGCAACAGTTTTTATACCTTTTTGTCTCATGCTTGGTGGTCAGGTGTTAATTTACTTCTTTCACTGCTGTACATTTCCAGTGTCCACTACTTTGGCCTTCATATTGCAAAGAAAATGACCCATTAATGGAATGAAAAAGTAAAAGAATCTAATTTTTATCATGTTTTGAACACCAGGTCCTTACATGATATTTCTATTTACATGATAAATACAACCATACTTTTCATTCACTGAATCTGCACGTTGTTACTATGTGGTGTGAAGAAGTTAGTGGCTGCATGAGAGAACACTGCACTCTCATGCTCTGTACAGTGATTGGCTTTTCATATCGGCAAACATCCCCGGCCAACCTCCCACCACACACACACACACACAAAGACACACAAACCCATGTCCCCGGTACACTCATGCATCAGAATGAGAAACGGCAAGGTGTCCTAATCTTAACGGGAGGGAGCGGGGGCATTTGTAATTTCTTATCCGCCGCTAATTACAGCGGTAACAAGACCCAGGAGAAGTGACGGCTGCTGGTTTAGACGTCTGCCGGCTTGACAGCAGGGTTAATTAACAGCCTTCCACCAAGATTAAGATGGGACAAAAACTAAATAGATCAAGATACACACGCACGCATACTCAAGCACATGCACACATAAGTATGCACTTATGCAGGCGCGCACATACACACTAAATAGCCCTTCTGCTAAGAGCTTAGATTAAGATAGCCATGCCATCCCATCTATTTCGGCAGCAAATTAGCTTCCCGCTCGGTCAGACAGGCTCGGCAGACACAGGGCCAGTCGCCTCAGACCTAATGCATTCATTCATACACCTGTTTGACTTATTGATACTGGCACATTCACGGGAGAATAATTTTGTTGATCCACTGAATATGGCTCATGAGAGGAAGCAGAGGAAGTAAATGGCATTAGGGAGCTGACAGCTACATGGCTGCAAACCCTTTAATGCCCATGTTGTATTCCCCGCTGAGCATGTACAATGATCCTATCCATCTCTCCCCTCCCTGTAATGTCATAAAGTGTGACTCTGGGTCTGAAAGATTTGTCTAAGCCCTGCCTAACATGTCCCCATCTCCACCTTGCCTGGTGGTGGGTGCACTGACGCAGACACACACACACAGACACACACTCATACACACACACACACACACACACACACACACACACACACACACACACACACACACACAGACTCTCACTGCCAGGTTAATGTGGCACCACATTCATTGGGCTGTAGCGTGTGTTGCCTCCCTTACCAGCTGTCCTAATGTAACTCCATTCGAAGACTCCATTTGGACACAGAAGTATGTATGAATAAAAGAAGGCACTTTCTCCCGCGTTCGCTCTCCTTGCTGCTATCTTTGGCCTGCAGGGTTAGGAGATTGGAACCTGGAGACATACTGTGGGTGTGTTTTGCCCCATGGGGACATGGGTGATGGAGGGGTGAGGAGGGGGGCAAGCCAGAGAGGAGGAGAGGAGGAGAGTGCCTGTTTGTCAAAAACATCTCCAGTTCCTCTGTCAGACATGTCAGAACTCCACTACAAATACTGCATGTTTCATAAACATGACATCATTCACATAGCAGTAATTAAAGCCTGAATACATTTGGCTGGTATCACACAATACTGAAAATATCACATACTGAACAGTGATTTACATTCAATTTAAGATTCTTCAGCATGTTGTCTTGCAAGGTTTCTCCTCTTCATACAGTTATACATGTTAATCTGTTTATCTTACACTGTTTTACTAGTGAGAGTAAAACACAGGAGCGGTTGCCATGGTGACCAACAGTTCGATATATCGTGCTCTGATTTGAAACAGTGGTAAATTGTTGAGCTGAAATGTATCTTTGAAGTGTCCCAATATACAGTATTAATGGACACCAGCCAGCTTTTTCAAAGCTACTGTTTCAAAGCTCTTGGTCTTCATGCTTAAAGGAACAGTTCACCATTTTAGGAAATCTTCTCATTCATGCTCACTGAGAGTTGGACTCTCACAGCTGTACAAAGCTCGAGCACAGTTAATGCTACAGGCTAAGCCTCTCTGAAATATTCATGAAAAAATGTTGAAACTTTCTGCATATTATTTGGATGCAATAACTCACATAGATTATTGTGGTGAGATCATGTTTTTATTATTGGTAGACTTTTAGTAAATGGTCATTTAGCTATTTTGATCAAGCACTCTACTTTAAATCAATATCAAAAACAACCTTCAGTGTGTTTAAAGTGAGAGTACCTGTAAATCAGACAGCATTTATCAATAAATATGAGTGATTCTTACAGTATCCGTCATCAGCTGCTCTACACTGTATGAAAAGTTTCTTCTTCGGTTCTTGAATCCCTCCGGCCCTCTGATGGTAGCAGGACACATGTTAACAAATCTGCAGATTTCTTTTGCTTTTTTAAATTATTCATTTTATTCTTGATATGCATTAGTGTGTCAACGCTGCCGTTATCACATTTTGCAATAGGAGGTAACATTTTACTAAATGAGAGACAGTCGAATTAAGACTGAAAATCACATAAGGGCTTCACCAAACAGTTTTTTCTTAATTTCCATTGCCGTTGTACTAATTAACTATTGAAAAACAACAACATTCCTCTTCATTTGTTGCCACTGCTGCAGTCTGGTCCCATTTTTGTTCATATTCAGGGCCCGGCTCTCGACATTCACATTTTCAATCCCATTTTTACTAAGTTCTGGTAGACTCAGCTGTTTTTCAAACCAGGGAAACAGGTGTCAATGAGCACAAGAGCTCCCCGTTAGAGTCACTGTAAAAATCTGATACACAGGCAGCGATTTAGAGGTCTACAAATCGGGCTAAATCCATGCCATTCAGCCCACACGCCGACCAGATAAGCCCTAGAGATGTCTCCCAGTGCACATAAATTGCGCGGTAACGCAGTCTCTCTCCTGTGCCCGTTCTGATTCATCCGGTCTGCGAGTGCTGCTGTCTGCCATGTATAATGCAAAGCTGAGGGAGGGTCTGTGCTGAAAGAGGAAGGAGCTCTTGGTCCTGTTAAAAAGAATAAGTTGCTGTGGCATGTCTGCTAACAGTTCCCTACATTAGTGCCCCTAGAGAGTCATGCCTCAATGACAGCGCTGTGCTCAAAGAGGTACTGGGAGAAAGGGACCGGCAAAATGGGGAAAGGGAGACAGGGAGGGAATAGAGTGAGTTGTCTGACCTTAGAGCAAAGGAGGGGGAAAAAAGCAACTGGAGAAAGGCAGGTGAATGAGGGAAGACAAGTTTGGAAGTTGTAGCGGCTTTGGGGGGTGGGGGCACGGAAGATGGAGCTGCCACCACCGCTGTCGATAGGGACCCCGAAAAAGAGGCAAGAAGGTGCAGGCGACAAGAAACGGGAGAGAGGGAGGGCGATGACAGGAGAGCTGGAGATGAGCTAGAACAGCGGGGAGGAGGAGGAGAGAACGAGGTCTGAGATTGAAATGCAGAGGAGGGGATGGAGGAGGTGGAGGAGGGGCGCTGGGATGGTGTGTGTGTGTGTGTGTGGTGGTGGGGGGGCTGAAAGTTTCATGAGGGTGTCACTATGGAAGCACCAAATTTTCTCACACCATCTGTGAAAGAAGCATTCCTCTGGGGCGGCCGACGCAGAGCCTGTGTGTGTATTTGTGTGCTGCACTGTGTGTTCGGGGACTCGAGGCGGTCTGTCTGGCCGGAGGATGTGTTTTCCGTTATTCACATATCAACAGAGAATTCATCGGGGAAGAGGAGACAAAAATGTAAGCAAAACAGAGAGAGAGAGATAGAGGCAGAAATATCCATGTATCCCAGGCTCCTCTCTGTAATTCAGGCCCTTCAGCTCCACAATACATTTCAACTGTGTTCTCTTAAACCCCTTTTTCTATTTCACGCTGCTATTCAGCATCCTCCACAGCAGCCTTATGATCTCTCTCATGTCCATTCTCACTCACCTGCCGTTACAAAGAGTCCTGTTTGTTCCATTCGCCGCAGGACCTCACGTACCAAAACGCATTTAGCCTGTGAAAAAAGCTAAATGAGGAAGGTCTGCGGTCTATTTGTCGTTAATTGGCACGGTGCAACAATAGATTACCGGACATGACAGTGTCTTTTTCACAGAAATCTATCTGCCGTGACCTCTGTGGCACTATTACAGCAAGGTCAGAGAGCACAGAGGGAAACCAATCAATATAATATCGAGTGCGAGAGCGGACCAAGTCTGATGCAGGATGGCAGAGGGAGGGGCAAGAAGAAAGACGACGGGGACGCAAAACTGGAGAGACAGTGGGATTGTGAAAGAGAAAGGAGAGAGAAAAAACCAGGGGCAGAAAAACAGGGATGAGAATGACAGAATCCACACGCAGGAAACGGTAAGGAGATGGAAAGGAAACAGCCGCATACAGCAGGAGACTGCGAGCCTCAGATGAAGGATGGAAAAAGGTAGAAATGGAGGACAGAGAGGAAGGCCCCGAAGGTGGCTGCAATCTTGCGGGTGGCAGCGATATCAGTCTACAGCAGTGCCACAGGCGCAAACACACAAACCGACACCGGCGGATGACTGGTGTGTTTGAGAGATGGTCAGTCCGGGGAGAATATTTTGTAGCCACAGGCACAAACACATATTGCCTCAGGGAGGTGTCTAATAACACTGTATACAGTAAATTGCATGCTGTATACTACATGGTGAGTCTGCAGGTGTGTGTGTATGTCTGTGTGTCGGTGCATATAGTGTGTGTATTGTGTATGCATATGTTTGAATGTGTGCCTTAAAGCATCGTCTGTCTCCATGTCAGTGTACAGCTGTATCTACATGCATTAATGCATTTTTACAAACTATATATGTAAACTATCATCTGCATATGCACATGTACACACACCTGAACCTTTGAATACTGTAAAGTTTTTTGCATTATGGTCCCATATCAGCATACTGTCTTTCAGAGTCTGCACACTCTAAAAACACAGTCTTGGTTCTCCATGATGCTCACTGTTTCTCACTGAGCTACACTGTGCAAGTGTTACATATATAGAGGTGCATACACTGTGCTCTACATGGTGCCTGTGAGTTTGCTTGTGTTCATGTGTGTGTGGGTGCACTTGTCCCATTTATCTTTTTTTCACCTTGTTCTACAACAGATACAAGACTGTATGTTCATATGCATTCGCAGAATAATCAACTATAAAAACTATCACTCCTGCACAAATGCTCCTCTCTGTTCTCTTACTTTGTTTCTTCATGCACACCTGCAGGTGTACATACATACACACACATAAATGGATACTCACTTGGCCCCCTGCTTTCTCTCTCTCAAAAGTTCACTCCTTGATGGCCCAGCAATGCTTGAGTGTGATTCATGTGTGTTTCGCTTCTTCGCCACTCTGATTTTGGAATATAGTGGAGGCTGTTCCCAGCAAACCACCTGTTCTCCCTCAAGGAAGAGATGGGGAGGCAGAGCAATTGAGAGAAATTGAATACAGTGCGATGCTCAGAAGAGAGGGAGAGAGACAGAGGTTAGCGAGACAGGTAGGGGCCTGGAAAGTTTTTAAAGAAAAGAGAGAGATGAAGCAGAAAACAAGACAAAGGATACAAAAAAAATAAAATATTCGAAAGACTTAAACACAAACACAAAAGATAGAGGTAGATGAGAGAGGTTTCACATTTCAGGCTGGTGAATAGAGATATAGAGACAACACATATTAGCTCATGTGTGTGTGAGCAGCAGATAACGAGGCGGTGTGTGACTGCTCTGTGTTTACTCTAATTAACTACATCAATGCTGTCAGACAGCTTTTCAGGCTTTGATCAGCTCCCCGAGCCTGCCAAAAAGTCTGCAAAACACACCCGTCAATCACAGACATCGTCCTCTTATGCTAATCTTATTTCCCCTCTTCAAAAAAAAAACAAAGGAGGAGGAAAGTGATTAATTTACTTTCCCGGAGTAAAACGAGTGCGGCCGGTCAAGTCGGATGGATGGCAGCGTCTCCCCTGATTGTGATTCCACCTTCATTCCATTCCACTTCTGCTCCACCCTTGCCTCTTTCACACTCATGACATCCATTACTTTTTTTTCACACACACACACACACACACACACACCTATGTACACATGCACCGCTGGCCCGATGTTGAATATGTAAATCGACATCTGCTCCAGTACCCAATCTCCAGCCCTCACCATGTGTCTGATATGCAAATGCGGCCAACACAGTTTCTTCACTCCACATCTTCCCCTCCTTTCCCTTCCCTCTGCTTCCTCTCCTCGATGTCGGCTCACCCGAGCCTGCCAAGGATGAGCAGATGAGGCAGAGGAGAGAGAGAGAGAGAGAGAGAGAGGGAGAGGAGAGAGGGGCTTCAAACAAAACCTGATAATGATGTTGTTATGGATGGATGTTACACACACAAACAGGCATGTGAGCAACAGCGAGGAGCCGCGCTTATTAGAGAACAATGGCGGGGAATCCAGGAGAGAGATGCTGAGTGTGGGAGGAAGGACAAAGCTCCAACTCCTCTGGCGCTCTCAGTGCTTTCTCCCTCGTTAACTGAGCCGTCGACACCCCACCCTCCCGCCGCCGTTTTTCACCGACATCTTATCAGCTGTAATGAGCTCAGAGGTTGACACCTTGCAGTCACATCTGACACTCGTTCTGCAGAATATAGATCCATGCACACACATTCACACGCACACACATGGCCCCTTGCAAAAACGGCCATCACATTTGCATTGAGCCACGAGATGGATGGCGTCCCATTCTGGGGGCATTGTTCTCAATCCAAGTCCAGGAGTATGCTTTGATTTATAAAGGATGAAATGGGACGAGACCTGTTTCCCAGAGATCCCCAGTTGGCTGTGTTCACAGCTTTTGCCGCTTTGACTGAGTTCTGAGTGAATACATGAATGCTAAAAGACACTAGCTGCAGCTCTCCGCTTCACTGGCTGCATGTGAGGCCACACTTGCTGTGAGGGGGCCCTGTTGAAAACGATAGGGGACAGTATAGCGCCTGGGTGCTTATCCAAATGTTGTAAGGGTGTGAAGCTCTGACACAAATTGGAGTCATCCAACAGAGCCTCACTGCATTTTTTTTCTCCCCACAGATGCAGATGAGAGCCCTGTGTCTTTGAGTGGCCATAAAAGAAGAAGAACTGGTGATACAAAATTATCAAACACCTGAATCGAGTTCTCTTATTACACGGACCAAGCAAACACATTCATCAAGTGAGATCTCATTTATCAAACGAGCGCTTGACCCAATTGGATCACAAAATGAATCTGCGCTAATTTCCCTGGAAAATAAAACATTTATCAGTTTGATCTAGGTTGCACCACGAAGATCAATCTCACATCTGGAGGCCGAGCGGTTGTCAGTATGTTCCACATTCAGAGAGACACAATGCGCTCTCAAATGTAATTCATTTCACATGATGAAACTCGCCACTGAACTTTGGCAGTTTTACAGAATGAGCAGGTCTCACAGCAGTGCTGTCACATGAAAAAGGCAGAAAGTGTATATTAACATCATTAACATGATGAGATATGCAATTTGCAGCAGCAAATTAGCACCGGTCAGAGACAGACTCCACAACCATGTTGCAGTTCCCTTTGAACTAGTCTGCAGCTCGGAGGGACGGACGGAATAATAGAAACACTACATAAAAAAAAAAAACTCCAAAAAACAAAAAATAAGCGAACTTTGAAGCAGCTAAATCACAGGGGCAGCAACACTCAGCTGAAGGTGAGTCACATTCAGCTAAATGGCAATTAGCAGCATGTCAGCCTTTAAAGAGGCAGAATAATCTGCTCCTTATAGAGCTGAGTGAGAGCAATAGTTGGGTGAACTTTTGTCCTGAAATGAAAACACACAGACATTCATATTGTGCTCCAGTCAAAATGACCTGACAGGCAACTTTATATATAAACCGGCATCTGAGTGTTTGTTTTATAATAAGATCCTGGATCCTGGTGAAAATTGTACTACGTAGAAAAGTGTCAGTATCCAGAGGTGTTCAGCTAAATGAATCTTACTGAATGCAGGACTGCATATGTTTATTGTGGATATAATACAATCCTTAAAGAAACTCAGGCAGGATGGAGACAGTTATTCCACCACTGATCACATCTTTTTACTGCAACATATTGATTTGTATTGTTTTGCCTCTTCTGCTCTTTTATTGATCAAAGTGTGGCATCCGATGCCATTTGGAGGGATGGATTTTGGTATAAACTGCTGAAAGCAGATATCAAAGACAAGTTCCTGGATGTAGTAATGAATATGAACACAAATACCTAATCATTTGCATTTTTTTAATATCTGTCTTTTGTAAGCTTAAGTGGGATTGGGTGTGGTGAAAACTGATCACGCTGACAATATGATAATCATGTCTGGAACAGCAGAAAGCAGTGGCTCAAATGTGTAATAGAAGCTTGAGGTCGATACTTTTTAAACTAAGTCTACAATATGTGGTTACAGAAAAGCTGAAATTAGCAAATACTTCATTGATTTAATTTGTGGATGTCATAATGAATCAAATGGAGGGTTGATATGATATGTTTGCACCGATCGGTGCATGTAAATTTGATCTACATGGACATGTTAGAAAAGATCTCTTTGGTAGGTTGGTCACACATGTTATGTTGCATGCTCGTGCATCAGGTTGAAAAATATTATACAGCGGAAAGGCTCAACCTGAAATTGGAAAATGCAAAGTATATCCAAAAGTTAAAACCACTTCCTGGAGTAATGCGGAGCGGTATCAGAAAATACCTGCAAGGTGCAGCATTTAAACAGAGAATTATTGGCTGCTGAAGGAGGCCGCTAATCTGTAAAGAGCCCCAACTCAGCCAGATATCGTATGCTTAACTTGTGTGTCCATCATTGTGCGTTATTTTCTGATTGTGGTTTGTCTTAGCTCTGGCAGCGTTCTGTCAGCTGGTTACAAATAACTGTTGGACAGAGGTGGAAAATCTGTTTAGAGGTGGTAGAGCATGCTCCAAACCAGAGAAACCATAAAAATATGAATATATAATATGGAGCAAAGAGTTGAAGCACACACACAACAAACGTCCTTTTCTACACACATCTCCACCTTTTTGGTCAAAACTATACTGTAACGTCTCTTTTCTTTTTTCTCCATATGGATTTTATTTATCTATGTATGCTCATTTTTTAACCCTGTTTCATGTTGTCTGCTAACATGAGTAATTTACTTTGATCATCAGGACACAAGACTTACCAGCTCCGTGTCATTCTGACTTTCAGCACCGCTTCCTCTCGCCGGCGTCGACTGCACCGGCGAGTTAACCCTCCACAGCCTGCTCCCGCATTAGCATTTAGATTTAGGTGAACGCAGGCTGTTTGTCTATATGTGTTCTCGTTCATTCAAATGTTGTGTGCCATCGCTCTGCTGGGGGTTTCGTGAGCCCGGAGACGGCCTCTGTCACCTTAGCTCACACAGATTTGCTTCTCAAGCGTTGGAGCGGAGCCAGACCACCACATTCAAATGTTTGTTTTCGTTGCAGTAAAACCATGACGTGAGTGTGCCTGAAAAGCAGCGACTCAATCACGCATGCAGACACGCAGTCGATCACAGGAGCACACACACCAGAACGCTCATGGATCAGGTGACTCAGATGAGTTCATACTGCACCAGAGTCATGTTTGAAATACAATGAAGGACTTTTAGAATTAAAAACGAAAATAATTGTGTGTTAACTCATTTCTCATTTTAAAAATGTCCTTTTGATCTCATAACAAGATTTTTCGTCATGTTATTATGACTGTTTTTCATTATTAACAAATACCAAATAATTCTATTTTTACAAAAAGCTTTCTCTCGCTCCTACACTTGGTAAAATTAGCATTTTGTCCCTGTTGCTCTTTATTTTATGTTCATTTCTTTTGAGGATGGTGGTCTGTTTCGTTTAAATGACTTCACACGCTTTTCTGTCACATTTATGGGCAAAGTTGTCTCAGTATGTTACTGCTCCACAGTGGAGCCACATGTTTTGTTTGTTGTGGAAGTAACAGTGTCATATCAGGAAACATTTGATTTGTTAAATAATGTTTCACAATACCAAGATATACTGTACAAACAATTTTGTTGTTAACACAGAATAAATACCCAAGCACACAATGATAATGGGAAAATGTCATGATAACATAAAAAAAAAATTATTGTAATAACATGAAAAAGGTCGTGTTAAAATGAGAAAAGAAAAACAAGGACCAGAATTTTTTTTTGTCATGGTGGCAGCAATACGCTGTCATATAGTGTTTTTTTATTTATCTATAAAATTATATGAGTCCATTTTGACTGGAACCACAGCAGATGTCTGTTTTACCGTCTTGTAGTATCTTATTTAGTAAAACTTAACATCTCCTCTAAAAAACTCCATAAGCAACATACACTGTAAACATCATGCAGAGATTGGTGTAATGTTTTGAAGCAACTTTTCACCTCAATCAAGTCTATTGCCTTTATTTCACTCTTTCCTATCTTAACTGCACTTCTCTTACATTTCTCCTGCAAACTTTCTGTGTCTGATTTATCAAACTCTCTTAACTGCAAAAATCTGTCAGAAATCAGCTTACTGTTTCCACAAAGCTCCAAGTCCTGTTTTCTGAGAGCAGACACAACATGTTCAAAAGTATTTCAAGTTCAACATCATCAGCACTGTGACAGAAATAAAGAGGGGGGGGGGGAGTCTTGTTAAAGCAAAGGTTGAAAAGCAGTCATGGAAATTGTCTTTAATCAGTCACCTCCACGTACCACTTAAGAACGAACCTCTTTGCACGACTCCAGTGAGCACAGCTGACTATAAAGCACAGCACTGTTTGTCTGCAGACAGCGTTTGGCCTGAAAGATTGCTCTGGATGACCAAGCAGTGACTCGGGTACATGAGGGCATTTCACACAACCGTCTTCATTCGTCTTTGTAAACAGCGCTCTTTCAGCACGTTCCCGTGTTTCAACATGATCACACACACCAGGTTTCATCAGCAGCAGGATGAAGTCGGTTCCCTCCCACAGCCTCCCCAATCACCCAGTGTAAACACCACTCAACCTTTATAGTGTAAACATCTTCGAATCTCTATAAGAAATAGATTTCCAGCTCCTTCATCTCTCGGCGCACTGGAGGCTTTCTTTCTTGAAGAGGGGTTCTTTATTAGCTCACACCTGCTCTTAGACGCCATACTCACATATCCTTATGATGATATATTCTCCACTTGTGGAGCTGCATGACCGTGATGAGGAGAAAAAAAAGGAGGAAAAAAAGGATTTATGCAGACAGCTGTGTGCTATTGTGTCCATCATGTTGCATTTTGTGACAGAAGTTTTGCCACTTTGACAGCGATGCTATGATATATGAGGAACATTTGGACTTTAATTGAAGGTCAGTTGCAGCTGAACCTTTAGTTGTAAAACCACTTTCAGCATTTTGTGTCATATTTCAAAAAAAGCTTCGACCTTTGCTGGACTTGACCTTGGTTTAAACACACGTGATTCCTGGCTGTGATGTAACAAAGCACACAAACAGAAACACAACCACAGACTTTCTGAGCTCATACACACAAATGTCCAGTGATTAGAAGCATTTGAAGCCTGAGATTCTCCCGTGGTTATGTGTGGAGGCCACGGGTGTTAATACGAGGATCAATCATGCTAATGAAAACCTGTGTGTGGATGCATGTTTCTACACACTGTGTGATGTGTGTGAATCTCTTCTACCTCCTAACAACACCTTCTTGGGTGCTTGGCCGCACTGTAGGTGGACAGCTCGTTGTCAGCCCTTCAGCCTCAACATATCCTGCACGCACAGTCGCACGCTGCGCACACAGCCACACATAGATGGCCCCATCATTAGAGTCTGGAGCACAGACACAGTCATAAGGGGGAGGTGGAGAAGAGATGGATAGACAGAAAAGCGAAGCGAGAAAGAGGAGATGGATTCAGGAGGGAGGATATTCAGGCGCATCATTAGCACCAGGGATGGAGAGATCTAGGAATAGAGGAATATAATGAAGATAAGACGGTTTATTTGGGGCTTTAAATTTACAAAAATATGCAAAAATGTGGGATATGAGAAAAGGCTTTTAACTGCATGCACCCTGTCATGCCTGCACAAAGAAATAACGTTTCCAAAGCCTAATTATGGATTGCTTGAAAATGTCATACAAAGGGCGACACACTTTTAGCCCAAACTAATTAACCAAAAGCTCAATTGTGATTAAAAATAAATGTCATAATATTGTGTGAATGTGTTAAATATTGATTTTAGAGATGTTTGTAAAATAGATACAGAGATGAAGCAGCTTCCCAATGTGAAGTTCATTAGGCGAGGCAGTGACAATTAACTAGACATGCTCAACAGACCAATCAGAAAATCCCACACGGATATTTTATTCAATTTCTCTGTGCCAAAATGAACCAATTTTCTACAGAAATGTGCATCTAGGAACTCACTTTGTAAGCAGTTTGTAATGAGTAGGACTGGGATTGACAGATCCTCCCCAGAATCCATCTAAGCTTAGCTTATCCTGCCGGTCCTGAAATAGCAACCATACCTGGAGTTTGATTATCATTAATTCAGTTTAATTTCCTCTACCGTACCTGAAACATTCATATCCGCACATGAATTATTGGGTTTGAATATCTGATCACCAGGAAAAGGCTGGAAGATGGACTTGAAATTTTAAGCAGGGCTCAATATTTGAACAGTGCATTCCTGGAAACCACATAGAAGTTGTATTGACTTCCATCACTTGTGTTTCACTTTAGCTCTCAGAGAATATTGAGCTTATTGAAACAACATCAGGCAGTCTCCAAGGCACAAAAGTGGTGTATAAAAAATGGAAAAGGCTGCAATTATGGGCTGAAGGTGAGATTGATGAGAAGCTTTCAGAGATGACAAAGCTTTGCAGAATGAATGTTTGATGTTGACCCTTTGATTCACGGCAGACAAAAGTGTCTCTTACTTGTGTAAAATGCACTTAATACTTATATTATACTTACTGTGATTTTACTATGAGTTTTTTACTTCAACAAGTGATCGCATGATTACTTGTATGTGAATGGGGTGGCTTGTCGTGACAGAAAGACAGATAGTTATCATCTGACTCGGTCTGTCCTTTTACTCCTGGGGATTTTTCTCTTCTTGCGGGATGAGGGCAGCGTGACCAACAGGGGCAGCTGAGCCAGCATTATTACTGACAGGCTGATCTACCAGCATGTGTGCTGCTGACCACTACGAGCTGTGCAAACTGTTACCGTGTTATCTAATAGATCCCCTGTGGGTTTGACAATGGTGGTTTTCTCTGAAACAATGGTACAATGGATACATCCTTACAACATGATGTTGGATTCTTTTGTTGTCAAATAATCACAATGGTACTGTGCTCACTTGATGGTTTGAATGGGGAGATGAAGTCTTTCACCAGGCAACAGAAATAACAGATGAAAACTGTAATACATGTTTTTTTTAAGTAACTTGGGCTTAAGGGATCTTTAATGTAATTATCTCTGTGAAACGATAAGTTATGTTATAAGTTTAGAACAGTTTGATATTTCTAAGGAAGGTGAGTTTGCCACATTTCATTTAGTTTCTTTTCTTGTCATCAATTTTGCATTTGAAATCAGATTAGTCAACACTGAGCTGTGTTTCTGTAGCTGTTTACCATGCTTATACAGTTTCTCATGTGCAAACGGGCCTCATGCCTTCATCAGTCAGAAGAGCACAGAATGAGGTTACAGTGCAGTTTGTGGACTGATCACAACCAAAACACCAGTGAAAGTCATCTCTGCTTGAACTTAAGTTCTCACAGAGTAACCCCAGCTGTTTTTCCTCCTTCTTCCAGAGACAAAGTTTTCTATTCATCCCCTTGAGAGACTAAACATAGAGGACATACAAACCAAGGCCAAACAGGCCCACACACAGGAAAGAAATGAGAAATACTAAAGACATGTAAAGAAGTAGGAATAATATAAGAATAATACAAGTAAGTATCTAAGTAAAGGAATAAAAACATGTGGCATCAAGCTGCATTTTATCTCTCTCCTGTAGAAAGTTTTTGTAATTTTCCAAGGGCAGTTGTGCAACATGTTCTTCTTTCTGGTTTACATTTTCTACAGAACAGGAGGACGATGCTGGTAACAGTCTCAGCATCTTTTAGTGAGCAGCACTGACACAGTCACACAGTGCAGCAGCCTCAGACCGTCGTCTCAAACTCCGCCCAGATCAAAGCTCTGGCTACTAACAGGCTGGTTTATTTACAGACAGCACTTACCAGGATAAGATATGTCTGGCCATTAGATTGGGTCACTGAACCATTTGGACAGGAGAAGACTGAAGGGGCATGACAGCTGACTGATTAAGATTCATTTATGAAGGTGTTAAAACATGCAGGTTCAGGAAACAATTCTTAAACATATCTGTAAAGCAAAGTGTTGTTTAACACAAAATGTGTACAAAATTTGTCAAAATTGTAGTCCAGACACACATCCATTGCACTGACATCTACAGGTTGTTCAGTTTTCTAATCCCCCAGAGGGGTGTCGGCCATGATATTTGACATAGTACCTGCATATGCCAGTCAAAGCAGGATGTATCAGTTTGTCAGGAGACCAGCGACTGTGAACAACAAGTATCAAGCAGCTGAAAGTATTTCCTGCAGGAGTTGGTAGAGACCAAAACAGAGCAAAAAGAGGAGAGCAAAACTGTCTTACATTCATTCGATGATCAGAAATACGACTTCAAATTAAGGCTACTGTTGCTCCACATTGGCTGTATGTATTCACTGACAAGTTTTGTCATGACAGTTTATGATGTTATTGTGTTCACAGCCGGTTTACACGGTCCCCAAGCAACCAAAAAATCAGGTGAAGTGAGTTTAAATTTAAACTCATAATTCAGAAGTTTTGCTGGGCTGACAGCGAGCCCTTAGCAACCAGCCCAAAATAGGGACATCAAGGTGACAGTAATGCATACATTGTAGAAAACCTGTGTGAGAAAATTTGGCAGGTGAGAAGACAGGACAACAGACCGAGAATGGAAATGAGCGCCAAAAGTGGAGGCGGAATAAGAAATGCAAGAAAGGGTGGGAAGAAAGAGAGGAAGAAAGTGGATGGCTAGGGGAAGCGAAAGCAGAGACGATTATGTGACAGAATCAGGAGGCGTTTTACACAACTGGAGGAAGAAAAGTCTTTTAAAGTGTTCTAATATATATGTGTGTGTGTGTGTATCTGTGTGTGTGACTGAGAGAAAGAAAAAGAGAAAGTGCTTGTGTGCGACCCCGTATGTGCATGTGGGTGCGTGTGTGCGTGTGTGTGTGTGTGTAAGAAAGCTGTCAACTACTCCAGGCAAGAGAGTTCCAGCAGTGTGTCAACCTAATGGGCAGAAACTGGGGCATAGTGAATTATTCAACAGCTTTTTAGGGGGAGAGGAGACGCTTCCAATATCTTCCCTTAGGAAAAAATGTAAGGACCCTGCTCTCATAATACAGACAGCGCACACACACTGCACAGCATGTGTGCCCAACAACTATGCCATCAGTTCAGTCTCTGCCAACAGGTCCTAAACTCATAAACTAATTCTTGTTTCTTAAAACAAACACAGCGGCAACAGCTAGCTGAAACCCACTGAGACTCTGCGTGTTAGTTACACGAAATAAATCGAGCTGTTGAGTGGTCGGTCATCTGGTCAACAGTGAATAATAAAATTGTCCTTGTGTGCCTGAGATATAATTGTATAAGTGGCATTTACTTTTAGAGACGTATGGCAACCAGAGTGTCCCTTTAGCCTACTATATATGGTAGTATATATGGTAGTATTACATATACATATATATATATATATATATATATATATATATATATATATATATATATATATCTCCCCCCCGCGTCTCTCCCACCCTATCCACACACAAGGCTCTATCTCTAAATATCAAGAGAG
>JBAJHX010000040.1:4303173-4324170 GCA_037176925.1 Amniataba percoides | reverse complement strand
GTGTGTGTGTGTGTGTGTGTGTGTGTGTGTGTGTGTGTGTGTGTGTGTGTGTGTGTGTGTGTGTGTGTGTGTTTCGTACATTCAAAGCAAGGTGAAAATTTCCAGGGCACACCAGTGCAGGAAACCATCATTTCTGGAACAAAGCTGTAGTCTCTCATAATTGAAACAGCAGCCCGGTGGAGTGGTGCGTAGGCTGTCCTCTAATCAGACCGCACGAGTTCAAGCCCATGTGACAACAAACGTTCAACCTCCTCAAGTGTCCTTGACAAGATGCTGAATGCCCACCAGCTCCAGGGGTGCTGTTTAGTGGCCGACCATGAAACTGGACGAAAAGGAAAATTAAAATACTCGTATTATTGCTTATTATTTGTAGTGGTATAAATCGTCTGCCCAAAGTACAGTCCCATAAGATGGCAAAATCAGTAAATCCCATGACAAAGTACCTTGAATAAACCCAAGTCTTTAAATCAAACAGCCCATAGTTATCACACCACATTGATTCTCCACAGTATTTGTGCAGCACTTTGCTTTTTTGGACAGATTCTTTGGCACAGGTCTTTAGTGCATTCATTTCTGCTTGTTTAGCTCATGTCGGCATACCTTTGGATTTGCTTTTGTTGCATTTACATTGGCAACTCTGGCAGTAAAAGGCAATTAATCATCCATTGTGCATTTACGATCTGAATCTTAAACCTGAAAAAGATTTTCTCCTCAGGGGTGATCTGGCTTGTTATGTTCCCACTTTGAAACTTCTTATTAAATAAAGTATTTTGTGTGAACAATAAAGCAGTTTCTGTATGTATGTGGGCCCCCGTCCACATAGCTTTTTGTACATTAGGGGCTGTTTTTCAAAGTTTGGGTTCGGTCCCTTTGTTCCAATTAAATCTTACTGCTTCATCGTGCAATGATATATGTTGCAGCCCAGTAGAATTTCATCCATATCGGCCAATTTGCACCTCACGATTTACGCTCAGAGCCAGCACAGGAAGAAGCGTTCTCTTTATGTAGTGAGGCAGAAAGAGTGGGGGGTTGGTGCGGTGAATGGGTATGTACTGTAGCACATTAAGGATTTTAATGCAGCAGACTGGAGTTCTCCTCCTGCCTCAGACCTGCAGTTAAAGTTTATGTTTTCATCAGCTCTAACTACAATCCTTTCTTTTTCTGTAACGTT
This sequence comes from Amniataba percoides, assembly GCA_037176925.1. NCBI lineage: Eukaryota > Metazoa > Chordata > Actinopteri > Centrarchiformes > Terapontidae > Amniataba > Amniataba percoides. The sequence goes on along the minus strand of JBAJHX010000040.1, from coordinate 4,322,999 downwards.
AACACTACCAAGAGATGTCAAATACATGTGTTGTAAAAGGGTAAAATTTGAGGAATTTGCAGTTTCCAGTTTTGTTTTCCTTGTCTTTGTTTTTTATGTGCTTCCAACTTTGAAGAAAGCCCTTTCTTGTTCCGACATGACAATCACACTCATGGTGCTTTGTGAGTGAGGTCCATAAAGAAACGGTTCCTCCACTTTGGTGTGAGAGCTTGACTGCAAATCCCTGCAGCCAAGCTCCAAAATCTCGAACACCGTGAAAAGCCTGAAAGCAGAAGAGTGGAGGCTGTTACAGTTCATCTGAACCTACATGGTTTGAAAGTGAAATGTTCTACAGCCATTGGCTATACAGCCTATTATTAAATTCAAGCAACTGATTTCTTTGTACTTTTAAAAGCTCCATTGTCATTGCTTTGGACATAAAAAGTCCAATAATAAAAGAAATAATAAAAAGATGAGGGGAATAATTCCATACTCATTTTGTCATTCTGCAGTAGTTTCCTGTCTCATATAAAACCCAAGTCACAACTGAAAAACAACGTGTGCAGCAGCTGCAAATTCTGCAAGGTTATAACACTGCTTGGGTCGCGTGTGGTGGAGCAGGAGTGGTCTGCTCCTGCATCCTAACCTGGGACAGATAAACTCAGCCCAGGTGTGAAAGTTGAGGATTGAGGAGCTCACATCCCATTTCCAAACCCCACTCCTCCCCGTCACTCCTCCAACTACAAAACTCGGCGAGGAAGAACAGGAGGGCTTCATTAGGCCAATGCAGAAGTATAAAGTTAACTAACCTTGTGCGGGTGTACATCAGCATTCTTCTTTATCTCTCTCCCCTTCACCCTCTGAGGAGCTCTCTCCGGTGACTTGCTGTTCCAAAGGATGCTTCCAAAATGGCGGCTCGGGGAGCGCCGCTATTCCCCAGACTGCCGAGATGAGATGCAACGTTCTCTCTTGTGAGCGCAGCTGAGAAGAGGAGGAGATGTGCAGGAAGTTGTCTGCCTGTGTGTGTGTGTGTGTATTTTCCCTCTCTTTTTTATTTTCCTAGCTTTTTCTCTGATCTGATCTGATGTGAAATCACAAATTGGCCCCTAGCCGCTGCCCCCTGTGTACATAACAGAACTCATTAAAGAGAGGAGGGTTATTAAAAAGTGATGGAGCGAGGGAGGGCTCTGACAAGAAAAAACGATTCTGTTTAATAAAAGAGACAGAAGAAAGAGAAGAGAAGAAGAAGAGGGAGAAGAGGAAGAAGAAGCTCCAGAAAGAAACTTGCTGTGGAAACGAGGCTAGGCAATGAGGGAGCTTTGACGAGAGGCGCTGCGTTTACTATTCACTTTCACGGATGGCTTGCACAAATACTTCAGATTCTTTTGAGGCTTTGGACATGCTTAGATATTTATTTTCCAACAGATGATAACAGGGAATAGGACATCTTCTCCACCGGCTCTGTTTCTGTGTCCTACATACGGACTGAGGCCGAGCGGAGACAATACCATATGAAGCCGGCTGCAGAGTAAACTACGCTGCTTCTTGAATCCCAACAATCAGCGAAAGCCCCTCGAGGTCCAGGCTAAAAATACACCCCGTATTACTGTTCACTTAAGATAAAAGCATTTGTTAAATGACCGTATCATAACATCTCCTCTGCTCAGGGCAGCAGTTTTGCGGCGGGGTGTGTGTAACAGCAGAGAGAGATGTCTGGTATTCTGCTTCATGGATGTTCATCTATAATTCATCTGTTGTGACTCGGAACACGTACATGAAATGTGAGCAAAGTACATATCTTGGAGGGAAGGAGAGGGAGAGAGGAGCAGACGGTAAAAAGTTAACGAGGAGCGAGGGCTGAGGACCGAGTGAAGGAAAGACAAAGAGAGGGGAGACAAGCAACAAGGAGGTCTATCTGAGTGTGTGTGTGTGTGTGTGTGTGGGGAGGGGGCCTCTTCCAGGTTGTTTGCTCTCCAGAGGCTACTGTGGATCCAGATGGACTGAGGCTGAGAGGGAACAGAATGTGCATCAATATTTACTCGCCTCCCCTCACTTTTCCCACCAAGACTGAGGAAAAAAAACAAAAAAACCCCACAACACTGGGCACGCATGGAGCCGCGTGGACACACGTAGATTTGCATAATGTTCAAAGAGCTCTGCTTTGATCACAGCGTCTTGGCTGAATGAGCATCATACATATTATTTGCAGATGTGTGGGAAATAAGAACGAGTACGTGCCCTCAAATGTAAGATATCATATGCAAATGCGGCTTCGGGTGATCGTGTGTGCGAGAGAAGGTGTGAGCCTGTGTGCGTGCGCCTGCCGCTTTATATCCACAAGTAAAAAAACAAGTGTGTGCCTAGAGGTTGTGTGGATGAAAAAGAAGCCCTCCCCCCCCCCTCTGTGGACAAGCGAAATGGAGAAAAATGTGAGAGAGAGAGAAGGACACAGAGGGAGGAAGGATGAGTCAGTGTTGGCTTTGCTGCTCTTCGGCGAGTCGGTGGGACAAGCAAACCAGCAATAACTGCAGAGACTATAACCTGTGGCCTGCAGCGGCCCACCTGTATGCCTCTGCAGCAACAAGACCAGCTGCCCCAGTCAACGCACTCCGGAGACCTCATTTATAAACATTACCAACACAGAGGAGGTGCTGGAAAGTTGTGTATGTCACTCCCCAGGCAAATGTTAAGCCTTAGAAAAACTCTGGCAGGAGAACGTGTGCAGCTCTGCAGAAAGTGTGGCGTAAGGAAATCACCAGGATCAACCAGCTAAGACGGCCCGGGGCAAAACTTGGGTGCTAACCCAGCAAAATGTCCCCAACAGCATCAGCAGAGGTGCCATATCTGCACTGTCGTGTCTTCTCGCTGCACCGTACGTCCAACGCATCCTTTGCATTATAAGGCCGTGTTCGATGCAGCAACACTCACCTTGAAAGAGTGACAATACTGCTGCTCTTTATTTAAAATTTCCTTTTCCCCACACTGTCCAAGCATCCACCTGTAAGCCATAATTCTATATTGCCTTTGGAGTGGGTACAGTTAAACGGTCCATCAAATGAAGAGCTTGTCAGATGGTCAAAAAGCGTGTAAAATCCCCTCCCCCAAACCTTTGTGTCGGCAGTTCTCATGGAAGCTGCTGCATGAGAAGACTTTTAACCTTCTGAAATCAACAGCTGCTGCCCTCCTCATGCAGCTACTGACCACGTTTGTCATCTTTGTCGTCTCTTCCCACTCGGTGCTCCGCTGAGCTTCGTGTTTTGCTGTGGGGACACAAGATCAGAGCCTTAACCTACATATCAACACTGTACACATTTTACACTCATGGTAATCCATTTCACAGGAGCTGCCTGAACTGAAATAATTAAGATCTTATAATCTCTATTTTGAGACTGAAATTCTTCTTTCTAAAAATCAGGTAATAAAAGAGGGGCGGACCTTAAGGTAAGTTAATATTGCATTATTACAAACACATCTTCCAAGTGACACGTCAACTTTGAGGGCCTCTGGAGCTTTGGGGCCATGAGACTGTTCCAGGCTGCTAATCTAACTTTGATGGCGATGAGCATTTGGAGATGGTGGCAATTTGTGACACAGATGGCTAATTTCTTAAGATGCTATGCTCCTCTTTCACCGACTTTGTCTTTTAAACCATCACAATGTATGCTTTTATGAGCTTTATGTGCAGGAGACATGGATTTGCACAGTTCACCTGTAATGGTTTTGCCCTCCTCCGTCTCTGCAAAGTCATCTTTAAGCCACCCTGCACGTATAGCCAGAAAGGTGTTAACCTAACATAAACACTCCCAACAGGGAAGGATTTGCAGTAAAGCCAGAATTATGTTCAGATAAATTTATTTGAAAGCTCATGCATTCAACACATCCCACATGAATGAATGGTAATGAGCTAATTTGAGTATTATTGTGGATTACTGTGTGTGTCTCCCAGTTGGGGGTGTTTTACTGTAAGTGTAGGTTTGGGAATAATCTGCAGCTGTATACAGTTTTAAAGTTTGTACCTTAATTAAGTCAGAAAGTTTGCACATTTGTGCATTTGTAGGACAAAGTCAAGTATTTTCTGTCTGCCACTCAACCAAATTTTGCACTGTATTTATACACTGTACTGTTTTTTATGCAAAAAAAGTCGAAGGAGTGCTACACAAGGAGCACAGAGAGAACATTTGTGGCTCATATATCTATTTTGCTCCCCAGTGAATCCTGCGAGTACAGTTATAGGACATGAGGATTTATAAAACGACAGTGTGCTTTAGTAGAAATCCAGAAAGTCAGGGATCATGCTCACTCAGGCGTTCCCCAAACAGACATTGACATGGGGACCCCGAGGACCTGGAAGTGGAAGTAAGCTTTGACCGGGGAATGAACCTGGTCGCAGGTGCTCAACCGTAACACCGGCGGTCAATGAGGCAGAGTAGGGCAACAGGCAAATAAATACAATTAGCGCAAATTTGCTGTGGCAATTAGCAGCCGTTACCTTGGCGCACCTTTCACTTCAAATCACAAATCTCTCTCTGAGCTTTGTCTGTTCATGTGCGCCTCTGATTGATTTTTCTCTGTGTGCTTGTGAATACTATACATTTATCTTCAAAGATCTTTGTCTGCTTCATGACTGTCTATACAAGGAGGATATTTAGAGCCAAGGTCAAGCTGTGGGGCTGACAGGAGGGCGATGAATAGGAATAAACAGGGACAGGTTGGGTTACCTTTGTGTCTCCTGTGGCTGCTTGTATCATCGCCACCATCGTGTCCATCTTTGTCTCATCTGCTCCAGTTCCTTTGGCTTTGAAGGGCATGTCCGCTTGCATGTCAGAGATTAGAGGTGTGTGTGTGTGTGTGAGTTTGTGTCTTGATGTCTTTTTCCTGGAGGCAGAGGAGGCAGAGGAGGCAGAGGGCGGCGGAGTCATGCAGACTTCAACTCTAGGAGGGTGTGTGTGTGTGTGTGTGTGTATGTGTGTGTGTGTGTGCGCACTGTATGTGAAGTGGAGACAGGGAGAGAATAGAGGCACTCGTCTGTATAATGGAGTGAGAACTCAGCCAGCTTCTAGGAGCCTTCATCTGTCGGCTGCAGCACCAAGACCCACACACACCTACACCCACACCCACACACACACACACACACTCCTTCCTGGCCCACAGACCCAACCAGACCAGCTGTAATTTGTCATTTGGCTGCGAACTGGGCCGTCAGCGCCGGGTTACTTTTAGCTTCCGGCTCGATGGTAATCCCTCCCTTTGAAGGCCGGCCAATCCAATCCCATGGCCGACACTGCCAGAGAGGACTACACCATTGTGACCTTTATGGCGCACCAGCTAATCTCTCTCCAACGAAAAAGGGAGAGAGAGAGTGGAAAACTGGCAACGAGTTCAACAAGCTTACTCGTGCCCCATAACTCCTTTCTCCCCATCCACTGTTCTAATTCCTTTCTGCAGTAACACCCAAAGCCTTTTTTCCAACATGCACTGTCTAGTCACTTAGTTTTAGAAAAATGAAGAAAAAGTCACGAAGCCCTCTAAGTCACTTGACATTTAGCAAATCCTCATGTTTCTGCCCCTGGCTCTGTGTTCTGGGTGTGTAGAGGTGGTGCGTGCGCTCTTTTCCTGACAGGATATGGCACATTTACAGATGTGCTGTTATTTGAGATTTTTTCACACCTTGTTGGTTCAGATCACTTATCTCAGTGGTTTCACCTTTAATTTGGCTGTTCAGGCTTTATGAGAACTCAGAAGATGGACAGAGAAGATGCAGCGACTTCAGACACCTAGTTTAGAGTGTGATCTGGTCTGATCCCTTTAAAGTATGTGTATTAGTATATGGGTCACAAACATGGAACATATAGTGATCTCGTTCATAATCATTATTTTCACAATCAAAAAGGACCACATATTTAAAATGCTGAATCAGGGGAAGACCATGATGAGAGTCAGCAGGAAACGAACAATGTGAAAATATAGTCTCGTTCCTTTACTTAAATAGAACAAAAACAGCAGCATTCACATTCATTAAACGAACCATTTGTTAAATTATAATGCAGTGCATTCAAATACACAGAGAGAAAAAACCCCACTAAGTTATTAATCTTAGATTAAGGAACAAAGATCATGTCTAAATTCTAAACTAATATCCTGAACCTGCTGTATAACCATTTTCTCTCCAGTCTGACTCAGTTCTCACAACGCTCCATCTCTGTCATGACAGGAACAGCAGGGGAACAATGAAACCATGACGCCTCTTCTAGACAGCAGCCCATGTGTAAGTGTGTCACATGTACAGCATACATGTCACCTCTACACATTCTAACGTTCTGAATCAGCAAGAAGTAAGAATAGGAACACAAACTGTGAGGTAAATGGTAAAGCAGGGAACACATTGCGGTGTGCCTTGGGTGAAAATTGCTTTATAATTCAGTTTATCAGCTTTCGTTGTGGAGGTTGACCTGAGGTTCACCTCTCTCCTCCTAAATACACTCTCCTCCACGACGTTGTCCAGATTTGGAGAATAAGCAAAATTATTTAATGGGAGGAAAAAAGGGAAGAAACCTTATAAAGAGGGAACAAGCATGCACTTGATGTAGAGTAGATAGAAAAAACTGTAGTGTAAAGAAAAATGGACTCAAAGTAGTGTAAAAAATACAGTATATGTAGAGAATATGGATCTGGGGTGACAATAAACTCCAGGTGACACGATCAGAATAGCAGGTAAGGTGGTGGGATAAATGGGGGAGGAGGGATGACAGGAGTCGAGCATGATGGGATGAGCAGAAAGTCAAATGAGACTGAGGTATCGACCCAGTAACCGAGGGAGCCAGGCTCGGGGAATGGAGCTCATCTCGTTGAGGCTTTATGGTTTCACGGTCCACCTGTGGTTCCTGTTCCTGTGGAGATGGATGTAAGAACAGGAGGGATAATTGTTCGATGCATCTATATTCACTCAGTCCTTCATACATAGGGAGGTGCAAGAAATGAGTTTACAGCGAGATGTGATCTTTGTTCCCGAGCCAAAGTTTTATAGCTGGCATTAAATTTTCCCTCTGTGATTTTGTTGTTTTTACGCAAATGAAAGTCCGTGGTGTGTTGGATGTGAATTTCAGGTTTTTATTAAGGAAGAAGAATTCACGTTTTCACAGGGTTTCAGCTTCAATTAAAGGTGAAACCACTGAGATAAGTCATTTGAACCAACTAGGTGTGAAAAAGCCTTAAGTGACACCACGCCTATGTATGTGACAATTGCTGTGAGCAGAGCACACACACCACGTCTACACCTCCACCTCTACAAAGAGCACAGAGCCAGAGGCACAAGGTTTTTTGTTTGTTTTTTTTTGTTTTTTTACTGTGCATATAATCATGTGTTAATACATTTTTATATTGACACAGACAGTGTTTCTAGGGCCTCTCCACACTGACTTTTTTCAGGTTTTTCTGGTGATACCTCACTCAGGTGTCACATTGGTTAAAGGTGTAACAGGTAGGATTTGTAGGTTCAACATTCAAGGTTGGTTAATCCTTCCTATTTCCAAAGCATATGTACTTCCAGTTGTTGGTGTTTATTTAGTTATCTATTTTTAAAGACAATCCTACATATTATAACTTTAAGACCTGTTAAAGACAGTCAGGGACTTTTAATTTATGCCATCATCTTTATTCCGGCTGCTGTCACAAATAGAGAAGTAAAATGCCAATAATAATCTCACAAAATGTTAATTTTCAGACCAGAGAACCGTCCTTTCAGTTGTTTAGCACTGATGGAAATGACTTTAATTGCAATCCGTTGCATCACTCAAAAACAACAAACTAACAATTTGCACCCAAACAAACAATCTGTGGGCTGGAAAATGCCCAGACGAGTGAAGCTAAAAACAACACTGTGTCTATTTGTGGCTGAAGCATCAATAAAGACAAGCTGAAAGTGCCTCTCTTACTCGTGGCATTTCATTTTGTTTTTATTTTGGTCCGCCAGCCCCCCTGCCATCACCTCTTTCCTTTTGTTCCTGCCAGACCAGGCCAAAAGGGGGTGTGGGCCCAACATGAGCTCGCATCGGCAGGCTACCTCCAATCTCCCGCCATTTGCCAGCATGGTACCAATCAACACTTTACTCCCACCCCGCCGAGAAGCAACTGACTCTGAAGGAGACAGAAGGGGACCTGGTGTGATGGAGATATGGAGTGTGTGAAAGAGAGGGAAGAAGGAAGGGAGAGGGACAGAAATAGAGGCCTAGAATGAGAGAAAGCAGGAAGGCTGCTCCTTGTTGAGCATCCTAAATTTACCCCGGAGCTGAGGCTCCCCCGTCGTCTTCAACTCTTGCTCTGTCGCAAAGATCTGTGCCTCTGCCGAGCCCTGACACACACTCTTACACACACACACACACACATGCACTCGAAGGTACAGTAGGCACTTTGATATCACTGCTGCTTCCCAAACAGACACCAAGATTACACTCCATTTGAATATGAGAATTTTGCGGATGTCTCCACCATAAAAATGGCTCTGGTTCTTAATAACTTTTAAAAACGCTTCTTTTTAATGTAACAGAAACAGTCAAATTACACCCCTGTGGATATTTATCTTTTTTTTCCAATAATGGTTTCTGTGCTTCCATATATTTCTTCAATTTATCATACTGTGTCCTTGCTGCCTGACCCCTCTCCTCACAAGTGTACTATTGATCCAAGCCATCACAGTGATAAATGCAATCTTTTATCCGATGACTGAATTTTACAAATGAGAGAACAAATGGCCACGTAGATCTGCACTTTACATGGAGCAGAAGTGCAGAATAGAAAAATCACTTTAATTAGTTTTTTTAATGTGTTATGTTTGCACACTGTGGTATTTAAGGGCTGTGTATCTCATCTTCTCAGATGGTTCAATAATTACCACGTGTGGTCTCAGTCCAATACGAATACACAGTGGATACACTGCCTACTAGATTCAGACTTGTTCAGTTGTGATCAAATTTTTAAGTATACATATTAATATAGTAGTGCACATATCACATGTTAGATGAGATGGTGTCACTTTTACGTCTGTTTGAACAATGACAACATATGTCTCCTCCAGGATTTGAGCCCTGGTATCCTGGATCAAAGTTGTGGGACTAAACCATTCAACAAGCGAGACTAAAGACATGCAGTGAGTGGAAAGATGGGCCAGGTGCCACGTGACTATTTCTACCCAGGTCTGAATTTGAAGAACAATTTATTTTTAAGGTTTCAGTCACATTTTGGCTCAATCCAGGAAAAGATCTGGGTTTAAGTTAAAACACAATGTTAACCACATGTTACAAAGTCCTATCTAAATGATCTCTGCACACCTGCGTACTTGTCTCTTCCGTGCTATGTACGTCCAGGTATAAATGGTCGCATTTGCTTTTTCACCCCAGATGCAGATTGCATTGTTGGCAACTGACACCTGGGTGGAAATAATATCCTGCCTTTAAAAAATGCTAATGCAATATGAAGATTTCAGGTAGCAGTGCACATGCTAATACAGTATTTACTATGAAAATATCATGCAAATATTGCAAATAGCTTGATGAAGGTATGTGATTACAGAATACAGCCAGTTAGCAAGAGATGGGCAGGTGCAAACATACTCACACACACACCAGAGGCTCCACAGACTGAGAAAGTTAGGTTAAAAAACTTTATTCTCAGGAATGTTAGATTTTTTCAAATTGAGTGCAGAATTTGACTCTGTGGTTCTGTGTCACTGTAACCAAAACTCTAAACTTTCTGAAATGTCCTGATTAATGCTGAAACCCCTGTGTTTCATTTTTTTTTCTTCTCATGTGTACCTGTGGTGTCTTCTTCGTTTCTTCTCCCAAACGAATGCCAACAGATGGGAGAAAATTCTGCTAGGAAGAAAACATTCAAGGTAAAAAGGAAGCGGCATTCATGAGACAGAGCCTGGGAAAGCTTCGAGTCAGAGAGGTAACGAGTAAGTGAAACAGACAGTCGGGAAAAAATAGACTTGCTGAAGTAGAGTTAAGTGAAAAAGTAGACACATCGTGAGCGGAACAGAGAGACAGCGATATTGGATCAGGCAAATATTGAGCAAGAGCAACAGCAGAGACAAAGCGAAGGGGCGAGGAAGAGATCAACAGAGCGAGCGGAGGAGTGGCGCAGCGGTAGACATGTTTCACGCTCTCGCTGCCTCTTCCTGCTTCCCCGAGGCTGCGGCCGCCCCGCCCTCGAGCACCGGCGGCAGGCTGGGGTGCGGCCTCAGGACGCAGCATTTGGTCATTTCACAGAGCGCTGCAGCCCACCAAAACAATGTTGAAGCAATCAGAGTTAATTGCACACTAATGGCTCCCTTTCCACTTTCCTTCTCTAATTGGCTGGAGCGCCATCTGCGCGCACACATGCACACTCAGATGCATCCCACACACACACAAACTGCCCCCACTCTCACAATGCAAACATTCACAACAGGCGTCAATTAAACTCTCCAAACGACATACAGGTCTAGAAATGGAGAAAAAAGAAATCTAAGTGGAGGATGAGGGATTTTCTACCAGCGTGCTCTGTCACACAAGGGGGGGACGCTCACAGTTTATACAGCCGGTGGAACCTTCAGCATGTTTGCATTGATTTCTGCCTTCAGAGCAGAGCGGATAGAATAACCGTACAATCATTTGTTGCGATAAATGGATTTGGCTTAACAGGAGGAGTGTTTTCGTGACTCAAACACGACCGCTGATGATCCTGTTATTGCAGCAGCTGATGGATCCCCCTATCACGCGTTCTGCTTTGCCTCACCTCTCTCCCACCTGGCATGTGAAACCGTGAAGGCGCTTCATTCTCAGAAATAGCTTGTCATTGCTGTCATCTCCGCCGCTCCTTTCCCATGCATCAGGTTCCTCCCCTGCAGTTCTTTGTTATCACTTAGCAGGAAATCTTTTTTGGCTGCGCTGTGTGGAAGCCATCACCGCAGGCAAAGGTGAAATGGGTACAGCAGGGGTAGTGCTTTAAGTGCAACGGTTGCCATGGCGACCACCTTTACCCAGGCTCTCCCCGTTCGCTCACCTTCCAGGATTCGAACGGCTCGCCCGCTTAATTGACAGAATCAGAAGCACACACAAAGACAGCCCTGGAAAATGATTAAATCCGTTGCCCACCTGCTTGTTTACACTCTGGCAACCAGTTCTTCAGTTTCCTGTTTACTGAGACATTGTCCGCTCCGCCATCTGTCCATTTTTCCTGTTTGCAGTAAAAACATAATTTGTTCAGAACAGGTAGAGCACTTCTCTTTTGCATAACTCTTTTCACACAACAATGGCAAGCTTTGTTTTTGCAACACACACCGTCTCACATACGGCGAGCAAACCTCACAAACCAGCGCAACTCTGTCCACACGTTTTCTCCTGTTTGACTCCGTACCTGTCTGTTTCCACTTGTACACCAGAAAATATTCATGTGCGTCTGCGTGCCTGTCTAAATGTTGGTGTAATTGTGTGTCTAACCTTGTTGTGTGTGTGTGTGTCCAGGGCTAAACAGGAGCGTATCAAAGGTGATGACACCATCTTCAAGAAAGCCCGAGGCTCCCTGTGAACTTCACGGCTGTATCCAAATGTGGGTGGGAGATACACCAACAAACGCAGCCTCTACTCACACACACATACACTCAGAGAGCTTAGATTTTCTTGTGATTCACGCTTTATATTCCGGTAATTGTACTGGGAGCAGGTCTCTCTGTTTGAACACCCGCGTTTATATTTCTTCCCCAACACCATCTCTCAGTTCTAACACCGCTAAACCACATTCGTCTGAGCTGACGCAAAGACATGCAAGATAACTGAATTTATAACACTTCACACTTGTCAGCTCAGTAAAACAAAGTGTCCAGATGCAAGCTGAGAGTAATGACGCTCTGTCAGAGCACTGCTAAGATACCCAGCTTTAAAGCGTTTTCACATCCCATATGGCAAAACTGACAATAGGCTTTTTTAATTTTTATCTCTCCTAACGTGTCGAATATCATCTCCAATCTCTCTCTGAGCAGCTGTCCTTCGTTTGAAGGAGGCGGGTAAGCGATGTGAAGTTAGTTGAACCTTGTTTTGTTTGTTGAAGAGTCTGTAAGTCAAAGTGATACAGTGGTTGGTGTTTACCCGGGTTTTTATTTACACTCTGCATCACTGGTTGCATCATATTATTCTCCACTTCCAAGGTCAATCTGTAACATTTCACAGGAAGCGGTGAGCAATGAGCAACACTGTGTGTGTGTGTGTGTGTGTGTGTGTGTGTGTGTGTGACTGTGTGTGCGTGTATGCTTCAGCACAGCAGGACTGACTGGAATTTTATTTTTGGTTAAATATGCTGATTTGTGGTGACTATTTGGACTGGGCCTCTATGTCTTTGACCATTTATCCGTGTGTGTGTGTGTGTGTGTGCATGTGTGTGTGTGTGCAGTGGACTGTTCTTAAACGTGCCACAGTGTTCTGCACCTCGTCCCTGAGTGTGACAGGAGCAGATGTTAAAGCCAGCGCCGGCCGCAGGGCTCAGAACACGGCTCCCATCAAACAAAACTATTTCCCCCTCTGGACGGTGGCTCTGCAGGCCGGTCAGCTCTTTAACCAGCGTTCGCTCTCTCTGTTCATCATAAATCCACTGCTGATGCCACAGGAACAAATAAAAAAAAAGAAAACAGGCAAATGTCAGCGTCCAAACTGGGACAAAGAGTTCCACTTGCACTTGTGCGACACAGGTACTTCAAAAGGCCATCTCCTGTCTGTCTTGGGGCACTGATGTCGTTGCCCTTACCGACTGGGCTGTCACTGCATTTAGGTTTTTTTGATGGATAGGTGCCGGGAATGATGGGTAAATTGAGTGGCTAGGATTAGGAAAAGGCCGGACAGATGCATTATATAAGGGAATTAGAGAATGTGTGTCAGGGAGAAAAAGGAGTTTTGCTTTGAGTGTGTGTGCTTGTGTCACCCGAGTGTGTCCGACACACACTCTCCTCTCATCGGTTCCAGAGGCTCCACTTTGCACTTTTCCATTACTTTGCTAACCTCGTCTGTGTACAGCCGCTGTGACCCCCCCTCACCGCGTGACACTCAGGGAAACACCAGGCCGAGGTTTTGAACCAGCAACCCCGAGGACGCTGGGAGAGAGCATTACCCTCAGTGGCATGCAGGTCCAGACCTCTTGGCAGAGCGTTCTGACGGAGAGCAAACACATGTAACCAGTGGGAGTCGGCCCATCTGTCTCTGTCTCGGCTAGTGGCACTCAACGCACGCACACACACACACGCTCTCGCACACAATTCCTCAGGAAAGTGAGACATGAGCCTGTGTTGGCAGTGACAAACGAACTGCACGACGAGGGAAAACCAGTTAGTAGATGAAGTGACCAATAGATCAGACAACTGAGACTCTCCCTTTCTCACTCACTCCCTCCCCCTCAGTTGCTCTGCGGCCTCCCCCACCCTCACCCTGCTAACAGGAGACAGGTAAAAAGGGTCACTTTACTCAGTTGTTCCCATTCTAAACACAAATGATCATTTTTGTGAAGTCTGTCTATACAGTTTTGGTCTAATTTGCTAAGATTTTGAAGCTTCAGTTTCAATTCCAATTTAAATGTTCTGCCCACTGTAATTTCAAATAATTTCTAAAGTAGAAATTAGTCATATGAAATTCTGACGTCACCTCTGGGCTAGCTGCTGTAACTCTATGACTCCATTTACACCTTTGTCACTTTTGTCACATGCTTCCCGGGTGGCTCAGAAAACAAAGTGTAAATGCATAGATTAAACTCTGTTTACCGTCCATCAGGCACTAAGCTCAGATCGTCTGTGGCTGAGGTCAAAGTGTGTGCAAATGCACTCTGAAATTTTTTTTTTTGTGGCCCCTGCTGCCCAGCATGGATTACTGCTGCCTAAATTTAATTGTATTTTATTGCAGTTATGTTTTGACTAATGGAAAAATTACATTTTATTTGAAATTTTATTTTTAATAAAAAAATGTTAACGCAGTTGCTCTGGAAAAAATAGACATCTGCAGGGCAGCTGAGAATTCTCAAAGCTCTGGTACGAGTGTTTAATTGCTACGTTACTTTTTTTATTCTCTTTTCACATTTTTATTTGACTGCTGTAATGTTCAACACTTTGTAAGATAAACAGCCATTTGGGGAATATCAGGTGTTCTCACCATCTCGCTCTCCTCCAAATTGCGTGCAGATGTTCCGTTAAAAAGAAAAGAGAAATGCTCAAGGTGTTTCTTTGTCTGACAGATTCGGCTGCCAAATCACCACCAGTTTGCTTATTAATGAATTAAGATGAATCACAAGACAATGAAGTGAGCTGTGTTTTGGGCGTATAGTCCACTATTATCCGGAGCTTCCTTCCCGGCACGTTTTGCAGCAGCAGGCGCCTGCTAATGAAGCTCAGCCAAACAAAGTGAACATCCACCGTGACTCCTCCTGCTTTTTTACCAGGCTTTGCGTCGGTGTTTCTCGCCTTGCTGCGTGAGTCCGATGGCCGAGCAGAAGCGGCATCAATGCCAATGAGGGATGCAGATGGACTGACTGAGCCTGTATAGATGTTAGCAAGCCCCGCCCACTCAGTCTCTCTTCATCCACACACAGGCAGCAGAGTGTCGGGGGTGGTCGGGAATGAAACTTTTTACATTTGGTGATGATTATATTTTTTTTTCTTCTGTGAGAAAGATTCAGGGCTGCTCCCAGCTTATCCTGATGCTGTCCAAATTCTTTAAGTGTTACCATCAGATTTGATCCTGTCTAATGTCATTTTATCTCGGTTAAAATCTCATCCTGCTCAGTCCTGTATTTGTTTTATCTGATCTACCCGTGAATGCTCCACTGACTTTATTCTGCTGAGCAGGTTACAGGTAAGGTTTGTAAGAGGCCACAACAAACTCAACAACAAACTCAATCCACCAACCAGTTCAGGTTTAAGCTTTATGAACACGTTATGCACAAAGAAGTACTTCTGTTGTTTTCATCAACCTCTCTCTATATTTATGCCTTTATACACACGTTTGCACCATTGACTTTGATCAAAGAGTTAGAAATCTTCCAAGACATCTGTTCACCTCTTGAACTGATGATTGACCTGAGACACTTTCACACCAGTCCCATCCTTGAACAACTGCACTTGTCAGTTGTCCAGTATCTTTCAAGGTGACAGCAGAGGCAGCGTAGCTGAGCCACAGAGTCTGAAGAACATAATATGATCACTTTCACCACATTATATTGTCAGTGTCATTTTTCAGTGTTGCAAACATCACAATTATTGTACTGTCCTGAAAAGAATCGAAAACAAATCATCTGCATGACTAGATACCAGTGGAGAAAATGGAGGGAAAAAGTGAGAAATGTTTTTTTTTCACTTGTGTGAACCCTTTAATTACTAAAGTCTCTAAAAGATAATCTCTCCCACATTAGTCTCTCTTTATATTCGCTCTGACTGACTGATTCCTTGTGGTGATAGGGATGGAAAGATAGGTGTGTGACAGAGATAGGGAGAGGAGGAGAGAAAGCAAGACAAAAAGGGAGAGGGACAGATTGTAAATGTGTGGAAAAGGCGGCGACGGGTTTCACCTAAAGCGAGGTTCATTACCATGCATCTGTCAGAGCACCGACGGAGGTCTTGTTGCCAATGGCAATGTGGAAAGGAGTTAAAGAGCATCAGCATCTTTTTCTCTTTCTCTCTCTCTCTCTCTCACGCGCTGTCTGTCTGTCGCCGCTGTCTCTCCCCCTCTCTCACTCTCCGAGCAGTTAAACACATCAGCATGTCTGTCATCGCTCTGGCCTCGCCGTCTGCAGACGCCGACACAGTGCAGACAAGAAAAGTCCATTATCGCTTCCCTCAGTGTGACTATTTATCTCTCTCACCATCTCGCCCTGTCACTTGCAAACCCACCCACCTACCACACACACACACACACACACACAAACCAGCCAACTAGGACTGTGACGAGCAAAACATTGCATCACCTGTCTTTCACTCCTTCAGCAAGAGCTGCTGAGCACCCTACTTTTCTAAGGGGTGCGTACCTAAATCTACTCTGTGTGTGTGTGTGTGTGTGTGTGTGTGTGTGTGTGTGTGTGTGGTTGCTGGGGAGAGATATCTGGCTCCTAAATGCTTCTGAGTGTTGAAACGGACTGAATATTGCTCCCCCTTCCCCCAGCAACTATCATCCATGTGTTCCCTTCACAAGACATTTAACCTCCAACTGCCCCTGCGTGGACGCTCAGAGACCAACAGCAAATCTGAAGGTGCCGCTTGAAATGAGCACGCTCAGTTTAGTTTCCCTGGACAAAAATAAAAGGTAAGAAAATGTACAGAGTGGACTTGACTTGAGATTTGAGATTTGACTTCTTTTGGAGTAAAATGAGAAGACTGATATTCATCTAATGCTTAAATATAAAAGTAAGTCGGTTTATGTCCAGAGGGCAAACATTTTTGCCTTTTTCCATTTTACATGAAACTTAAAACCTGACCACGAAGAGAAGTGCAGAGATGGCAGCATGTTTTTTCAGCCTTTGGGATATTTCTTCATATTTGGTACAAATGTCCATTCAGAGATGAGCTGATTGTAATTTGATGGTCAAAGGTCAAGATCGCATAATATGTTTTTGTCAATACGTCAGGAATTAATAGGCTGAATATGATATTTTTTATTGATCTGGTCCACTTCGATTTTCAACCAATGAATTGTAGTGTGAGTAGATTAATTGCAATTTTTCATTGTAGATTAAAATGGTCCATACTGGCATTATTTGAGTTAACATTTTATAAAAGAAATTGCTTCATTTTTTTGCATGCATTAACTAACTTTATATAGATAATTTGTCATTTGTAAATAGTTTAACTGGAATAATGTGATTTTGTTAGGGTTAGGAAATGGAAGGACAGAAAATAACTTCAGCTATTTGACACCTGAGCTGTGAATGTGCATCTCTCGAGCCTTCAGCTCCCTCGCCTTACTATGCAGATGTCGATCTTGAAGCCGTCAGATTCAGTGAAACAAATTTGCAGCTTTGTACCTTTAAGAAAGAAAACCTTTCAGACAGGCAGCACAGATCCGTTTCAGCACTCCAAAGTTTTCCCCAGACACTTTGGAATTTTGGCTATCTATCAAACTGCATTGGAGCTCAAGCGCCTGCCTGCTGTGACCCTCATTTTAACTACAAAAACTCTCTTTAATGGCAAAGCCAGCCCTATTTTGGCTGCTGTCATCTCTTCAAACACACGCCGCGCCTTCCTCCCGGCGCTTTGTAGTGTTGCGGTGGGGGCGCCGCGTGTCTGTGTGGGATGGTTGACTGGTCAGGCAGGGCGAGGTGTCGGGGAAAAAGGCCTACTCTATCAGGTAGAACCTCCATCAGTGCTGCGGGGACTTCTGCTGCTTTCAAGCCTTGTGCACACTGACAGAAAGCTTTAAGGAGCCCTTTGAAAGCGCCGGCTATCTTCCCAGAGACTTGCACGCACACGAGCGCAGTCTGTCACGAGTCCAAATGGGCGGTGATGTACCGAAGTGAGGCAGATGTAGCTGAGCCGGTGTAGGAGTGAGGTGCAGAGGGGTGAGCCTGGAAGTCGTTCGGCAGGAGGTAGGAAACTGACTGAAATGAACACGGCATGTTTTTGTGAATCTCTCAGCAATCAAGCAACGGTGGGAGAAATACAGCTCTCTTTAATGGCAAAGCCAGCCCATTAATAATGTTCATTTGATGCATGGGATGGATATTTAAAGGAGAGCTGAGGTCAGATTAGAAAATAATAAATTCCTCACGTTGTCTCGGTCTTGGTTTTGGTGAGTGCAGAGAAGGCCTTGCTACACCATGAATAGACAGTTTCTTTGGCAGAGGACTATAATGAACGCTCCTGAAAACACTGAGTCTTCGCTGGTGAGTTTCTGTGCTGAAGATGCGCCCTGAAGGAAGCAACATCGTGTTGTCTCTGCAATCGAAACAAACGACGCGCCCCATGTTGTGTTCCTCAACCAACATTTACTCCTGCATTTATCTACATCTCCAGACCCAGCTGCAGACCGCTGATTGGTTTTGCTTGAGTAATGAGCACAATCGACAGAAAGTACAATTTAATTAGGAGCCGCGAACGGCGAGGCTGAGATGGAAGATACTGGAAGAGGACGGGGATGGCGATTAATGGAACAACGACTTCCCAGTGTTCCATCATGGCAATCTGATTTATTAATTACCCATGGCGGTGGGGTTTTTATCTCGCTCGTCATGCAAATTGGCAGGAGAGGCACACGCGCACACACTCACACACTCACAAAAGGGAAGCAACATTTGATATCATGGGGAGGCTCGTCTTCCATGTGTGATGTGGAGCTGTGAGACTCTCAGCAGGTTTATTTGAATGAGCACTTGAAAAGATGGTATGATTGACAGTTTAGTACAGTCAAAACAAACACACTCCAACGAATATGTCTGACCTGAAAATACACCCATGACTGAATTCTGTGCTTTTTTTCTTCAGGCGGAGAGGCTGCTCTCTGCTGCTGTTACAGCAGGTAGTGACATCACAGCCACGAGATATTCAGGGGGGAAATAAAAAATAAAATCCCACTTTAATATCCAGCTGCTGAAGCCTCTGGCAGGGATTATGGCGAGATTACGCTTGAGTGCTCTGCACGTCCTCTCTGGCAAACTGTATATCCACAAATACAATTACTCAGACAGACAGGCATACATAAATGGCACACAGACGGATGCAGCGTGAGGGGAACACTTTCAGGTTCACTTTTCTTTTAACTTTCTGTCTTTTATACTCAATCAAAGCAGTGCAGTGTTGAAAAGAGCCTGGCCTACGAAAGCTTTATAGTCACAGAGACATGCTGTACGTGTGGCCTTGTACATGCCATAGAGACACACATTCTTTATCTGCCACCACTGAGCACTTACACTTCACTCTTTCCTCTTGCTTCAGCGCTGTACCTGCCTCTGCACACAGTTCTCCAACAAAGATTCCTGCCTGAATCTTTCATATGTTTCCAATAATGTTTGCCATCCTGCAAAGCTGACCAAAACCAGAACTTTGGATGTTTTGTTTTCGATTCAAAGAGGAGGCTCCGAGAAGAGTCGGCGCGGAAAGCTAACAATTTTTTGCCTCTGGTGAGATGTTATTTTGCTAAATTTTGCAGGAGTCAGAAAGAGGAACTGCGTAGCACACACTGAGAGCGATGTGCTGCTCGTGGGCGGCAAGTTGTGCGGGCTGCAAAGTTTGAAAATCCAAAAGGCGAATGTCGATCACGCAGGCATTCTTCACTTTTTTGGAGCAAGCTGCCGCTGCTCGCACCAACATCTGCACGTGGATACTTCATCTGTGGTAGATTGTGTGTGTCCCTGTGTGTGCGCAGATATATTATACAAATTGAAATGAGGTCTCATCTCTCCCGACTATACAAATCTCATCAGTCCTTTTTAGTGATTGTTATGCTCACTAATGACTGGATTTGCACTGCGAGTTTGTGTCATGACATCCATTGGTTTACTTTATTTGTGCAGTAACAGCACACAGGTGCACAATGATCAAAAAGCAAAAAAAAAAAAAAACAAGGGGATAAACATGAAACAGGAGTTGCAGGTTGCATATCTGTGCAGACAAGAAACCCAGGGGGCTTATTAAAAGTACCAAACCTATACAACAAACTATACAGTTAAGCAGAATTCATGAAGTTGAACAAAATGACCCAAATATCAGTGTTGAAAAATCTTAAACAGGAATAATGTTTTGCAGACAAACTGAAATTAAAACTAATTTTGAAATCAGTATTTGTTGAGGTGTGTGGCAGGAGGTGGTGAGGTGTTTGGACCCAAGGATGCACACGAGGCTGGCTGAGCAGGCTGAG
>JBAJHX010000040.1:4281935-4302989 GCA_037176925.1 Amniataba percoides | reverse complement strand
ACGCAAAGAAACACGGCAGACAGGGCATGAACACAAGACAGGGCATCAGAAACCAAGCAAAATGCAAACCCTAACAGTATTAGTCGTACCAAAAAGACGAAAGTTTTTAATTTTTTTATCTATTTACATTTATTTATTTTTTGCAGTGATCCATTAGTGTTCTAAAGTTGTCGTGGATTTTATTTTACGAAACCACGTTAGTAACACTGATGGAGGCCAGTGGAAACATGAGTCAGGTGATCTTATTTTCTTCCACTTTCCAAATACCATAGCTTAGCACCTTCCTCTTTTGAATCCAAATTTAAGAGCAGGGTGGGTCCTCACATGTTGAATGTTACAAAGAAATGTCTTAAAAAGCCGATTGCAACTGACTCTCTGAGGGCGTGTTGAAAAAAGAGGTAAATAAAACACCTAAAATCAATATTTGTAGGCTATGTAATATAGCGTTTTTCAGTCAGGAGCGTAGCAATGCAGTTGACAGTATGTTTCCTAGCAACACCAGTCAGTCATCCATCACTGCTATGGAGAACTCTCACCCAGAGGCCTGAAGTCTACACCAATCTCAACAAATATATCCCCCCAAAAAGTTGCAATAAAGTGCAGGAAACTAAGTCAAAGGATCAGTCATACTGGAGAGAGATGGAGGTGTGCATCAGTGTGTGAACACACAAACACACAAAAACATAAACGCTCACACACACACACAAACCAGAACAAGATCATGCATTATGAAAAAGAGCACCGCAGATTTTGCTCTAACACACACCTTCCTCTCCCAAAACCACCCTCACCACTTCCATCTCTCTTTCTCTCTCCCTCTGCCTCCACTTTGATGCAAAAGACCTTGATGTCTCTTTGAGGGTTTGCCACGGCACATTTCCACGGCAAATCTAGCGTGTTATGCCTGTGCCAGCATCGCCAAGTCCTCATCATTCATCGCGATGAGTCACAAAGCAAGGCCGAAACACAAATG
The DNA here is from genome assembly GCA_037176925.1 of Amniataba percoides. Lineage (NCBI taxonomy): Eukaryota > Metazoa > Chordata > Actinopteri > Centrarchiformes > Terapontidae > Amniataba > Amniataba percoides. The sequence goes on along the minus strand of JBAJHX010000040.1, from coordinate 4,302,016 downwards.
TCTCTCTGCCATCGAGCCCCCACCACCCCTCGGATAAGAGAAAACATGTCTTTATAATAAAAGAAGAAAAGGAGCAGATTCACACCGATTGGCCTCCGCTGCCTCCCGACTCCCAAGTCCATTTTGAAGATCAAGCCTCGAGCAGGTGTTTCAAACAGTGGCCTTGTGGCTTGAATGTGAGGGGAAATCGTTTTACCGATTGTGGGAAGTTAATTATTGTATTTAATTACCTCCTTTCTTTGGTGTCCTCCTAAATATTCCACATGCTGAAAAGGCCGCTTCAGAATATTGCAAAAAAAAAAAAAATCATGCAAGAAGTCAACGTGACAACTTCCTTGCTAACGCGTGTTTCCGAGAGCAAAAAAAATTAAAAAACACCAATCTCATTCAGCGCTCCCTCGTTTTCCCCCTAGGCGACGAGGATTCACATCCAACTTGCGCAAAATCAATGATCACTTGAGTTCACGGTACAAAAAGAGGCGGAACTCATATTTACAGTGATCAAACAGGGTGGCAAACCAATCCCTGAGGCATGCCATCTTCCCGCCCACTCACAGAAAAACTACCAGGCGCTCTCACATATACCGACGTACACACACATCGCACAGGCGCTGAGCCACTGCGAGCCGGCTAAAGCAACATTTGATTTGAGGCGATGGAAATGGAGGAACGCAGGCTTGTAATCCTGTAAGGGTGACTCCAGCGCATTTGAAATGGGTCCCAGTGGCGGTGCAGCACTGGCTCCGGGGCATTGGTAAATGAATCTGTCTGCAGTCGCACAGCCAAATGAACATGGTGAGCTAAGTAAGAGAGCGGCGGGTGCGGCAGTTCATTTATGAAATGTATTAGGATTTATGAGGCAATGAAGTGTAAAGGTGCTTTATTACTCTCCCACCGCCATCAGTCCACCAAGATGGAAAGCAGAAATGACACTCTAAATGTTTCAACTCCTGTCTTCTTTCCTCCTCTCTAATGGCAGGAAACTGGCATAATGAATAAAATTCAAGAATCAATTTTGGAAAACTTTGCATATTATTTATTTATTTCTATTTCCGCTCGTTTTTTACTCAGAGGAGATCTGTTTCTGTACTTTCTGCCGAGCCAATATTTGTGCATGTTGTTTATGGAAAAGGCACATCTTCAGGTCACACTGTCAGGCCAGAGTCACGCCGCCTGACGCTATATTTGCAGACAGTGTTGTTTGTCTATACGCCGGCATTAAAATGCTACACTGTGACTCCTGGTTGAACTAATCCTGAGAGCCGACCAGGTGTGGAAAGCGAGAAAATGGTGCTGATCTGAAGCTATGTCAAGCAGAAGGAATAAGGCGATCTCGTGCGCGGGTATCTGTGTGTGTGTGTGTGTGTGTGTGTGTGTGTGTGTGTGTGTGCGTGCGTGCCATGGGACCGAACTGTGAAGAGTGGTTTTGCTGGTTCAGTGCGTCCTGGTTGAGATCAAAATCATCTCAAACTTGTGTGAATGAGGTCTCCAAGGAGGGTAATGGAGAAAAAGGCCAGCTTGGTGGTTTGTAGTAGATTGTGTGTGTCCATGTGTGAGTGTAGATATGCTGGATCAAAACAGGACCTCAGCTCTGTGCATCTCCGCAGTCTTTTGGGTCATTATATCGCTCGCTAATGACTGGGTTTGTTCTGCAATTTGTGTCACATTTTGTGTGATTTTGTAATAAATTGTGGTAATATTTGTACTTTACTCTGAGGCAATGTACAATGAAAAGACAACTTCAGAGGTAATACAGTCCCCAAAGAAATAACCTGCTAAAAGTTGGATTGTTAAAATTGAAGTTTCAATTATTTATCTAACTGTTAGAAGGGACTTAAGTGAGAGCTTAAAGTAACAACACTGCTACTTGCAAACTTAAGATTAAATTCTTTATGACTAAAAATACTTCAAACGGCTCAGGCGCCTGCAGTGCGGACACACATTTGTAGGGATTTTATGAAATATTATCATTCATGATGAGTAATACCTGAGCTTAAGCAATACAGAGTCTACCACACGGTGGTTTTAACCTCTTATCTGCATTTACATTCTTACACCTGCGTGGTAATACCTACTGTAATCTATGAGAAATGTACGTTTGCATGATTTTCATTGTCTACTGTGGCTCCTTTGCACACTCTGGCAAAAATGTCCTCCAGACAGCTGCACTGCCAGGCCCACATGGATGATGGTGCTGTGTGTAGAGGTAAATGTTGCCTTTATTAAATGTCTTATTCTTCTCACTGAACCAAGAGCCCCTTTGGAGCATTGTAATGTACTAGTGCGTAGCCATGTGTAACCCATAGACAGCTGATAAATGTAGGCACTGATCATCAAATACACGTCTATATAAAACTGGAAACCTTTCATTTGCAGAAATATCACAGATATTTTTGCAGAATTTGAGGTGGCTTGAAGGCTCATTAGTTCGCTGCTGAAGACCATAAGTTATGGGACAAAGCTCAGAAGAAATCAAGTTGACTGTGGCTCACAAGCATTTGTCAAACTACTCATACAGGAATAGAATCTGCTTTAATTTGAAATCATATAGACACTTATACTGTGTGTGTGTGCTGTGTGTGTGCTGTGTGTGTGTGTGTGTGTGTGTGTGTGTGTGTGTGTGGTTCGACATTTCCTCTGCCTCTCTTGCCGTCTGGCCTCTTCCCACCCGGTAGGGAGTATTTCATTAGCACCCAGTGAGAGGAGCAGAAAGGGAGGAACAGTACCTGACCCAACACTCACATCATGAAGACGCTTCCAGAAAAAAAAAAAAAAAAGAAAAAAAAACATGAAGTCTGCTTGGCTGTTGTTATTCTCCTGCACACCAGCAGCTGTGAATGTAACGGATGGTGGCGACTGTTTACCGCAGTTATCAGGCGGCCGCTCACCGTCTGCACGCCCTGACACGTTTGATCATCTAATGACACCTAATTATGTGACCGGCTAATGTTGGGTTTCTCCGAGGTCAGGTTGCCGCTGTTTGCCGCGCTGAGGCGGCTTTTTGGAAATATAGAGGTAATTATTGGCCAGAGTCACTCTCTCATTAGAAACGCTGTGTATCTGAGCGTTGCAGAGAGAGTGCGAACAAAATCTAATTATCGCCCTCTTCTCACCCACCCCTCTGCGACATCAATACTCCATTATAGCACCTTGTCCCCAGGGTGCAGACAAACTCTGACTCCTACACGTGTGCATACACACATATCCACAGCAACAACACAAGCAGTCATTAAGAATTGTGCGTCATGTGCAATATGGCGTCACAGCTCAACTTTTTGAAAGTTACATGCAGCGTCCTCCTGGTTTTACCTGTATTAAGATGCAGCACGCGACAAGAACTTTTTCTGCAGGTTTGTTGAATTATGTGGATTTACATGGTCTCACTCATTTGGTCTCTGAAGTAAATTATGTGCCCCAAGGGTTGCCCTTTATGAGATTTTTCATGCAGATTTGGGACACGCTGCGGTCTCAACAAAATAAATGCGAGAGGTGCCAGTGTTTCATGTGACTTCACTGGGCCAGCTGGAGCCCGACATGGAACAGCAGTTCACCGTAATTGTTGCCTGTACACTAATTTTTCAGAAATAACAAAAACAGCCCCACAGTTTTCATTATTTCTGAAAAAGATGCTGGAGATGAGAGGATGCTGGATTGTGTTTACTGCAGAGGTTGAGCAGTGTTTTTTTTATATACAGTAGTATTACATTTGTAGGTCAGACCCATCATCTCTGCTATAGCCACTACGTCTAGTTGGTTTCCACAAAAGCACTCATTGACTGCAGCTTATCGTAACAACCAGGACTTGTCATTGTCAATCTTCCTCGACGTAACAGCTGGAGATTGAAATCAAAGCATGCTTTGAAAAAACAGTATTTCTGCGATGACTCAAGATTATGTCAGGCTGTTAACCTGCTGACATGTGACAGGCAGCAGGAGCGTCAGCACCACCTCGGCTCTAACGTGATTATCTTTGATCTCACAAACTTGTCTAGGGAAACTAAACCCAGGCTTTGTCTCCTCCGCAGTAGGCTGCCCCCGTCCTTGAGGCTCAAACTGCTCAAGAAGTACAAATTCTGTTGTGCAGCTCAAGATCAGTCTCTAGTGCAGGATTAGCAGCTGACTGGTGACAGTGCATGGCTTTGTGCTGTGTTGCTGTGGCCTGTAATGAAACAGATACCAATCCCAGGTGCACCCTGACCATATTTTCCATCATAACATGCTTACAGTTGGTTTGTGTCAAAAGAAGTTATTAACAGCATTATTGATCTAAATTTCCTCAGATATTTTGGTTTGTTTACAACTATATAATGGTCTGATCACTTACATCTACTGTGAAATGCTGTAATTAGAGACCTCAGTTCCTAATTAACTAAGAATAATTTTATAATATCTGATGGAGCTGATTAATGGAGTTTTTACAATAAAACCTAAACTGTAATAAAAATGCACTAAAAAGTTTTTCTTCCCTGGAAGGCAAGGATGTCAGTGCCAAATTGAAGGGAAGCACCAGAAACATCCCATTGGGATTCCCATCTTCAAGCTACAAGGTTTCAGCACTCACCACGAATCATTCGACACCTTCAGATATCTACCGGTACACGCTGAAGACCCCAAGGAGGGTGAGTAGTTCATGTCATCACATGCAGCAGTGGGGAACACTACATCTGTGAGACAGTGAGGACGGCATTTAGAGCGAAAACCGGGGACCATCTTTGAAAAGAGACAGGATGGTGGTGATTCTCTAACCAACCACCAACAAATATTTGTTGTTTATCTCAAGTTATGTTGTTGGTCAAAAATCAGTGCATTTTGTCAATGAAACAAGGAGACTGTCAAAAGAAGAACGACAGCATCAATCATCTCAGCAGGTGCCCCAAAACAACATGTTGTTGATGTGCCTGAAACTAACCAATCCTTAAACCGTGGTGCTGTCAGATTTATCTCACAGCAAGCGATCTGCAACAGTCTTAGAAGACAGAGAGACAATGTTGTCCTGCTGAGGGAGTCAGATCAGAAAACACTTTTATGTGTCCTTCTGGAAGGCATGGACCTACAATGTGCTTAATTCGGAGGGTTTGTTGTAAAAAATCATGATTTTCAAACATTTTCCGAAACATCAAGTTTTAACTTTTACATTTAATGGCTCAAAAGAATTGAAATTAAAAGGGATTTCATCAAAGATTATGAAGCTTTAAATTACAACCATCATATTCAGCAGAGGGGCTGCCTAGCGGAAAATGGACCAAGTGGACTTTTACTGCCAAGGTCAGCATGATATATTAAAGTTGCCTATTTAAAATCATATTACAGTAATAGATTCTTTATGGCACTTGACATGAATCTGAATGCATTCTATATACATTTCTTTTATATCGCAGCCGTGCTTACAGGTTGAGAGGCCACAGTGGAGCTGAAGTGCATCTTAAGATAAACTTCCAACCGGGCGCTTATTGTTTTACCTCAGGCACTTTGTCAGCCCTCTAATGTCTGATGTTGAACTTGGAAATGATAAGCGCAGGGTAAAGACTTCAGGGAGAGCAGAAACAAGTTGGGTTGGAGTCTGTATTTCTCTCCCACTCAGCACTCAAGTGGAACTACAGGAGGTGGGCGTTTTTCTCCGACAAAGAGACGGAGAGAGATCGACCAGGAAACGCGTGGAGGGATGGTGGCAGACTCAGCGAGGCAGGTGAAAGGGAGGGGGGGAAGGCAGAGTGATAATTCTGTGTCGGGGACGGCGTGTTGGGGAGGGAGAAAGGTTTGCGTAGGGAGGATATATTACACGCAGTTCCATTAGTGTGTGTAATGGTGCTGAAAGGCTTCGTCCTGGTGCTGTTGACCGTGATGATAGTAGGAGTTGAATTAAACAGTCCCTGTCAGGCAGTACTGGTCATGTACCGGGCTATCAAAGAGAAACACGGCGCGCGCACGTCCTCTTATGCAGCCATATCATCGCGCATCAAACCGACCGAGGCTTTTGTTTTGGTTTACTGATGGAGTGTATGCACAGCGTGAGATGAACTCAGTAATGATGACGCATGGTAATTGCCTCTGTAGGGTGTGCAAATTTACACTCAGCGCCATGTGGGCACAGGTAATTGCTTTTCACATTACCGCCTCAATGATAGCGATAATGTAATAATTGTTACATGATGTAAAAATTGTCGCAACACATCTCCGAGAAGCTGCTGGAAGTTTGAGACGCCAGTCTGAATAACAGCATGAGACTGGAATTACATTATTTTATTAATTGTTTTTAAAACACTGACCAGAAAGACTAGTCTAATCTATTGATGCATATATAGGATGTTCATATACTGCTTGATAATGTTCATATTAATGGTACGAGAAACTCTGAGTATCGACTGGTGAATGTTCTTTACCGTCATCATACCATCACTGGAATCTGATGGATCACAGATTTTGTTATGCCAAATCACAGGTAGTCAATTTATCTAAAACCTATAGAGGCACCATGTTTGGTAACAGCTGTCAAAATCGTATCTGGAAATAAACCCACATATGACTGCCAACACCAAGCTAAGCGAGATTGATGAAGCCCCATATTGGCTTTGGCTGGCTCTGACCTGATCCTTTAAAATAGGACCCAAAATATCTCCTTTTACAGGATATAAAAATGACCAGTTCCTGTAGTGATGCGCTTCATTTTTAGGAAATGATGATATAATAGCAGATTATTAATGTATGATCATAAGCAGCTGTTCTGTCACCTTGCTTTTATTTCACCAAATAGCTTCAGGTACTCAGCATCCACAGGAAGTCCCCCTGGATCAGAGTCAGGTGAGATGGCTTTGAACTTGTCCATCTTCCTCTCTGCCACTGACCCCAGACTGTCCGTTCTTTAGCCCCACCACAGAGCTGGCCTTCATTACCAGCCTGTAAGAGTCGGCAGGCCTCGCCATGCCTGATGTCACCTCTCCGACACACCGGAGAGCGGCTGGCTGCGTCGGACTGGTGGAGGATCTGTGTTGCGCACACTGAAGGATCTGAGTCTCTGCAGGACGAGCAGCTGCTCTGTCCTGTCCTGCAGGCTATCAGCACTGTGTGTCCAGTTTTTTATTGATTTGGACCCCGAGGTTGTATGAGTGTTTGTTACACTGTTTAGCACCACTGCTCTCGGCAAAAAAAAACAAAACAAAAGAAATTCAGATCGACCAAATGTTTTCTTGGTTACAGTACGTCCACCAGAAAACTAGATTGTTTATGGTTGTTGTCTCAGACGTATTCACCACACAGATCTAGGGTTCCCCAGAAAATGGGCCTGGGTCTTTGTCAAATATGCAAGCCAAAGGGCACGCTGATCAATAGGGGTTTTAAGTGTTGTAAGTCCAAACTACAAGACATATTGATTGAGCTGCATGTCTTGTTGGTGCACTTGTGCATGAAATTCATTGTGCTACAGCAGCTGGGGTCCTCACGTTATTTTACTCTCTCTCTCTGGTTACCTTTAACCAATATAATTGAAGACACACAAAGGTCAATTAAGAGTCATTGATCAAAAGCGGCTGCCTGCTTGTAGAACATGCGGCATGTGTTGTATTTTCAAAACAAATGTCAAAAGAAGCAGAGAAATCATCAAAATGCTGGTCCATCAGTCCACAGAGAGCAGCAGGAGGTGAAGCCGACTCCAATTGAAAATCACTCCTTTGCCATCCATACATGTACTGTAGGTATTGAGTGGTCCTCTCTGTTCATCTCTCTGTCGAGTTGATTGGTGAACTGTGACCGCAGTGTTAACAGAGACACCCGGGACCCTTTTAGGGGGCTGGGATTTAAAGGCCAAGCACAAAAGACAATATGAGAGGAGAAAATAAATATGAAGAACAACATAATTGGGTTCTAAATGTCAGAGTGATGTTCATGTTTTATTTAAAATGGGCAAATTATTCATTGTCTTTGTCTCGAACAAACCATTTATATATTTCTACACGCAGACGAGATTCTGAACTGCTTTTTCGAGGAATTGCATCACCTTGAGCAAAACACCTTTTTTTGAACTTTCCCTGCAGGTATAACCATTTGGTTTTAAGTGTTGCTTCTTTCACAGGTTCATTATCTTCCTCTATGGCTTACTCATTTAAAGCCTTATTCAAGAGAATTTAAAAAAAGGAAAGTGCTGAAGCACTCACCAACCACCTGTGGTCTTGTGAATATTGCAAGAAATGTGAAGGTAACACAAAAACTAGGATGGAGAGTTGCCTCTCCACGTTCCAGAGTTTTTTATGGGTTTCACAAGTTAAAGTGGTCTGTATAAACGTGCTGCTCACATAGACATACAGACACAGGAAAGGCACCATTTGCAGGATTTTGTCTGTTGATAGACTAGGATCAACACTGGAATATTCAAATAAAGTGGAATTTATTTTTCACCAGGCATGCAACTTTAAGAGCATATTTTTACTCAAGTGTAAATAATTAGCAAAATGCAACAAGGCACAGAGAGGCGCAGGTTCGATATGTGATACTGATGGAACGGTTTAGGATCTTATAAATGTTTCTGAAACAAATATTATTTTGGTCCTTCAACAGCATATCAGCAAAACTGAGCAAGGCTGCGATTCATCGCTCGGAAACTCAACTTTTTACTTTTTCTTTTAAAAGTTACATACAGGTTGAGTCTGCACGTTTTTTCGTCCTTGTGTAGAATATCCAGTGTTTTGGGGATTAGCATCCAACTAGCTCGCAAAGCAAGAAGCCTCGCAACCAGCAACCAAATGACAGAAAGTTCACAGAGGACCGATGACGCTGAATTGAGTTTTTGGTGGGCTAACAAACTTAAAAGCAAATAATATTTAACATAATTTAACATTTAAGAGTTAAGAGACACTGAGAAATGACCTGAATGACTCAGAATCTTCACAGACAAATGGCTTAACGCTTGATTAGCACTGAAACTATAAAAGTCGCATCGACAAAGTAGTTGTTCTGTTTTTAGCGGTGGGCGCTCGGGTTTTAGGAGGAGAAAATATGCTGCAGAACAGGGAGAAAATCATGTCTGAAGCACGAGGAGTATTGAGTGAGAGGAGAGAGTGTGTGAGCCAGAAGGACACAGAGAGAAATAGGAAGATGGAGACAGAATCTCATTAACGGTCTGAGGAGTCTTTGGCCTTGGCCTTTAATGTGATGCTATGTCTCTCAGTCTTTGCCAGGAGCTGCAAACATACCCCCTCCCTTCCTCGCCCTCCTCTCTCTATCCCTCTCTCTCCGTGTCTTCCTAGGCTCGTTCGCTCTCTCTCTATCCCTTTTCTTTTTATTAGTCTTGCATCTCCTCTCCCCCAGCTTCTCAGTGTCTTTCTCCTGCACTTCTTAATGCCGCGGAGCATGGCGAGATGGGTATTATTTATTTATGGTCATGCATTGTCTGTGTGCGTGGGCTTAAGTAATATTCATCTGAGCTGTGCCGCTATAATACAAAGCCTCATTCCTTCTCATACGCACAGGATGAAACACGAGCGCTGGAGCCCGCTACGGTCCCCGAGTCTGAATACTCCCAACTCAAAGTCGAGGGAGTGTGTGTGTGGGGGGGAGAGGAGCTTTGTAGAGCTCAGCGTGCTTTGTTAAGAACTACAATGAGGACAAACTGACTCTACCCTTCCTCTTTACTTACTTTGCTCCTTTCTTTAGACATTTCCTTCTATTTTTTTTTTTCATAGCCTCTTTCTTTTTGTTCGCGTCTGCTCCTGTGCTTTTCTCAAGTCCAGTGCTGCAGGGCAGGTCGCCGCTGAAGAAGTTGGGGTGCAGTGAAGCAGAAGTGCTTTATTCCACTGTAGAAAGCATCTTTTCCCCCCATTAAATGTGGCTGGTGTTTTCCATCTGTCCCAGAGCAGGTTTTAACAGTTGGTCACATGACTTTAAGATGTATCTGGGGACTCTGTGCAGCCAAATACAGCATGTTTTTTTCAGCCTGTATCCTTTGTCCTCTGCCTTCCTGCCCTCTCTTCTCCACAGAAAATAAACAAAACACCATAAGATTTTAAAGCTGAACTGAAATCAACATATTGTTGAAAATGTTATAAAAAGATGAAATCTTGTGCTGTTTCATTTATTTTTCTGAAGTGATTTCAGTAATTGTTGCAGTGTAGCGTCATTGTTAAGTAACAGATTTAATTAAACAAATTTAGAGCAAATTGTGACCAAATTTCCAAAAGGTAGAAGAGAAAAGAAAAGAAAGTGAACGTGCTTCTGTTCATCAATTTTGTGTGAATAATAGGAGTTTGGTATATTAATATAAACTGTTGTTGAGATGATGTAACTTAAAGATGCCAGTCAAACCTCAAATACATTTCTGGAAAGTCTGTTTCCATTAGACTCGTCACATTTTGCTATTGTTGATGCACAGCAATTTTTCCTTCTCTAAAAAGAAATCTGCTGTTTCCTCTCACTTTTTATAAGTAAACTGAAAATCAAGTCAGTAGAAAGGCACTTGACTCAACAGATGTATAAATTAAAGGAAGCAGTACTACGTTAGCAGACTTGGCTTTCTGTTTCAGAGTGGAGCACTGACTTAACTATACAACTGTCCTCCAACTGTTTCAATGGAAATATGTCAGTACAGTGAAAACCAATGATCAACCCTGTATATGGATTAAGACTGCTGAGACAGAGTCAATGCTGTTTACATGATTTACTTAAAGTAATCAAATAGTCTGCGTACAATGATCATTTTGGGTCATTTTCTCAGGGTGTTCCTCAGGCAACCTGGTGTAGTCCACTCAAACAACAGGACAGCTGCTGGTGATGGAAAACGGCAGGAAGCGAGCGTGCACGGGAAAAGCATCTGTGGTTGAACCTGGCCGTTGTCAAGCGGATTAATAATACTCATTTACATAACGCTCCCTAAATAACGCAGCTGTCTGTTTCATTACTTCAGATTCATGTGATAAATATACAAACGTAGATGAGATGATAATCTGTATGAGAAGCAAAAGGGAAAAAAATGGTTATAATTATCATCAGCTTACACTGACATGGTCACTATACGAGGTTTCCACTCTAGTTCAATGCTGTGTGGTAGTTGAAAAAAGAAAAACATGTCCTGTACCAATATTTATGGACTGTCCAGGGCTAAGATCCAGTCAGCAGATGTTGACAGTGCATCACGTCATAGGTGCTGTGGGACACACCTGATCAGAGGCTAGTATCTTAGCAGGCTAAAAACAGTCTGAATGTGAAGCACAATAATTGCATCGTAGCTCACACAGTATTCCCTCACACAAGAAGTCAAATTTCAGTTCACCTATAAGCCTGGCCATTACTCTCCTGATCACTGTCTGAGCCTCTCTTTCCCGGTGAAAGTGCGAGCAGGGTAGGGGGGTGCAGGAGTAAAGGATGATGGTGGGAGAACATAGTTAGGAGCTCGCAATCTGTTGCTAAAGCAATAGTAAGTCGTGTGGGCGTGAGAGCAGAACAGAGCGAGCGAGGGAAACTAAACTAGGTACACTTGCACACACAGAGAAGCAACCAAACAAGCTGCGAGCGGGAGCTCCTTTTCAGGAATTAAACAGCACTGGATGTCGTTCTAATTTCTTTCTCTCCTCCTCCCTCCATCTTTACCCCTGTTTCTGCCGAGCGAAGCCTAATGATGTCCCCTGTGACAAGTGCTGGTTAACTACTAGCCATCAACACTTGCATAGACACAGACGAGTGCACGCTGCCACACACACACACACACACACACACACACACACACACACACACACACACACTGCACACACTCCTACATTCTGGCCAGCAGCTGGTAGCTTTGCCAACTGTGTCCCCCTGACTTGAAGGAGATATGGGGAGCAGATGTGACTCTATTCTGCCTGACAGGACTGGGAGAAGAGAACAAGAGCCAGCAGACTGTATGTATGTGTGGTGGTGGTAGAGGTGGGGAGGGGCACAGGCAATACAAGAGCCTGTCTCCACCCTTTACTGCTTGGGAACATACAACAGATCTGTCTTTGCATCGCACGGTCGTGGACACATCGTCATTTTCCACGCAGAACACGCTGAGCAAAGACCCGGGCAGCATCCCATTAACCTAGAAACGCCTCCTCCTCTTCTCCGTCGCTTCTCCCTTCCCCTTTCTGGTGTGTGCCGCCACAATCCCAACACGGGAGGAAACACAGTAAGCTGCTTCATTATCTCCTTTGCAGCAGATTTGTTGGAGGAAACATGGGACCGGCCTTTCTGGAGGCATTTCCACGGCCACGCCCAGCTACAGTTTAAGCTGACATCTGCAACAATGAGGCATGAGATTAAAGCTCCCAAGAATATCGGGCGCCAACAACGATCGGCTTAAGAATTTTAACTAAATTTTTTTTTTACTATTATTCCATGTGTTTTGTACTGGAAAATCTCTCCACAGGCTAGTCTATGAAATGTCTACAGGCTGTAGCCAGCACGCGGCGCCTCACAGCGCTGTAGTTAATTATGAGGCAGATTCAGAGGAGATGTCATGACGGAGCATCGGGAGGATTAAGCCCTGTGATTCATCCAGAAGACTGAAAATCGGCGATAAAGCCACTTCATTTACAAATCAACACGATCCTTTGTCTGGATTCTGTTTCCCTCACCGACTTCCCTCCCCTTTCCTCTCAGGAATTCACAGTGTTAGCCCAAAACAATGCCGCCTCATCACAGCTCCTACGCTAAAATCATGATGGAGGTGACTCACGCCAGTTTGACCTATGATGCAACAAGCCTATAGAAATAGAAAACTTTATTTAACTTAAAGATGCATGGTTAGCATGGTCCAAGCCCCATTTGGGGGCTTCAGTTTGAAGGCATGGGTTTGTGTGAGCAGGAGGGATCTGTCAGACGCACATGTACATGCAAGTACTGAATGATGAAGTGATAGCAAAACATTCCCAGAGGATATTATTCATCATATCTCATGGCATGTATATGTATGTGTGTGTGTGTGGTATGTAAGTCTGAGCATGAGTGTGTGCATGTTAAACTAGTCCATTACTAGAGTTTACTCACCATTTCATGAATCTTTAGGTGAAGGGCTTATCTGCAATCAGGCTCATTTCCTTTATATGGGGATTAAGGGGGAGTAATTTATCTTTAATCTCATCAGATAGGGCGCTCAGCAGTGTTTGCACGCTGGAAACTAACGCGGTAGATACAGCCATGAAACGCATCGTCTTACACACACACAGAGTTGGGCGATTAAGGAGTAATTTGCATTGTGTGTGTGCTAATCTGGGACAAGGCCATAATTATACTTAGTGACAATACCACACAATGCTTGTTGGACTATATATTACATAAGTAAGTCTGAGTAGCTGTCAGGATCCTCCACACACACACACACACACACACACACACACACCCGAAAACAAAAATAGAGTGGTTATTCTACTACTTTAATGCTGCTTCACTAATGTAATCATGGTGTAATCATGGAGCACTGAGCACATTAAACATGCGGTAGGGCAAAATCCAGCTTTGTTAAGGAAGTGTTGTCCCTTCATCAATCTGCTGATGTTGGTACTCAGTGTCTCCATAAACGAGGTGAAAACTTTCTAATATCATATCATCATATACAGTCCTTTGTATGCTATGGCTGGATGCAGTTGACAAAGGGTCCATGGAAGGTTTAACCGATAAAGTAAAATAAACTTAATTAATGCAATTAAACAACCACCAACTGTGACTTCATTAAAAAAATGTGTCCACATATTTGTGATAGGCAGGGAAATAAACAGCCAAACAGGACTACGAGTTGGTTGTGATGCTGAGCTCCATCATCTGATATAGAGTATTATGCAACACTAAAACTGAGTTAATTAACTCATTACCAGTGTACATTTGAAGCAGTTCAGCTTTAAGGCTCCTCCCTCTCCGCTGACCCCCACAGCCCCTCCCTCCCCCACACAGGTCCAACGTGATCGCGCGCGACCGACAGGCTGCCAGGTGAAAACACACCGGTAAGAAATATGAATTACACTCCATTAGGGAGGCATAACAGGCTTTACGGTGATTTTAGTCTCTCTGTACGTTAGCGAGACGTTTGGTGCTCAGTTTGTTAAACAGTCGAACATTGTGATGACGTGACGTCTTTCCGCAGTTTGTTTACATGCTAACGCTGTTAGCACCGTTAGCTTTTAGCCAGTAAATTAACAACTTATTTACGTGTGTCTTTTCTCACTGTGTGACATTTCTGCCCGTATATGTTACTACGATGAGTGCAGAGACTTTAGCAGCTCCGGAGCGGGGAAACGACACCGATGGAAACGAGCAGAGGAGAGAGGAGGCCGCATCGTCTGACAGAAGGCCGGCGGAGAGAAGCTCCGCTGGGCCAAACACCGGAGGAGCTCGGGGTGCCAAGGACGTCTGGAAACAGTCTGAGTGCGGAGCTGTGCATCCATTTATTATATAGCTTCAAAATGTCTATTTTAACAGATTTAAGTCATGTAATTAATTATTATCCAATAAAGTGGGTTTTTTTTACAGTGATTTGTGTCTAAAATGTATTATTTGTAAAACAACACTGTTTTACTGTTATACTGCGTTACTGAAATATCTATAACACTGGACATGAATATCTAAAATATAATATAACTTATTGAAAACCAATAACACTTAAGAAATATTTACAAACTTTATTTTTCATAGGAATGACAGAAAGGGTAAGTTACTTTAGATTAAAAATGCACATTTATGGTCAACATAAACTTTGATTAGAGATTAAGATTCTTGATTCTTCAAAGTGCAATGATAAGCTTCTGTCAGACCTGAGGAGAGAATAAAGAAATGGATATGTGATCAGATGGGTTCGTTCATGAATTACATTTTGAAGGGACACATTTGTTATAAAAATGCAAATTAAAATCCCTGAATATAATAGTACTAAAGGTCAGACTAACATTTGTCGGCTGGCAGTTTTTATCAGCAGCAGGTTTACGTTGAAGAAGCTGCAGTAGTGATTTTTTAAATTATTGTGACATTTTACATCCAGAAATCAGCTGCCACACCACTGTTGTGAACACTGCTGATCAACAAACCAGCAGAAATAAATGTTTTCGACATGAAAATTCATCGACAGTAATATCTGTTTGGTAAAATAACGAGCACACATGTATTTCAGATCTTTGATATGTTTTGTAAGTGCCGTGAATAAAGCTAAATGAGCAGTGAACCCCTTCTGGAAACCTCACAGCACAGACACGCATAGATATAAGGATAACCAACAAACCGCTGTGACAGTCTGGAAATTTCGCAAATATTTTTCCATCTTTCAGACAAACAAAGCTAACTGTTAGCCTCTTAGCACTTCCTACACCACAGCTAGTAAACGAGCTACTTTTAGCTCGGCTTCAACATCACAGCAAAACAAAACTTACCACGGACTATCAGTGTAATCGTTAACATCTTAGCTGCGTAATTAATTTCATACGAAATTAAACACAATCCAAATTGGCATAATTGCCTGTCGAGCAGAAATGTGGCTGGCTCTGCATTGGTTTTGAATCCTTCCAGGTCTCGTATCTTCACCCTTGTTTTGTCTCGGCTCGGTCATCTTCCGTTTAACGTGCTTCGCTCTGCAAGAAGTAGCTTGCAGAGGGGAATGGGAGTTTCTTCGGTCCGCCATTGTGTAAATAAACGCATGAAGCCGCTTACTGACGGTCTTGAGTTTGACCGTGGCAGTGCGCGTGCGCACTGACTGATGCGTATTCACGAGCAGTGATTGACACCTTGGCTGCTCCTCCGTGCTGTCATTGGCTGAAAGAGCCAGGCGCACAAAAATAGAAAACTCGGCTTTTGAAAAAGAAGGCGGGGCTAGAGGGGACTGATTATTATCACAGGTGATCTGTATCATAGTCTACTATCAGGACATGGTGAAGATTTGAGTGAATTTGAATAAAAGTGCAGTTTGAAAAAGTGACCTACTGAATGAACTCCAGGCAGGAGTTCAGTGATGCTCCTGAACACCCAATGAATGGACTCCAAAATATTGCTCTGGCAATTAGTATCCCTCAACACAAACCAGAGTTAGAATTAAAGAATAAACTCCACAAATGTAACACTTTCACTCTTTTTTGAACAACTACCAGATTTTTCACTCCACAAATTTGCTGTGCAGCAGAAAAACACCAATAACCTGAAAGATGCATGAGAACAACCTGAGTGCATGAGAACTAATTAGTAAGCAATCAGAGAAGTTCAAAGACATTCAGAGACATTCAAAGATGCTAAAAGTGATGGATAAATGGTTAAGATTAAAAGTAGTTAGTTAAAGTTGAAATAACAGATAAGCCATTCAGACAGTTAAATACTAAAAAAGTCTAATTAAATAACTAAAATGACTGAATATATGGCTGAATTAATAGCATCTATAATCCATTAATGAAGAAATATTTGGACTTGACAGTTATGGTACTGGTAGGTGAAGGTTATTGAAAAAGTTTGGGAGGCATTGCTGTGGATAGCATAACGAGGACAGTGATTCAGGAAAGAGCATTCGCCTGCTTAGATGTCACTTTTTCAATGGTTCCGAGCAGCACAAAGAAACTTCCTTTGACCTTCCTCCATTATATTGGCAGCTGAAATCTCAGAGAAGGACTTGCGAAGGAAGAAAAAATAAAGAGCTGAAAATAGCTGGCATCTCCAGAGAGCGGTGTCACTCAAACCACAGCGAGTCCTGTGGTGAAAATCTGAAAAATCAAAAGTACAGATTAATGAAGATAGAGTAAACGTCACAGCTCAACATGCCCAAGTTTGTGATGGTTTTCCAACTTTTCCAAGTGTTTTCACTGTCTTTAAGAGGACACTTAGAAAACCCATGATGCAGCACATCTTGGGCAGAGACTGGGACACAATGACATTTAAGTTAATGCACTTGACATTCTTTCTCGTAATTTTGTCTGAGCAGGCCTGCGAGGTTATTTGAGGTTGTCAGGGTCGTTTGCAATGGCAGAATAGCACTTGAGAAGGAGAACTGAAAATGGCAGCGGTGCGTGACGTGTACAGTAACCTGACTACATGTCCTCCGTGCTCGTTTACAAAGATAAGCCAATAAGTCACCGTTGAGTTGTTTTAGCCGAAACAGTTTTTTTTTTTGTGAGGAGATTAATATGAGAAGCAACTCTCAGGTCGAGGGAGCTGAGAGAGTCAACGCATACACAACAGGCAAACAAACACACACACACACACACACACACACACACCACCTTGTCACAACTCTTTTTAGCTCTCGTCTGAAATGAGAACATGCCCTGGGCCGCGCTGGGAGAATGGAAGTCAAAGACAGAAAGAGAAAGGGAAAAAAAAGATAAGGACAGGGATGGAAATAAAATGAAAGAGAAAAGCCAAAGGGGAGAACACAGAGTGATAAAAGGCCAAACCATGGAAGGAGGGTGGGGGAGGAGGGAGGGGGGGAGTCAGCCAGCGAGAGCACGACAGGATCAGCCTGGAGGGTCAGCGGTGTGAAAAGAGTTGTGGTTCATTGTAACGTCTCAACCTCTCCTATCCTCCCATTCTCCCTCCGTGCCCGACCGTTGCCCCCCCCACCTCTCCCCTGCTTCCCACCCCCACCCTCCAGCAGCTATTTAACATGGAAATTGATTTAAACAGAAGCTGAGATATCCGCAGTGGGACCTGAGGACAGGTGCCTCCAGTCAGCAGAGGAGAAGCTAATGAGAGGTGAGAGACCCGAGCAGAGCTAACAAGGAAAGCAGCGAGCACAATGAGACGGGGGAGAGGAGGAGGCAGAAATTAGAGGGAGGGAGCGGGGCAGAAATTGGAGAGAAATTGGAGAGAAATGAGGGAGTCGGAATTTTATAATTTCCAACTCCAGTTTCCAGCCAACTGCGAGACGAGAAATAAATAAATAAGCGGCTGAGTGCGAAAAGTGTGAGCATGTGTGTGAGTGTGTGTGGGCGTACAGCTACAGTCAGGCAGAGGATCGGTTCACATTTTACTGGTGCGGAGGGAAAGTTTAGGGCGTAAGACGCCGCAGTGAGGCTGCTCAATTAAAAAGCTTCAACGGAGTAAAGGTCGGACGTCGTCAATGAGCTGCTTCGAGCGCAGAAAGGACTCCTCGCCTGAGCTGCTTCCTCTCCAATCAGCCGGCGAGGCCGAGGGACCAGCTCGGACATGACTTCGCTGAAGCTGTTCTCTGTGTCCACAGTAAGGATGAGGACAAAGAGACCAGGGCCCGGCTTTCACTAGATGTGGTCACAACACACAGAGGAGCTTCAGTAGATTTGAATAGACAACAGGTGCATCAAGGCACCATGCACACACAGCCTCACTTGTGACCTATGAAACCATTTAACAAACCAGAGGCAGCACTGCCTGAAAGGCTTACTGCAGGGCAACAAAGCCTTTTAACCCTCTGGACAATGTTTTAGGTGAAGATTAAAAGAAGCTACTATGATGAATATTTGGTCAATTTAAACCTGCATTATTGGATGTTTTTGGCCACTTGGGGTAGCTAACAAAGTGTCAATAAAACACTGACATACAGGATATGATGATATATTCAGCAGGTAAACTTGATTTTTCTGTCTTTATTTTTTATAACGGACAGGTGGCGTACTTTGCATTTATTTGGAGCTTTTTTTTTTGCTGTTGCCTGCTGCATTGGGCAAAAAAGTAAAAGGTTGATGAGAGAGTGAACCAAAACAGTAACGTCATGATACTTCAAATTACAACAATTAGCTGAAAGATGCTGAAATGTTCTGTAGAGCTGAACAGAAAGATAATCCTCTGCAGGTCTCAGTGAGGGAAAACCAGTGTTTGCCATCTGAATGAATGCAGTAGAGCGGTGGCCTCCAGGCTTCTGAGCGACCAGTTGGCAATACTCAGTGCTTCCCTTGTGGGTTGAAATGCAGGTACGGTTAATAAATACGTTAAAAAGGTTCAGGGATCCAGAGAAATTTCCTGTGATGGAAAAGGGCCGACGCTGAAAGGAGCCCTTGGCCTCCCACGGCTCCCGTTCCAGCTGAGTGACATTTCTGTTACAAGTTGTGCCCATTTAATATGACTTTCACAATACCTAAGCCACCAAACGCAGTCACCTGGCTTGTTTCACATCAAAGAAATAATGATCACACCACTTAAGTGCGTTCCGTCATCGAAGCTTTGCCAACAGCCGTTTTCATTCTGGAGCCAAGTTTTGGTTACTTCCTGTGTGTGTTTGAAGGCGTGCCAAGATCTGCTGAAGGGGGTTAAAGTAGAAATCCTTTAGTGTCCAAGCAGGTCTTGATATGACCCTTTTAGCTTAACTTAAAGCCCACCTTGCTCTGGACTTTCCACGAATGCACCACTTTGATGACCGAGGGGAAGTAAGTTCATTATTTTTGATGGAAATCAGACGCGACAAAGAAGCACAAAGACATCACAAGCTGGAGCAGCGGTTATGGCTATTTCAGCCACCGCATGCCAGAGCTGTCTGCGCATTAAAGAAAAGGCCGACTTCAGGACGGCCGAGTCTTATTGATCTCGGCCTGCCACATGCGAGGATGTGGGATGTGAGAATTCGCCGTGTGAACGTACCGGCGGTCGCTCGCGCACTCAGACGCCTGGTTTTGAATATCAATGGGATTAGCGAAAAGGTCTGGCTGTCCTGAGCTTTCAGATTGTAAACTACACTAAAAGACGGCGGTGTTGCTCTTTAAATGTGATCTCGCAACTTGATAAATGTTATTTAGGTAACATGACAGGTATGACATTTTCTAGCAGTGCCCTCCCACACACAGATGTAAAGGCGCTCCCTATTCGCTCCTGCTTTCCATCATCCTCTCTCTGTCTTTCTGCTGAGACTGACACACACACACACACACATACACAGAAGCACTCACTGTTCTTCTCACTCTGTTTTTCATTAAGAAGCAACCCAAGATGTGCTCTCTCATGTCTCTCTCTTGCATGCATACACACTCACAGGCACACACAGGCTTGCTCTAGAGTATCCCACATTGCACTGCAGCATCTCGTGAGCTTAGAATTATAAGGTTCTATCTCCGTTTAGAGTAGTTCTGAGATATTGAGCATCAAAGTTTTTACATCCCAGCTGGCAAAAGTGTTATGTAGTATAATCTACTATTATAGCTCAACAAGACCATCAC
>JBAJHX010000040.1:4258033-4279852 GCA_037176925.1 Amniataba percoides | reverse complement strand
CCCCCCCCCCCCCCCCCCCCCCCCCCCCCCCCCCCCCCCCCCCCCCCCCCCCCCCCCCCCCCCCCCCCCCCACCTCATCCCACTTAAAGCACCACAAGTCCCCCAGATTATTGCCTCTCCTGATGAAGTGGCAGCTGATGTGTATCTGGGGGAGGCTGATTGTCACCGTCTTCACAGGCGTCAGCGTGTGATGTTCCTCTCATGGTGTGAATCCGCCAGGACCAGAAGATGCAATCCAGCTGTCCACCATATCTGCCCACAGTATCTCCACCTCTAACACACACAGAGAATTTTAACACATCCTCCTCCACGCTCTGTATCTCCCCTCCCCCACCTCACCTCACCCAGCCTCAAAAAGACAAGACAGCCTGGCCTCCCGTCTCTCACCTTATTCCATCTATTCTCCCACGTAGCGTTATGCGAACGCACCACACCGGTCGACTACATGGAGGCGGGTGGAGACGGCAGACTGGGTTGCAGGCAGCCGCAGCCAACAGGAAACATCACAGATGACTGATACATGGCTTGCTCATATTCAAGTCTACTTTTATTGATCATTGCACAGTAACATTTACTTTCTTTTCCACCCTTGCGCTCTTGACAGTTCATCGATTGAAACGGAGGAGACGGTTTCCACACCATCACTTATCTTTCATTAGATTATAGGAGACACAGAAATCATTATTTTAGACATAATAGCACATAAAGACTGAAAAATGATCTGTTTTGGATATGGCCCGTTGACATTTCATCTCAAATGATGGTTTCTATCCTAATATCTAATGTTCTATCCTCTAAGCTGCTAGCTTTTTCAATAAACTAAATGGAGCCTCTGACTTGGCTAATGCTGCCTCTGACCAGCGAATCGGGACAGAGAAATGTCTTTTTAATACAGGAAAGTACAGTTTTGACCTCTAAATGTAACTCAGCACTACAGGCAGCTGTAATATCATCAGTGATAATGGCAGAAAATGGCATAGAGGGGAATCAAATCAACAGAGGCATGATGGATAGATGCAGGGGAAGTTAGTAATGTCTGTCTTCACCCTCTGTCCCTTTTCTCACATGCAGCTCTCCTCCTGGGTCCATCGCGCTGAATTATCATACTTGGATGCTGAACCGCTGAGAACAGGCCAGCACAGCATTATGAAAGTGTTGCACATTTGCAGGGAGGGTACATGCGAGTACATGCAAATAGGGCCTGTGCATTAGCATTCGCTGTCCTCGGGGCTACACAGGCCGAGCCGTGCCAAGATGTGGCGGCCCGTGTGCGAGCTCGCGGTGAACTCGGTGGCGGGGAGATAGTGATCCACGCTCTCCGGGCAGCTTTAACTCTCAGGCACAGAGCCTAAATCCACGTGGCAATAAAGCATGGATGCTAAAACACGCTCAGCCAGAATGTTAAAAAACCAAATACCTGAAATGCAGATGTCACACAATTCTTCTTCTTAAATGGGAGAATACGGCTTGCCTTGCAGAAAGTAAAGTTATTTTCACGTCTAATTCAAGGGTTAATAGAAATTAGAAACAATTTCACAGCTTACTATAACTGGAGTGCTCATTTTATGGTAAATTAGGCTGTAACAATTACATTTGTTGGAAGAGGGGGTGGTCCGCGGAAGCTGTGTACAGCAGCGTGCAATCAGCAAAGACTTCAAGTGGGCGTCTTCAATGTTAGAAAATAATTACACGAGCATAATGCATAGTAATTCAATATTGACATGAAATGTAGAAATAGTAGAAAACAGTCCTCATAAGACAAGAGTTAGTCTCTGGTTATTTTGGATTCGCAGCGGGGTGAGGTGTCTTCGCAGACCAGCTGCGGTCTTAGTCCTGTTCCAGTGGGAGTCTGAGCCAGCTCCTCTCCTCCCCTCACACCTCCCCCCCCTCAGCTGGCTCCCGTGGGTCACTTGGCAGCCGGCCACCACAACCCGTCCCTGCCAGGAACAGAACTGGGCCTTAAGCCACTCCTTTCAACAGGGCGCCCCGAGAGCTTCGTCTGACCACGTCCTTCCTGCTGAGCTGCTCCCGCGCACGGCTTCACTGCAAAGGAGACAAAACCACGGGCACAGACATCGGGGTGAGCTCACATGTAAATACACAACGTCACAAATCCTCCCCTGCTTTGCTGATTTAATGATATACAAGACTTTCTGTTTGGCCCAAAAAAATTTTTTTTTTCAATTTTTAAGCAGTGGCTTAATTAAAAGGTAATTTTCCTGCCAAGCAGCTCAGCTCTTCAACAGTAGCTAAGCAACATTTTGCTAAGTAAGACATAATTAGTTGCAAGACTGGTGATTTTAGATTAGTGAATTAATATTTCAATCAACAGCTAATGTGGTCACAGGTCGCACTTTAAGTATTTTTTTTTCAGCAGCTTCAAGCAGAGCAGCCAATGAGAACAAAGGACCAGACATATCGCTCGTCATTCAAGGATTTATGCAGTCTGGACATGAAAGAGCATTTATCATTCATTATGAAATGCTCAGATATTCTTGTTATTGACACAAAGAAACAGGACATATAAAAACTGGGGTTATGTCACACTGAGCACATTCTTGGACTGAGTGACCTTTCCATCAAAACGTCTCAAAAATGTCCCTAAATGGTTCGCTATCCAGCTTCCCTTCACTAAAATGCCGATGACAGTCATGTTTCTCAGAGTCTGACCACCAAGCATTACTTTTCGAAGCTTCATTTAACTTCTCCCTGCCTTCAAGGCACGGACAGGACACCATGAGAAATCCCTCTGACACCTCTCTCCTCCTGCTGGTTCCATTTCGGGAATCGCAAGAGCTCTCCTGTTTTCCTTCTGTCACAGAGCCTTGAGCTATGGATCCTCATTAGTCACTTTCCCTGAGACCACACTGACACCGGCGTCGCGTCCCCCCCCCTCCCTCGCTCAGACTTACTGACGGCTCACGCGGCCACACACCAATTCACAGGCACTGTCAAAAGCCAGGCGACTTACAGGAGCCGGGCAATCATCAGAATCAACCAACCTTTGAAACGCTGTGAATATCATGAACGTGCTGCTGCTGCATAATGTTACACTGGCTGAAATGGCCCACAGGCACCGGCAGCAAAGTTTCTTGCACAATGGTCTTTTGGGAAAATGGGAAAAGTTAAAGGACCATACCAGTGGTTTTGAATGTTTTAGACCATTGCCTACAAATTGCGTATATTCTACATTACATCTTGATATGGATAATCCATCAACGGGGGGACGTTCTTTCTTTTTTTTTTAAAGTGGTATGCACTGGTATGCCTGTTCAGCCAATATGAGGCTACAGCAGCCACTTGGCTTAGCATAAAAACAGGAAACAGTGGGATACGCCTACCATGGCTCTGTCCAAAAGTAAAGTGTACAAACAATAATGTGCCGTTTTGCAAGGGGGGTGTCTGTCAGACTGTTTCTTAGCTGGGACCAGTTTCCAGGCAACCAGAGGAGAATCCTGAAAGTCAAAGGCTCCTGCCATGAAACAATCATATGCTGTAGGTTATTATGTTTTTGTACAACAGGTGGATTTTGTTACTGTCAGTCGGAGGCCAGACTACAGTGCTCTATGCTAAGCTACGCGGCTGCTGCTGCACCACACACTCTGTGCATGACTCTTGGCAAGAACGTAAATGAGCGCATTTCCCAAAATGTCAAACTATTTCTATGAAAGGCTGCTATCTGGAACCAGACTTCAAGAGTGTCCACAAATACTCAACAGGGACAGAATCCCAAATGAGCTCTGCCTGCTACAAAAGCAATTAAGGTTTGAAAAAAAAGAAAGAAAGAAATAAAGACGCTGGATTTGTTCTCTGTGATGGATTACACTTTTCATGCAAGTTTCAAGTCTATGCAAGTTGATTTTCATACTGCACAAACATGAACGGACACTAATGGCTGCCTGGGAGGTAGAAAAATCAATCTTTAAGACTTGCTGTATGGATAGTGGTAATGAAAAAAGTATGCAGGTTGGAAGTTAATGGGCTAAAGCATGCAAAAAGCAGCGGCACAGTCCTTTTAAAATGGAAACAGGTGCGGCGGTGGACCAACCTGAGGTTTGCACGGTCTCGCTTCGGCAGACTGTCAGTCTCCGGGCACTCGGTGACCGATAGCTGTGCCTGGAGGAAGGACAAACCCCAAATCAATACCCTGTCTAAAAACACTGGGAGAAACTTGAGACAGAGATCATGCATTGTCTACAGGAGAAGATATGCTCATGCAACTCAAGCTTTCTTTTTTGGATAATTTTGTACAGGCAGAACCTTTTAAATATTACAGTAAGCAACCTTTACACAGCAAATAAAAAAAGTAACAGCAGCTCAACTGTACAGAAGATATTGACATAGATTTGGCTTTGTTCATTTTAGCAAGAGTTGCATTAACACTATTCTAATATATTTTGTTAGTACACAGACAGTTATTTTGGTACATAAAATCCACTACTGTATGATATTGGAAGTTACGTTTTTCTTACTTTTGAGTCGATTCTTTTTTGTTGCCATGACTGTAATAATATTTTAAGAAACTGTACGCATTTACCAGCAAGTTTATGTCAATGGATAAACACACTACGAAATTAAACATTTAGGGTTAGGTTACCTTTACAGTGGAGTTCTCTAGGTTAAAACCATCCTCTCCATTGCACTGCCATTACTCTGTACTAAAGTAGCCATCGCGCCAGCGTCATTCATGACAATGAAGCCTAGACCTGAATGGTGGTTTGAATTCAGTTAATTTTCAGATGCTATAAAAGCAATTCTCATTAACGATTACGACCACAGGTAAGAGGATTGAAAAAGTCTTATACATACCCAGGCATTCAATGCTTTAGAACTCTATACACATTAGGAAGCTATCCAGGTTATTTTAGAGGTCTTACCTCTGGGTCCTTTTTAAAAAGTATAGAAAGAGAGAGAAAGAATAAGTTGTGCTCTTTTGATAATCAATCAAGACATCATTTAGTAGGGTTAAAGTCTTCAGACGTCAATACATTCATTTAGATTTAAAATGCGGTTTTGAATGAGAAACAAAGCAAAACACCTACATCTGACTGCTGAAGGTTGTTTAAAAAAGGCCATTTCAGAATTTTACTAGGACAGGAAACAAATAAAGCAAGTTAAGTTTCATAAAAAACAAACTAAGCTTTATTGACAAACTGCTGCAAAACATCTTTTGGACAGATTTAGTAACCTATTTAGGCAAGCTTACACATGTAGCATAATGCATTTTATGGAGAGGGTACAGATACTAGTGGCAGAATAAGTACAGTTAGGATGTTTTAAAATATGTACAAGAGTTCGGATTGAGCTGCAGGATCCCTTCTCTATAGAAAGAGAAGACCCATGTGGAGATTTTTGTCCCAATCCTTCTTTGTGTACTTTGTGCATGCAGTTTATAGCGAATCAGATCACAAAATGAAGACCTGAACTGTTTTTAGCATAACAGGAGGCCATCTCTCGGCCGTGTTCTCATTAAACAAACATTTTGTCTTCAGAGTCTTAAAATTAATTTTTAATATGTAAAACAAATTGAGGATATGAGGACAGTCCATCTCAACAGTGTCTATTAGGGCTATATTTCAAAACTCTAAGTACAATGACAAATATTGCTGCCTAAGTCTAAATGGACAACGTTTTAGAACTATTTAAAACAAACCATCATCAAGAATGAATTGTACTGATCCCATTAACATTGATTCTTTAACCTTCACTTAATTTAAGATTTGTTGTTTGTGTCTATATTACATAATTGAAGTTTAAAAGGTCTTTTATTTGGCTATATTAACAGAATTTTGAAATGTAGCCTAAATGGGAATCTGCAACTGACCCTCGACAGATTCTTTGTATTTAAAAACAATTAAAATGGATTTCTTAGACAAGTGAATAATGAGCCACTAATTCCACTAGAAATGACTACTCCCAAACAGTTAAAAAACTTAACGATCAACAATGCAAAAAAGCCAGAGGGGGGTTAAAAAGGGTCAGAGAAAAAAATACAGCAAAATAAACAAAAATTCAAATGAAAAAGAACAAAAGAAGGACGCCAACTTCTCCTCTCTAACCCATCTAAAAGCCGCTTTGGTTGGAAGGATTGGTGGCTGGTTGGTTAGGTGGCTGGTTGGTGCGACAAAGTAGGGGTGGGGGGAGGGAGTTCGCGGTCAAATCTCAAAAAACAGTTCCGATTTTCAGTTCCAAATTTGCTCTCTCGTATAAAGTCCAGTGTAGGAAAAGACCAAACCAAAGACAAAACGGACAATTACTTTTGTCGGGCTGCTTAAAGCAAGAGCTGCCGTGGTAGACAGGCGGTAGTCAGGGCGACACGTTAAGGGTGGTGAGTCCGCTTCAGTATTGTCGGTATGGATGATCCCGGTAAGGCGTCTTGGCACCTCTGGAGGGGGGAGGGGCCTTCCCTGGAACTGTTCGCTGGGTCCCATTCCAATCATCTTGGCCTGGAGAGGAGACAGACAAAAGATGAACACATTTACATTCAAAATACATTTAGCCCACCTAAAAATTATTCACAGGAAACTAGTTTCTGTTTACATTCTGTGTTTTTCACCGAAACATGTTGTGTGCGTCCGTGAGATTGAACAAATGTTGTTCAAACATTAAAATGCAGATACAAGCTTGAAATGTTGCTTCATATTACTACTACTGGTCAAATCTGCAGAGGCATCTTTAAAGTTACTAGTTTGTATCTTTAACATTACAATCTCATTTTCTGATTATGCAAATCAATATTTTTGGATGGAAATGTTAAATTTGGCATTATACAAAGCTCAGCTGATAAATAAGTGTGAATTCATTCATACAAACATAAAGTGAAGTATTGCATGCTACAGGACTAAAAAAGTGAATACAATTTAAAAGGGGACTGTTTTATAGCATAACAATGCATATAAATGCAGCCATCTTTACTTTTCCTTACCATATGACTCGTATGACTCCGTGGTCTCTCCGTGTCCATAGTCATAGTACTCTGGCTCTCTGATGGTCAAAAACACAGGAATATAGATGAAAAAGAAAAAAAGAAAAGAAAAAATTTAATTTAATCTTTGAAAAACATCAAGTAGCTGCTGACTGTAATGTCTAGGGGGATGATAATTGGCATCCGTGAATAAGATCAAAGCTTGGCTCACTAGTATGGAACATCTGAGTCCCGGCTGGTTCTCCTAAATAACACTGCCATCCACGCCACGAAACGTGAAGTACCATCAGTGCTGAATTTGTGCAGAGTGGCTAAAAAGTATTTCTCCTGCTCTCAAATCCCTTTTCGAGTGAAACAAGCAACAAGGCAATGTGTGTGCGCACTTTGTGTGAAGCAGGTGAAAACCAAAGAGACGTCTGATTCACTCACGCCTGCGGCTGACTGTAATAGCTGTCGTATGACTCGTAGGCCGGGTCTGTGTAGCTCTCATCGTAGCCCTGGAGAGGAAAGGAAACAGAGAAACAGAGTGAGATTTAAGGAGAGGCTTGTTCATGAATCATGAATGTCAAGATGTCCCCAAAGAACTACACTTGTACTGAAGCCGACAAGCTCCCCTTACGAGCATCCGAAATCACTTATTCCTACGTTGACAGACGAGCCTTTCAAAGCCAACAGAGTGCCCGAAACAGTCTCATTCAGGCGAGACACATGTTGTTGGAGAGGTCAGATAGCTCACAAACCTGGCAGCATCAAGACAATAATACTCATCTTTTGGCTGCACTAACACTTCCTCAAAAGGTCTTAATTTTTATGTTGATACAAAAAATAAGAATAAGCTGCAATACATCACATAATTGTGGCGTGGACATCTACAGACGGTGACAGCTGTGCTTACATATTCTTCATAGCTTTCAGCAGCTGCAGCAGGGGTGTGCTGGTGGGGTGGAGGCGCCATCCTCTGGGGGGGTCCGCCTGCTGGGGGCCTGGCGCGGGGTGCCACGGCTCCCCTAGCGGGTGCTGCAGGTGGTCCTCCTCGACCTGCTGGGGCGCCCCTTACTGCGCCACCTCTGGCTGGGCCGCCTCGAGTCACACCTCCCCTGGCGGAAGCACCGCGAGGAGGCATCCCCCTTCCCCTGGGAGAAAAGCACGCAGAGTTCATACTGTGTTCTGCTACTTGAAGGAATCGCTTGAGAACTTGGGAAATATTTGCATTGGCTTTGTGGCTGAGAGTTAGTGGAGAAGATCAATATCACTCGCATGTCTAAATATGAAGCTACAGCCACTTAGCTTAGCAAAAAGCAAAGCAAGAAAAGACTAAAAACAGAAACTAATACCATCCAAAGGTAACAAAATCCATTATATCTTGTTTGATTAGTGCACTTTAAAAGGATGTGTAACCTTTAGACAGAGTCTGTTTCCCAGTTTTCAGCCTTTACACTAAGTGTACTGATTACTGGCTCCAGCTGCATCATTTACCATGGGAGACTTGCAAGTGATATTGATTTTTTCATCCAACTTGTTTTAATACATTTATACCAACAAACCAACAAAATAGGGAGCATTTGGGATCTTTAGTGTGGCCAGTGCTTTATTTACATTTCTTTAACTCACAGATGATGTAGTTTCTCACATTAGGTTTATAGCACAGTGTGGCCTGTACAGCTGCTATCAAAGAGTACCCATTTCATCAGTAATAAAAAAAGCTACACAAATGCTTAATAAGTGGTGAATACCATACTACATTCAGCCCTGCTCAGCATTATATACACGAGACACTCTGTGTGTGTGTCCATATCCACACCTGTGTGCTCCAGCAGGGGGGACTCCACGGCCCCTGACTGGCGGGCCCCCTCGGACTCTGGCTCCGTGCTCCTGGCCTCCGTTCAGGTAGCTCATCTCCATGAACTGCTCTTGGCAGATATCATCCATCATGTCCTACACACACAGACACACAAAGAAAATAAAAAGAGGAGAAAGAGGGTGAGAAACAAGCACATGACATGGGAAAAGTGAGGGCGCACAAATGAAAAACAAAAACGAGAGAGAAGAGGCAAGAAAAGAAGGCAGTGTGGAAGAACGAGCGATGAATAAAAGAGTAAAACACAATTACAGAGCTGCTCAAAACACAGCATCCCCCTAATGGCTAACAGAGCGAGTGGAAGAGAAAGTCTCAGTGCCAGTGACTCAGAGTGTTAAAGAGAAGGAGGGGGGCTGTGGATGTGGGAGGTTGGAAAGCATCCATCCACACTCCCTGCCTTCCTGTGCCTCTCCATCATGCACAAAAATGTAAATCACTTCTCGCTGCACTTCTTGACAAGTCTTGTGTGACTGCATCAACGGTTACCTTATTCTATCCACAGAAACAATAAGTTGGGATGGATTAGCGAAGCTGTGCGTCTGAGCAGCACAAATCCTGCAACACAATCTGCCGCCTTTCTTCAGGGAGCAATCGCAAAGGCTGCACTGTGACCCAATCAATTCTTTTTCATAAATCAGTGCCCGGAATGGTAACTGAGCTCTAATGATGGTGGAAAGAGAAAGGGGGGTGCAAGAACATGCAGCACAGACGGTAGTTTTCAATTTATCTGCAGCAAAAGAAAAGCGAACAGAAGACATTTGACTGATTACAGATTCATGTCAGGTGAGTAGCAGTGTGGCTGCAGTTGCACTTAACAAGTCAGGAGGGTGACATGCCTTCACCAAGCAAGGTGTTCAGATTAATTAAGTTTCTTTAGGCATTACATGAAAAAAGTGTGAGTGTCGAGAAATAAGAGGATTTGAGATTCTTCACACAGGAACACGGCTCTGCTTTTTTTCATTTACATAGGTGGACATAGAGGAATACACACATAAAGGAGATGAGGAAGAACAAAAGAGTCAAAGCCTTCTGGAATACCTGAGGAGAAGTAAAGCTAATACATAAAACATTTCACCAACAAATCACATCCACCCATTTTCTCAGAACCTTGGTCATTTATTAAAATATGGCCCAGTTCCAAATGAGGCCCGTCAAGCCTGAGAGATTATGGCCTTAAATTGTAATGACAGGTTCTGCAACGAATAGCTTTTTACATAACACGGCAATATCAACAAGGCAAATGGTTCATCGGCCTGTTCATCTCGCCTCTGATCCAAATGCTCCTTTCTTCTGTAGCACCCTGCACACTAATTAAAAATGTGGGCATCTATTGGCCGCTTTGGCATGAGCCATTGTTAGGGAACTATGGGCTTCAGTTGGGCTTGACAGCAGACCGGGCTGGCCTGTGCTCAAGAATCTCTCAGCATAAAACCAATAGAGTAAGCATAGGCAGTGCGGGGTGAATTCTGTCTGGTTGCTTGTACACACGGCTCCAATCTGATTCTCATCTCTCCCTGAAGAAAGGCACTCGGTTAAAGACACTGTAATGAACAGACATGCGCTGTTGACGGGCCAGATGAAGGTCTGTCGACCCAATTCCTCCTCCGAAGCTGACAGCTTTGCATTACATTGCTTAGACCATCTTAGGGACAGCAACTACCCCCGCATTCCTTAGAGGAACACCCCCAGTCAATTACCCAAGAACACTTTTAGCTGGGTTTCTTAACCTTTTTGCGGGCTGTGACTCCGTTTTTAGTCTCCCATATTCTCATAAGCGCTGTGTGAACTCAGGAGACATGTGGTGTTAACTTGGTTTTTAAGAACAGGGAGAGGCAGCTGCTGAGGGTTCGTATTGAAGAAGAACATATAAAAAAAACATTTCTAAGTTTAAACCCTAACAAAAAAATTTGTATCACAGGAGTTTAAGAAATTTCCTACATCTCTAAGCGTGCGTGTATGGCTTTTGTTTTGGGGCTAAATTTAAAGCTGAAGCTATTAGTCACTTACACGATCAGTCAAGCAACAATACAACTGTTCAAATATTTGATTAATTACAAGTTATTTTTCAAGTGAAAAAGCTCAAGCTTCATAACTGTGATGATTTGGTGTTTTTCTCCGTCTCGTGTGATAGTCAAAAAATCATTTGAGGTTTTGTTGATTAAACTATTTGAAAACATCACCTCTGGATCAAACTTCTAACAGGCATTTTTCATAATTCTCCATTGGTATTTTTATAGACTAAACAATAAATGTAGAAATGATTCAGCAGATTGAGTTGTTTATAATGAAAGGAATCGTGGCGATTTGTTATGTTAAGATGACAGATCATCGATGACAGAAGATTACTCAAATCTAATACAATATTACAAGTGCAAAGTGCAAAGCTTTGATCTATAGCTTTAATTTTTCAGACAAAACTTTCCTGTTCTAAAGACATCACTTTAGCCTCTGTTAACTTGTGTGGAGTGTTTGTCAATATCGTTGACATTTTACAGGCTAAATGATGAATTGAATACATAATCTACAGGTTAATTAATGGCACAAAACAACTGTTAGATGCAGCTATAGGAAAGAAAAGTCAATAGACGAGTCTCCCACTGGACAACAACCAGACACAAGCAAGCCAAAACAGTAAGTTAAGACTCACTGGAAACAGGAACTTCTTGACCTCCTCCATGGCGTGCGCCATACGCAGGTAGGCCTCTGGCACGGGGGCAAACACCTCGATGAATACGTGCAGCTCCATTGACAAATGGGCATACTTGGGCTCACCCCCTTTCCTTAGCCCCTCCTCCTAAAACAAGGACATCACAGGATTGTCAGTGAGTCAAAGAGAGCACACGCCAAGCCCTAAAATGAAATGAATTATGCAAGAAATAACTGCATTACATCCACCTCCGAGGGCATCAGGCATAGGTGTGGTATCCCCTTTCTTTATGGAGCTTAATAATTAAATCAGACTGGTGGGTAACACGTTTAGCGGGATATCCTGAAGATTCCTGGAACAGATGTGCGGTGCACGTATGCCCTTGGCTTTACGTTTACTCTCACCTGAGCTATCCTGAAAGTTGACGCCATCTGGGCTCACTGCCTGTCATCCTTCTCAAACAGAGGCCAGATGTGTTATAGCTTCAGATGCCCTCCTCACAGGTGCGTAACAGCAGAAGTGTGTGTGTGTGTGTGTGCGTGTGTGTATTACCTTGGATTTGTCTCTCATGGATCCTTTGCCCAGCACAGAGATCTTGGCTCCGGTCTCTTCCTGCAGACGTTTGATTGTATTGCCCTGAGGTCCCAAAATCTTCCCCACGAAATTGAACTAATGGCAAAACAAAGCAGAACAAAATTAGCCTGACAATCAAAGCAGAGGCCAGTTTAATACAGAGAGGACGAAGGCGCAATCACTGTCAGGGGTCTTGCTGCACATACTGCAGCCTTAAGTAGTAGATTTACCAGAGAAGGTCGATATGAGCCCTTGAGGGCTGTAATGTCGCCAGTTACTATTCAGTACAATCATCCAAGCGCTGAGCCAGAACCAACTCGTGATCAAAAGCTGCAATCTTTACCTCCTCAATCTTTGAACAGAGTAATTACCACGTGTGTGTGTGTCCTACAATTAGCTGTCATTGCCAAACACATTTAGCAAAGAGTCACCCCCGGGGAAGCAATTCCTCCTGGAGTTGTAAAAGTGGCTTTTGTTATCAGAAAACTCTCATTAGCTTTGACACAACGGACTGATGTACCAACTAAAGCAAAGTCTGGCAACCTAAGACCGCCCGCAGGAGATCAGAAGGCTGTCTCACACCAAAAGATGAGACTCCTACATCATATTGATCCGATGTGCATAGATCTCATTCTTGTTAGAACTAGAAGAGCGTAAATGTCAGAAAGTTAAAAAAAAGTTAAAGGTTAAAAGTTGAGCAAGAGGCTTTCATCACCACTGTATAAACTTACATGAGTCAAACCAATGCAAATATATCCAACAACATGCAAATGAAGCAATATGCCACTGACTATGTGTTCTTTGAGTTTTACTTGGACTTTTTCTCTAACGTCATAAACCATCATCCTGAAAATCAATGCAGCCTTATGTGTGAGCCAGATATAGATTGAACTGATATGGATGAATCCGTCTGAAGTGACACGATAAAGCCCAGTAAGACCTCTGCTGAGCACAAACAGAGGAGAAGATCCAATTTTCTCAGCACGCTATGAATTACACCGCAGTATAGAGCCATCCAAACCATAGTAATATTAACATTTTGATCCTTTCAGTGATAGTTTAAAACATGCCAGTATCGCCTGTAATTATACTCTGGAGCTTAAAGATCAAGGAGGAGAAGAGTAATTTGAGACTCCCAAGTAACCCCATGGCTTTGTGTAATTGAAACCCGGCTGCAGGATAAATTAAATCAAGAGGGGTTCACAGTGAAGAGAGAAAAAAAGAGGACAGAGGAAGAGGAAGAAAAAAAAAAACAAGGGCAAAGAAAGCTCACCTTCGGGTACTGTTTGACAGGTATGAGCACTCGTTCCTTAAGTTTGATGTTCTTTGTTGTGAAAAGGTCCAGGTATGTTTCTGCCTCCTTTTTAGTCTCGCCTTTCTGGATTCTATCGATTTCTAGAGAGGAGGGGGGAGAAGTATTGTTTCAGGCAAAGTGTTCATGCAATCAAACAGGATTCAAAGAAGCAAAACACATCTCAATTATGAGAAAGGTTCACCGGCATTTTTACTTCATGAAGTTATTAATGATTGACAACCTCAGCATCCAGGTTACACCACAGACACATTCAGTTTAAACGCTGACTGTTTTTAGCCACAAACGGTATATTTAACTGCAGTTCAAACGCAGCGCTTTGCATCCTAAAAATAAAATAACGTTTGACTTTTCGGCATCAGAGCTGAAATCCTTTGACTGACATTCACTGTTTGCTGAATGCAAAACAATGGTGCCTCCAGATGAATACAAGGCAAAGAAAGACTATATGTGATGGGATTCACATTTTTGTGATCTTGTCAGCATCCCAAATAGAGCCGAAGGAATCAACAATCTAACTGCCTTTACGTCTATTTTGATAACCGATTTAGCCATTTTCCAAATAAAACTCTCCGAACTCTTTGTGGCTGCAGTTTCTTCAATGTGAGGATCTGACAGCTTTGTAATCTGAGTGATTAGAGTATATTTGGGTTTTGGACTGCTGATCAAACATAATAAGACGTGTAAATACACACCCCGAACCCTGAGAACTTGAGACACACATCTTTTTTTCACAATTTCATCATTTCCTCATCTAAAAAAAACATTCAATCTAGAAAATAACCCTCAGAGAAACCAATAACAATAACCTTAATCTTCAATTCTGGCCATAATCCTGCACCTCTGAAACCACAGTAGCTCTCATCTCTTCCCTGCACCTTCTGCCACCTCTTCCATGTGGCACAGCACCTTGTCCTCAGATCTGAGCAGCACCATCTCGGCGCCTCCTCCCCAGCCACAACACCAGCCCGAGCCCCCGGTGTGCAAGTGTGTCAGATACACCACAGTCTACCAGCTGCAGATTGGGGAGAGTTGAGAAGAGAGGAGGGGGGTGAAGCCTCGGCACAGGCTGAGGACCAGGGGAACCCACAGCTCACAAACACGCCCGCTGACACACTTGAGTCTTTCTGGATGTTTCTCACTTTCAGATCCGGGGGAGGTGCAGCCTAGATTTTGCACATCCTGTTGGACAAACAAGATCAGCTCGGTCACGGCCAGGCGGGTGCGTGGAGATACCCCGAGTGGAGCGAGGAAACAGGCGGTGAAGGCTCCCAGCCAGCACGGGCAGCAGCACAGACTGAACAATCAGCCGTCCAGCAGCCCAGCCACTTCATCCACTGCACTCAATAAAACAAAACAAGTGTATAATGAGGGTGTGTGCATTTTCACTTCCTGTGGCATCATGGTGAAGCCTGTCAGCAGTGACAGGACTTTGTGGCAATTTACCCAGCAGTGACACCACGTTGTTTTACTCTGAAAGCAAATCCTGAGACACCCATACAGCCCTGTCTCTAATGTAAATGTATGTATAAATAAATATGTACATTATCTATACATACAGATATGTATAAATAATATAATAACAATACACTGATAGTTTACAGAGCTGATATCAGTCTGAAGAGTCTCTCTCTCTCTCTGGCAGGGCTACAGGACGGTCTCTTGCTCAAGGACACTCCGGCAGCCCTGGCAGGGAGCACAGAGAGCTCAGTGACCGCAGACAGGCCGCCTCTCGGCTTCAGAGCAGCGAGGTGACGCCCCCCCCTCCACCACCATAACCACCAACACCACCGCACGCCCCCGCCGCGCACTTTTGACCGCCGCTGCGCCGACGGGGCCGGAGTGTTTGTCCAATAACTGAAAAATTAAATAAAATATATTTTTTTAAAAGAGTCGCGAGCCCTTAAGTTTAAAACTCCGCAAGAGCCCCGCGCGCGCGAGAAAGCGGAAATCATCCTCAACAGTTGACAGGCTCCTCCAGCCTGCTCACAATGTCACACAGATTCACTCCGAGTCCGCCGCGTCCCGTCAACAACACACAGTCACGCTGCTACCAAAGCTCTGCCTGCTTTCTTTTTTCTTTCTCCCCCTCTTCTTACTTCCACTACAGTGCCGCGCTCAAGCCCTAAAAACACAGAAACCCAGCCAAGCAGAAGAAATAAACACTGCGCAACAACACTTCACCTGCGTTTAAAAGTTTCATGGCGTGCGTGAACGACGCGTCCAGGCTGTCCTTCTCCGCCAGCAGCTCGGGGAGGTATTTGTCGTCGTTCTCCATTTTGAGTTTAGAGAGGGGAGACAGCGGGAGTCAGTTTCGGTGCAACAGCAAGAAAAAAAGCGTGACAAAAAAACCCAACAATAATAGAAAAAAAGTAGTCCAGTTATGTAACTACGGAGAGCCGCGTATCCTCCGTGCGGGCGGCGCTTTGCATGTGGCGTTTCTGCGACGCTCGGCTCCGCTACTTTGCGTCTTTGTGGTTTATTTATTTATTTATTTATTTATTTCCTCCCCCCCAACCGGCTGGGTCCCTCTGCTCGGCGGCGCAGGCTGGGTGGAAATGGGAGAACAAAAGCGGTGAGGGAGTGAAAGAGGAGCGAGATCCGACTCCTGCCGGCGGAAGTGAGCTCACGAGGACGTCGAGCTCCGGACAGGCGCCGCCCACCGCGAGCGCGCCGCCTCCGGGCCGCGCATCCTCCGTCAGAGCAGAGACAGCAGGGCGGGGTGAGCCGTGGATCCGCTTCAGTCCGAGAGGAGACTCACACAGGGAGCGATAATAATCACATGTGAAGGTGTATCCGAGCCAGAGGAGCTCCAAAGTATCGATGAATGTAAAGCAATCATTTTATATGTTGGCAGTTTTATGGACTGCAGGTTAGACATGGATGACTTTTTAATGGTTAATTAGTAGGGAATGTAGTTTGTATTTTTTAAATTGCATGGAAGATTATTTAGAGACACTCTTTGGATCACTTTCATTCCACTGTAGGGGTGCATGTTTAAATGATCTAATTAACTAATTTGCTGCTACAAATTCAACAATCATGATTATACGGTTACTGGGGAACCATCACAGTGGCATTACAGCATAATTTCACCTGATGACAGACAATGGAAAATCTTAGAGTGGAAACTTAAAGATAGATAGATAGATAGATAGATAGATAGATAGATAGATAGATAGATAGATAGATAGATAGATAATAAAACACAGCTAAGTCCAAACACAATAGCTGATAAAATATAAATCTGTGCATAGAAACCGTAAAGCTCAGACCAGGATTATATTCTAAATCTAATACTCAATAATAGTATTGAATATTTATGTACTGCAGTAAAAGACATTTTCATATCAGGTGTATTTCAATTGATGTAAGTGGGATAATGATAGATGATGACACATCCTCAGTTTTTAATTTGTTAATATCATTTCAGCTCACACAGAGGATGAGGAGCTCCCATTCCAGGCTCTCTCCTGCCCCTTTGTGGCAGTCCTGATAACGACAGGAGGTCCGCCTCGTGCTGCTGAAACTGGCTCCGTCAGAAGAAGCCTGTTCTGCCTCTAATCGCCCATTTTCCCGTCCACGCCTATTGATTCAGAAACACTTATGTGCAGGTGAAAAGCACAGAGAGGAGAATGTCTGAAACAGACTCTCAATGATTGATTCCTCTGATTCAGGTTGTGGTAATGAACCTGTCACACCATTGACTGGAGCACATGAGGTCAGAGGTTGGAGTTGGCCTAATGCATACAAAGCAAGAGCGGAGCATTCCTCACGTATTGGGTCTTTAAGCATATACAGTAGCATGCATTATCTGCAGGCGGATGCTCTTTGAACAAACAGCAAAAACTGCAGGTCATTTGTCAGCACGCTGCCGGAGTGAAAACTATTACGATCGACCGCAGCTGTACCCAGGAATGCATCTGCTCAAAACAAATGAAGGCAAAAATTGTTGCAATAAACACTTATGGGAGGCCGAAGACCCGCTCTAACTATCAGCGTTCAGCTTGATCTATCTCTGACCGTTACAGTGTTATTAGTGTTGGGGGTTGCAAGGTTGTCCTGACTCCTCTTGTCATTGACAGAATGGATAGCCTGTGAGCTGAATTTCAATTGGCTCATAAAAGGAAGACTTACTTCTCTTGGCAGGTGGAGGAGTTCCAATTCGATAGTTCGCGCTTTTGCCTTCTGCTTGTGTGGACTTCCCCTGTCCCCTAACATACAGAGCCACAGTCTGGGGTAAACAGGGGCAGATGGAAGGGGGTAAACACTGGGGTGAGGCTTATATAAGCCGACACTATTCCAGATCTTTGCATCTGACCATTTGTCATGCCCCAAAGATTCCAAAAAGTGGCAGAAATTCAGTGTTCCTCTGGAGTTTTATCCTTGTTAGGACAGAGGAGCCTGCAAAACAGCATTTAGAGCATCATGGGACACCGAAGTTCCACTAAAAGTCAAACTAATGAAATTCTTAGCAGCTCCTTAAGGCAGGTTTCACTGTAATTTTTATAAACTCTGGTATCACAAGATTCTTTAGCCACACAGCCTCACAGATGTGCCAGCACTTCTGTGAGGCTGCACTGAGGTGCAGTGATGCTTTGGGCTAAATGCTAACATGCTCCCGGTGACAATGCTAAAATGCCAGCGTATATTCTTCTGTTTGTCTGTATTCTTAGTTTAGCGTGTTTGCATGCTAATATCTGTTATTTGGCAGTAAACACAAAGTAAAGCTGATGGTATTTTGCAGGTCTTTGGTCAAAAACCAAAAGACTGGATGCGGAAGACTTTGATGTGATGATGGCGATAGATGAAAACTTGAAAGATCCCCAACATGATTACAATCAACAGGAACATGAATAAATCCAATAGCTGTGAGCCATGGATGTTTCATACAAAATTGTGCATCACTGCATTTTGATGTTGAAATTGAACTGGATATGAAAATTTAGACTTGCCAGCAGGGGAACCTGGAACATTGAGGGATCACCAACATAAATTAGAAATTTCCTTCCTTCTGCACCAAATTTCATGGCCCAACTGAAAGACATCCTGAGAGCCATGATATTATTAAAAAACAAATTATAATTTTCTGGTCATACATATGACATGAGAACAGTACAAATGCACATATATTGACTGATTTCAACAATGATCAAAACGACATCATTAGGGAGGCCATTAAATGGATGCTATTTAATTTAAAAAGAGACCTTCATCCCTGGTATATACAGTATTTCCCAAGTCGACAGTAGTAAATAGAAAAAAGATAACACGTGTGTGGTGGAGGGACAAATAGAAGGAAAAAAGGAATTTGTAAGTAAATCCTGTCGTCTACGCACTGTCAGTGGAGGGTTTTCCTGTTCTTGGGCGGTTTAGGCAAGAAAGCAGGCAAGAGAGCGAGAGAGATGGCTGGGTTCAGTCTGAGGGTCACGCTCAGTTTAGCATCGCTACAAGGCCAGAGAAACCTTTTTTCCCCATGAAAGCTTTCAGAACTGTCACACCTGCTTAGGTCTGTAACACCCACCCCCCCTCATCCAACCCTTCCTCCATCTCCTCCTCTTCCCGCTCTCCCCATCCCTTCCTCGCCACCCGCTCGCCACAGAAAACAGGCTCACTCTTCATCCCATCCCCCAGATGTTCTCTGTCCCCGTCAAGTTGATCATTTTGTTGATGATCAATGTCTCTGGAGAGGCATCTGCATCTGAACAAGTGCATGGCAAGATAAAAAATACATTTAAAGGCTGCAGATTTGCATACATTTTCATAGATGGTTTGAATCTTGGTTAAGATCTTGTGTTTTGTAAAATTATGTGACACAATGTGGTCCATTACCTATTCTCCTGGAAAGTTAAAACTTTTATTTTGCATTGCAGGAGTCCTGTTCCACCACTTGGAGACAGGAGTGCTAGGAAAAGCCATTAGTGAGGGCACTTACATATTCTGCTGATACTGCAAAAATGGAAGAGAAAAAAATGGCACAGACCCAGCAGCCAAAAACTTTAATTTACCCTCTTAACAAACCGGAGGGCAAAAAAAACATGGCAGGTGAAATCACAATGTCTTTTGCTTCAATAAATAAGTAATGTGACATTTCAGGTTGTATTATTTCTGACAGTGCCGAGAAGAACTGAGGAAATGACTTCAGTTCTTCCCATTTAAAACAGTAATGGCTCATTTTAGTGTAAGAAAATGTGAGAATACTTTATGCCCTAATAACTCCTGTTATAGTCATTTTTCCTGAAATGTGGACACCATTATTCCTCCCTTCTGTGCACACTCTTCTGAAATATAGAATAGAATACAATGACATCAGTATGAATATGCACTTGGGACTGACAAACCCCTCTTAACCTTGTAGGAGAAAAGAAGTTCTAGACACCAAAATTATCCATCTTTTCGTAACAGCATTTGCTCAAGTTCTCCATTGAATACTTAAACATAGGCTACACTGATCGTGACAGGATAGCATTATTCTGAAATGCGCTAATCTACCCTCCATTAATATGTCATATTTTTGGATATGCATATAAGTCAGTAGAGGGCCGATGAATATTCTCTTACATTTGTGATGGGGCCAGAAACACGACTCCGATGGGAGGATAATGTTGTTTGCTAACGTTAACAGTATCCTGACATGCCGATAGTTTTGGTTGTATTTGCCCACATGTTTAAATGTGTCTGGGGACTATTTCTTCGGTAGAAAAGAATTCAGTCAAAAATTATTCACAGCAAGGTCTTTGGAAGAGCTCACTGCTGTTGAATTTTTAAAATGTAATGTTTCAGTGCTGCGAGCACCACAAACCAAATTCCATTCATTCCCTTTGGGGTGTCGGCAGATTCTTTCAGATGGATGTCTCACAACCTGGCCAAATAAAACCATAACTATCTGCACTGCAACAAAGGGAGTTTTAACACAAATGATTATTTCCTTAATGCAAATTAATTTGCGCCCAAACCAAAAATTAGATCGTAAAATGCTTACACATGTCATTCTTCAGGGCAATTACAAACACATTGTCTCATTTGGTGGGCTCATTTTTAGCGGCAGGATGCCATTTTTAGATAAAAAGCTATGATACCCTACTGTACCATTCTGTCCCATCCCAAGCAGTAGACAGTCAGAGACTACACAAAGCTGGCTGGTATAACGTTATATTTGGAAGCTAATGACCCAGATTTTACAGGTTGGCAAAAACCAAACCAGAGAACAAACATTACTGAAAATTAAATTACCTTTGTCACACACGTCCAATGAGAAAATAATGTTGCTCTGTGTCCTCTTGCAGGTGTAATTGCCAACACATCAGCCATAATAACTGTATTATCTGGCATCTGCTAGTGTGTTTTTCCCTTCAGTGGCCAAAAGTTAACGACAGTTCCTTTAAGTATATAAGTGAGTGGCTTTATTATATTTTCCGTGGAATGAAAATAGGATAAAACTATGATCAGGAACTTTTTCACTTTATCATATTTGTCATGTCATATGCTGCATAGCTCTTTCTAGTTTAATGCAGTTCCTTCTGTAGTCAACTACCATCACTCAACATAGCCCGTGTTTGCTTAGCATCAAACCTAATGATCTGCCAGGGACACTCAAGCAGTGCTTTGCAACTTTAAAGAATGATATCGTCTGATCCGACTGCCTGAGCAGTGTGATTTGTGCAGAAAGTAAGTAGGCCACTTCTGAGCCCAGGGGGCAGAGGAGCGGCTGGATCTGTTTACTCACACTCAAGGATTTCACTCCTTATTTCCATCGATGCTGATGACGACTTTCCTCTCAGAACGGTTATTATTGTTTTGTCTGTCTTTGCGTGCATTGTGCGTGCGTGCAGGTGGGCACTTGTGTGTGATTTATGCAGAACATGCTTTACACTGAGGAGCTTTCCCCCCATCTCCTTCACAGTTTGATGTAAGTGCCCCACACTCGCCTGCCAAAGATGTACCTACAGCGATGATTTATGAGCTCAGAAGCATTCATCGGACCCAAATGAAAACCCAATAAGGTGTTTATGGACACGTATATATCTTCACATAATGCCCTGTGGCTCGTTAAGTTTTTATATCCAGTGTTACCTCTGGGAGGTAACAGTTTGCATTCAACCCTGGTTTTTTGTCATCAGTAAGCAAGCAGTAAAGTGGCTGTGGGAGATGAGCTGAGGCTTAAAGGCAGGCCTGTTGTACCAAACATAAACTGAGTGAAGATTTCATGGTGTTGTAGATACATTTTAACATGCAGAATGGTGGGATATACTAGCCCACATCTCCTTGTATCAACAAGTTTTTCCTTCATTAATAATGAAGTAAGTCACTGCAGTACCTGAGAGCATGTGTAAATCTTTCAAAAAGTATATCATACCAGATTCCATGTAATTCTGATGCCTGATTCCTCTTCTTCTACCTGAAATGGAGAATACAGACTTGAAAATGCAATGATAGATAGATAGATAGATAGATAGATAGATAGATAGATAGATAGATAGATAGATAGATAGATAGATAGATAG
>JBAJHX010000040.1:4219011-4239801 GCA_037176925.1 Amniataba percoides | reverse complement strand
ATATATAATATAATATAATATAATATAATATAATATAATATAATATAATATAATATAATATAATATAATATAATATAGGATATTAGAATTATATATTTATAATAAGATACATATTATATGATATTATGGAGTGTAATATAATTGAAACTAAAGTCTAAAATAAAAATATATAATAAAATATATAATATAATATAATATTAAATAAATAAATAAAAAATACCTCTTCAAGAATCGCTACCTTAACGTGGTGGAGGGGTTTGCGTGTCCCTGTGACCCTGGGAGCTGTGTTGTGGGGAGCAATAGCTCCTGGTAGGGTGTCCCAAGACAAAGTGGTCCCAGGGGAGGGTCCAGACTAAGAGCGATTCATAAACCTTTAAGGAATCAACCAAGTAGGAGCTCTGCCTGGCCTGGAATAGGGAATTTGGGTAAGCTACATTCATAAGTGCTATTAATATAGGAATATAAAATTAAAAAAACCAAAACCAATGATATGGTATTATTAAACCCATAATTATACTACATACAGTAACAAGTCCTCCACTTTACAGTATATCTAAAACTACATCATAATAATGTCACAATGATATGGTAATTATTTGTCCTGCTGTCTGGTTGGCCTGAGAGCCGTGAGTCATCAGTGTTCAGCGGCTCACAGAGGAGATGCTGTAGGGGACGACTGGATCTGAACCTTCATCATCTGAAGAAACAGTTACTATGTGACATGTTGTGGTCTGTTAGCAGCATTTGTGAGAATCATTTCAACTCAACCTGTGCTGCAACACTATGTCACTCTAAATATGGAGTGACATTAGTATATATA
This sequence comes from Amniataba percoides, assembly GCA_037176925.1. Lineage (NCBI taxonomy): Eukaryota > Metazoa > Chordata > Actinopteri > Centrarchiformes > Terapontidae > Amniataba > Amniataba percoides. The sequence goes on along the minus strand of JBAJHX010000040.1, from coordinate 4,238,981 downwards.
TATCCAGGCCTGGTTTGGTCTCAGGCATAAGAGTCAAGATTTTATTATTTATCATATGCACAACAATTACATGGAGGAGTTGCTGGCAATGGAATTTTTGAGTCTCTGGCTGAATAATGCTCAAAATATTTTAGAGAGGCCATGTGTGCAAAAGAAAATAAGATATAGAACTAAAATAAACAATAACCATAGCAATAAAATAGATTATAGACCTACAACAAAAATAATAGGACTACTGCAACTAAAAACATACATTAGAATAAGGAAATACTGTCAAATTTACAATTACAAGTACTGAATAGTGCAATTCAGTGGAATTTGGAGGTCTTATTACCTGGGGGATGAAGCCTCATCTCTGGAGACATCAACCACGCCTCTCCACCTCCGTCTCTGCCCAAATTCACTCAGTATGTCACATGCCACATCAGAGACAATAAAATATTGAACCCGTTTCATGCCAACACAAAGGAGGCATATAACTCACTTCCTCTTCCTCCCCTGGGTCGAGCCGACCACAGCCTTGTGTGAAGAAGCAGAGGAGGCCCTGAAGGAATCAACACTATAGGACGTTTTCAGTGACCACCTCCAGATCAACGTCTGTAAAACTAAGGAGCTGGTGGTGGATTTCGCCGGCTCCAGTGAACATCCAGGGAACAGATATTGACATTGTGAAATCCTACAAGCACCTAGGCGTCACATAACCAACAATCTGGACTGGTCAGACAACACTGATGCCCTGGTCAAGAAGGGCAACAGCAGACCGTTCCTGCTCAGGAGGCTGAGGTCTTTTGGAGTGTAGAGACCACTCTTCAGGACCTCTGTGGTGGCATCAGCCATCTTTCACGAAACAGTCTGCTGGGCCAGCAGCATCACAGACAGAGACAGGAGGAGGATGGACAGACTGGTGAGGAGAGTCAGCTCTGTTGTGGGATGCCCCCTGGACTGAGTGGAGGTGGTGGGAAATGGGAGGATGATGGCTAAGCTGTCATCCATGCTAGACAACATGTCCCACCCTCTACAGGACACTTTGACAGCACTGTGAAGCTCCTTCAGTGAGCGGCTGCTCCATCAACGCTGTGTGAGGGAGACGTGCCACAGGTCCCTGCTGCTGTCAGATGGTACAACACAGAAAATGTCCACGAGTGTGAGACAAATAAATAACTGGCAAAACTGGACTCATGTGCATTACACTTAACTGTTTCCACTGAGATGTGACTGTGTGTCTCACTGCTGCTACAATGTGAATTTCCCTGCTGTGGGACTAATAAAAGCTATCTGAATCTGACTTGTGTGTTTTTCTTCTGTTGACACCAACATGAACAAAACTCTCTATGACCTCAACATGTCATATTTCATAGTTCAAAGAGTTTCACTCAATTTGTCTCACTCCTGTTGTACTGTGATGTTTTTCACAGAGGTCCTCTTGTCAGCATCCAGACGCTCCACCAGCATCAGCCCTGCACTGCCTCCCTGTGGTGACGCCTGGTACCGGCAGGGGACCGTGGAGCAGCATTTGGACCCACAGGGGCCGAGAGAAACCACATGTGGAAAATTAAAACTTTGTGTTCCCACAGTGTATCCAGTGTTTCCATGACAACAGAAAAGAACCCCCCCCACCTGATGTGATCAGAGGACAGGATAGAGAACATGTGGCGTTTATGTCAAAAAAGTAAGTTTACTTACTAAACAAGGAGCTATTGTGAAAGAAAGTTAATATAACAAAGTGTCTGTAGGTGATTTCTGATTTGTTTTCAGGAAAATCACAGTTGACCATCCCAGGAAGTAGCACCGCAACAGCCCACTGAACACACCTTTGCCCCGAAACGTCATCCAGACCAGAACCAGAGCATCTGCAGTTCAAAGACCATGTCCCCCGTCATGAGAAGAGCAGCCTCAGCTGACTGGTGCAGATGAAGAGAGTTTCCCATGTGCTCGCCTCCATGTGCAGAAATCAGGATGCCGCAGGAACAGTCACTGAGACTGAATGAGAAACAACACAAACTGAATAAACTACAGCACAAACATGACCTCACTTTATCTTTTAGCTCATGTTTTTATCAGTGTCCACTTCTTCTGCATCCAGCTGCATTTCATATGAAAAGTTTATTTTCTAGGACATCAAGTTGTGAGGAAACATTCTTAATGCTCTAAAATGTTTCACTCTTGTGAAAGTTTTATAGTGCTGTCAAGATAATGTAATATTAATCATATTAACTTTTCCAGGGTTATATACTGTTTACGAGTGTGCAATATTGTTTATAGGCACTATTTAATGGAAATTGTTTGCCTCCAGTTGTTTCCATGTACTTTAGAGCTGTGCAGTAACTTCATTAAAAAATATTCTGAATCCAGTAACTGTCTCCAACATGATCCAGCACTCAGTGAGGTCCTTCACCCTCAGTCATGTTGGTTAACATGAAACTTTTTAAATACATTTCAAGATTTCACAATAAGAATTTATTATCATATGCACAACAATGTGTGTATAGTGCAAAACATAGCTGTCACACACACTTTATCAAAGTTAGAGATGAATCTCCATATTCAGAATGCAGGTTTCATGTCTTTGACACTGATTATGAGGAGAGGAAATTATTCAGCTGCTGTTCGATGGTCTCCGATCCTACATGGGAAAGATGAAATTAAAATCTAACCAAACGTGGAAGTAACTAACTTATCATCAGTAAATAAAGATCATATAGTACCACAGCAGTCAAAACATGTATGGAAAAATACTGCTGATACACTGACTGTAATAAACAACGGTGTAATCTCTGGGCTTCTTATGGCTACAATGACCATGGACTTGTGACAAAGAGAGGATAAAACAGATCTTAATGATCCACTGATTCAGGGCCAGGGTGAAGGTTGGGTAGAATCTCAGTCAGGTTCCCATCATGCACCACATACATCTGGGAAACACACCACCCTGGGAACATGGGGATGAGAGCTCCAGTGGCTCTTTCACCACCTCAGCTTGTCCTCCCAGCAGCAACACCTACAAGTAACTTGCTGTATGATGAGACTGTGCTGTGATTACCACACCAACCTGTGGAACTACTTGTTTATGCACCTTGGAGAATCTCAGAAAACTTGAAGCTGTTGACAGAAAATGGAAATTAAAAAGTGTTCATTTTAAATTCAGGTTGCAGCACCACCGAAAAAAAGAGAAAGATGCACGTATGAATATTTTTTTTAACAGGTTATTAACTGATAACATTTTATGCTGTTCTGTATTTGCTTATTTTTGTCATGACTTTTACTCATTCATTTGACACTCCTTCAGCTCAGCATCTTCTTAACTGGGAGCCCTGGACTTAATGTCAGTCTGGACACACATAAGACTGAGGCCATGACCTCCATAATGACCAAACACACTCCTCTGGCTCCTTTCATTAATACCTACAAAACGCATCTCTTTAATTTAGAGATGAGCGACAATCCTGCCATCTAGTGCTCAGAACTACCACTTTGTAAAAATGTAGAAATGCAGTGAGAAACTTGTAGTCACTGAGAGAAAATGTTACTTTGATCTTACAGCTATATTAGAGAGAAATAGACACATTGAAATACGACATGCTTCCATATATAACACATTAGGTAGATCCCAATTCCAATGTTTCCTATAAGATGATTCATGTCTAATGTAACACTCATCAGGTGTATTCCAGTAATTTGGTCAAAATGTGTAGAACAGGTAGTCGTGAGCTGAGACTAACCTTACAGTTAAAGAACAGCTCAGCCTGTTATTCAGCCACCTCTGTTTTTCAGTGACTGTGGCGTCCTGCTTTATCACATAATGCTCATACAACACTGGCACTGTTCCTGAGGTCAGTGCTGGATACATAAGAAAACACTGGAGCTTTCACTTTACAATCATTTGGTCTGGCATGAAATCAGATAGTGCTAATGATTAACATACAACTGATTTATGCGTTTAATAATTCAGTCGGCTCTGCTGGGCTGACAGGCTGAGGCGCCCGCCTGCTGCTCCACTCAGCTCAGCGTTCCCATCCGGACCCTCCCATCGCTCAGAATGAATGGAGACACAGCACTGCCATGGTTTACAATTTTATTATTGTTACTGTTGTCTCGTCGTCAGATAAAAGCAGATAGAGAGGAGCATAATAATAATAACAATAATAATAATAATCGGAAAGAGCGTGCAGCTTTGGGGTTCCTGTCCAAAGCCGGACGAGAGAACTGTCTGAGGTGAGTATACATCGACAACACAGGGCAGGCCCCACCGTCATAAATGCTACATAACACTGTCCGCATCAGAAACAGTCAGGGTGACGGCCGCCGTCGACTGTGACACGTTGGTGACACAGAGTTGTTCTGAGGTAAGCTAGAGTTGGCTAGTGTTGTACTGAGCAAAAAAACATCTACGTACTGTATGTCTATAGTGTTGTGACTGTGTTGTATCCCGTCCCTGTGAGCACAGGTTGCTCTGTGGCTCAGCTCTACCTTGGCATAGCTTTGGCATTAGGAGGTAACATGGTGGCACCCTGCTTGGGGGGAGGAAAGAGGGGTGCCATGTGAGAACAAGCATCTTTTGTCCATTTCATGAACGTTTTCCCGAGGCCTTGGGCCAGCAGATATAGGGGACTAAGTGATGCAGAGTTTAAGTGGCTATTCAAGTTTGACAAATAACAGTTTCTATATAGTGCGAATGTAATTTGAAGGAAAGCACCCATAGACGCGTATATTCTCTGGGTTATGTACATGTCTAACGCAGGTACAGTCTGTAGCTCTTTCCTCTTTCTGTTATAGTGAGACCCACTTTGAAGTGCAGCTTCGCAATCACACAACCTTACATGAGCTTAAGCTTTAGCTTATTCCAATAAGGAGAGAAGGTGCTTGTAGCATGTAGAACGACGTTAGGATTTTTGATCACATTGGTTTTAGCGTTCTTCCAAACGTTAATTTAAAAAAAAAAAAAAGAAACAAAGAAAAACAAATCTGTGTAGACTTGTTAACTAGTCTAGCTTCACTGGCTGAGTTGAGGATTGACTTTGAAATGAAGATCAGCTACAAAAATGACCAAAACAGCAGCATTCAGTATAACAAAGAAGACAGATGACAAAGAGATAATATGACATATAGAGAATCCTCGGCTTGTTTTGCTAATATAAAAAGGTATAAATAACACATCCTGTTTTGGTTAAACACAGTAAAGATAAAGAAATTTAGATAAAGGAAACGAAGAATATGTTAAGACAACTCTTCACTGTCTTTATCCACCATTTTTTTGGGATTACCTGAGATTCCAGTTGTCCCTCAGGGCTTTACAGATTTTGATAGCGACAGTACTCGTTGATTGATCGACTGGTTGAGGTTAGCAACCAGAGTCAAAAGACATTCGAGCGAGCAGAGATCGTCATATCGCCATAAACCAGAGCCTTGATGCCAGACTTTATCCCCCACATCCAAACACACCTGACCTGCAGGCTCAGCACATTCGTGTCACCACAGTCTGTCAAACAAGTGCTCTTTGAAAAGGCTAAAAGAAGGCGCGGAGCAAAGAAAAAGGCTTAGCTTAAAATGGGCGAGGTATCCTTTACATAATTCTCCCTCTAAGGAATTTAGGCTTTTTAATACCATCTTGGAATGCACTATATATTGATATATATATATACTGTATATTGCCATTAATATAAGCAGGATTACTGTTGATAAATACAGTGGCCTCCTTACCATCAGAGGCACCTCAGCGAGCTTCAGCACCCTTCTCCCTTTGCTTATTGGGTGCCATGGGCCCCAAAGGAGGAGGAGACACTTATTCTTTTCCTATTTCATCTGATTAAAACTCAAATATGCTGATCCGGAAAGCTTTGGTCACTCCTCGTCCACAGTCTCCCTTTTTGAATCCTCTTCTTTCTGATCCAGGACCTGAGGGGTGGGGCTGGGCAGGGCTGCAACCTCTGTGGCAGCCAATGAGGAGGTGTCTTGTTGGTCGACAATCCTGAGGGCAGATGGGTCTTCCTGTGGGAAAGTGCGGATGTGTGAGCCAAACACCTGGATTTACACTCTGTATCCACTGGTTTAGATACGCTCAGCTGCTACAAAGTGGGCTCCTGTATATAACAAGGACTCGACAACAAAGGCTGACATTATGAAGTGAGCACAACACATGGAGTCTCGATGGCCGCATTTATGCTACTGAAATTTGTGGGAATTTGGCAAGGCTTCATACACCGTGCTAATGTGTTAATGTCCTCCTTGCTTGCAGCCAAGAGATGCTCTGTGTTTCTGCTGCAGAAACTCCCTGCTACTTGCTCTCAGTGTAGCAACCTGGCTCTCATGATCGCCCACCTCTGACTTGGCTAACGGACAACACGACATGATGCCAGCAGCAACGCAGGCAGACACTTCAGCACTCCTTCTCCCAACTAGCAATAAGTGTTAGTGCTGCACCTCTCTCTTGTGGACAAAAAACTGAAGTCAATAACATTTAGCTTTAATACCAATAAGGTTGAATATTTTGTGTTTCCCATTAAACCTGCTTGAATGTGAGTGACTGTGTTTTAAACTACAATCAACGCAGTCGATGAGCACTACAATTCTTCTTAGGCCACTGGTTCGGGTGCACCAAGTCGACTTACTTGCTCTGAGAATCGATGGGTCACCTGATCGGCAAACTCTTGCATCTCTCCCTCCTCACCATTGGAGTGGCAGCTTGGACTTGGCACCTCAATTCCATGGCTTTCCAAAATGGCAGCTTCTGGTTGTTATAAGACAGGAGAACAGAGGTAAGCGACGGAAAAATTGGAGGAATTGAAGCAAACGTGATTCTACATACGTTTGCTGTCCAGAGAATACCATGTATCTTTTTAAGCGCTCCTTTAAGGTTTAAAACCTGTTTGTTAAAGCCAGTGGAGTGTTATATGTGACACAGCAGGAATCGTGGCTTTTTTCTAAGCACAGGAAGAATTTGGACTTCTTGAAGATAAACGGACAGTGACAATATTCAAGTTATCAGGTCCTCACCGATGTTCGCTCTTCTCTTCATTTCCTTCCGACGGTTGGCAAACCAGTTGTACACCTTCAATGCCGTCACACGCTCAAACTCAGATAGCTTACAACCTGTGTAATAAAATATAGAACTTCAATCAGTCGAGTCCATAATGTCCAAGTACACAGTGTCCAAACTCCTTATTAAATCTGATGAAAGTCTAAAAGCCCAGGTACAAATCATACTGATGTGAAATAAAGCAAAGTAGCAATCTTCACCTTTGAGAAGCTGCAAGCAATAAATACTTCGTATGTTCACTTGATCAGTGACTACAGTGATTGATGTTTAACATAATCCCCTATTAATCAATAAATCAAATAATCTTTTCAAAACAAAATCAAATCAAGTATGCAGAATGACATTTTTAAGCCTTGTAGTTACTTTGAATAGCTGATAGCAGCAGGCCCTGACAGTAATAGAAGCCTCTCTGTACCTGGTTTCTGAATGACGGAGTTACAGGCGTTGGCGATCTCCTCGCGCTTTGCTTCATCTGGGTACTGGTTCTCCATGAAGAAGCTTTAGGAGATAAACAGCCACAGCATTGGAAACGGTTAAATCATACTGCATCATCGGCTGCACATTTATTAGAGGATGGCACCAGCCTGAGCTGCGCTAGTCACGCCCTAATTTTACACCTCATCAACTTCTAGTCTTTGTATTGAACCCGAGGAGAGGAAGGACAATATTTATACAGCGGAAGAGCACCAGGAGAGGTCCTCACTGTAAAGGAACAGATTAATGGATGCATTAAGTGGATTCATTTCTGTGATTCAGGCCTTTCCAGTTTAAATCTCTTTCCGAGCCTATAAATATGAGGATTCCCTGGTACAAACTGAAATTTATACATGCAGGTAAAGAGCAAAGTGGCTCTTTCCTCTCCCAACTTTTCCCTCGTTCGTGTCTAGCTTCTTTATATCCCTCCAATGCTGAAAAAGAATCATTAGCTCACATTACAAAACACGCAGGGATCAATTTCTTCCTCTCACCCCCCTCTGAGTTGTCCTATCCTGTCCACTCCTGTCTCTCACACACACACACACACACACACACACACACACACACACACACACACACACCATCTTCACCTCTACTGTATCGTCCTTGGATCTAAACTAGCTCATAAGGATCAGCACTGCGGTAGAATTGCGTAATCCAGGGGCACTGCTGGTGAGTGTTGTCTGAGGGCCTGTGTGGTCTTATTACTGTGAGTGCCCAGACTGCGCCCTATACTTACAGCAACCATATAATAGAGAAATCAATTGCACGCAGCGGGTAGGTCTGTAGAGGAATGCCTACTCCTCTTTCTCTGCAGCCTTCTGAGTTACTGAGAAGACTGTCTGGGACAAATGTGTTATGGAGACGCAGAGGCGTAATAAACCTAATGACAAAAACAGCACGGAAAGCAGGGAGTCACAACAGAGAGGCACTAAAAGGACGTTTCGCCCCAGGAAGGTTGTTAATGTTGGACTTGGATTACCTCAAGAGGTGCTGCATTCCTATCGTACGTGAATAACAATCCAGGAGTTGATAGTACTAACGTGCTCAAACTCCTGTGAAGCCTTCAAAGACACACACACACACACGTTCTCTCTCCATCAGCCTTTTATGGTTTAATGCAAAACACAAACTCAAGGTGAATGAGAAATTGGAGTTTGCCAAGACAGGATTATCTTAAATCCAATTATCCTAAAAAGGTGCAGAAAAAGGCTTGAGCTAAAACAATTAGTTCATCAACAAAATGAAGGGTTTATGTGTTCATAATTTGTGGCCTTTAAGAAATTATGACTGTGAAAAAAGGAAATTTATTTTGTTATGTTAAGGACCAAACGATGACTCGATTAAGCATCAAATGAATGAATAATGAAAATATTTGTTTTGCAGCTGTAGTTCATTTTAATACAGTAAAATCTGCTTTACTTGAACAGTGTTTAATTGTTGGTGATTCTATAATGAAGGTAGCAAACTACTTAAAGTTACAATTTCCTCCTTTAAAGTTGAGTAATGGTATGCAAAAGATGAAATCTCCATTTTCTCACATCAAGTCATGGCGTCACGTTTCTCGACTCTTAGCTGATGTATCTCAGTCCAAACTCTCACTCACTACTTACGGGCCTCTGACCTCTTTAGTCAAGTCATGACTTTTAGCCTGCCAAAGACTGGGGCTTATGGGAAACTGTGTTTGTTAAAGGTTGCTAAAAAACATAACTATTGACTAAACAAAGATCTAAAGTTACAAATGTCCACAGGATTTTAAATGAGGACTTCTTACTTCTATGGATGAACTAGAACGTTTCAGTTTCTCTTTGCCTCTCTGTAGTGCTAAAACTTACTCACCTCTCCATGATTGATTGGCACTCCTTCCTCCAGGTGAACCTGCTTCCTCTGCGCAGCCTCAGAGGCCCGCCCACCATCCCTGCTCTGTCGCCGGCCATGATCCCTGTCCTCCAATCAGGTTCCTCCTTTACCAGAGAGCGCATCGATAAGGTGGCGCCTGAAGAAGAGAGCACATGCAACAATTGGACCGTTGAGACTTTTTATAAAGAAAGACAGTGACTGAATTTGGACTTCAGCTGCCTCTTGAATGAAAGTAATCAGTTACTAGTTACTCCGAGTCCAGCTGATGTACTCAGTTGTAACATGTACCTACACAATAAGCTAACCAAGTTTACAGTTTCATAACATTTCTCCCTGTATGTGATATCGGACAGAAAGAGACAAACAGGTGAGAGAAATGAACACCTACAGACTGCTTTATTAAAAGAGATGGTAAAGGCTACCATCTCATCTGAATTAACCAACAACAACTGCTGTTTGACCCTTATTCATCACAAACATCACTTTTGTTGTATTTTGAGAGCATTCTGTTAGGTGAGGACTGATGTCTAACATATAAATATGGACATTAAAGATAAAAAAAGTCAAAAAAGCATATGGTCAGAAGCAACCATATGGTGCCAGCAGCGACTCTCATCAAGTGAATGCAGCACATAAATCTCACTTATACCATCATCTGTTCCAGTTAACTGTACAACACAGCACGAAGCCTTCAATGTCTGTTTCATCATAAATGTAAACGCTGTAGTCTGTCACAGGAAATGTGCTCCTGGTATAAATATTAAAGACAACGTTCGCCTGGCTCTTCTAACATCGCCATGGTGACAGTTAATAAGGACTGACTTCGTCCTGCAGGGGAGGGGGAAATGTTCTGCTTTTACTCCACGTTGTAACTTACAGTTACAATCAGGGTTATCAGGGTTTATCAGTTATCGGGGTGTCTGCAGGGAGTTTTGTAATACTTGAAATTACCTCCCAGCAGACAATAATAATAATTCCTAATGATGTCAACGTGGACCCGGGAATAATAATAATAATTTATTTGATAATAATTTGAATAATTCATATAAGATTGTTTAGTTTTTGCTTTAAACGGAGATCTGCCCACTATCAGACACTGGGCTACAGGTCTGATAGTGCTGAGTGAAACTCCACAAAAAGAGGATCTAACAACACAAGCCAGCATTGCAACAATCTTACTTTTGGTTTAAACATGTAGAAATTCCCCTGACAGCCTGCAACTGAAAGCTTTAAGTAGGACACTCAAAACTAATAGTATTCAAACTAAGACACATCTGAACTTAAGCACAGCAACAGTCATAGCAGCCAGCTGAGTTCATAACAAACACAAGAGGATTTCGGTCGTACTCAGTGGTACAATCCTGCACTTCATCTCTGCCATTTGAGACTGCTGCAATGCATCCCAGGCTGACTAAGTATCTACGGGGTAAACGGCATGCAGGTGAGCGGAGGGGTGCGAGCGTCCTGTGGCGAGCTGCCGCGGCCGGGGCGGGGAGGGCGTGGTTACCTGGCTGGGCCTGGGCGGCGGCAGCAGCAGCAGTGTACCACGGCAGCAAGTGCATCAGCAGCTCTCTCTGCCTGCTCCACACTGGGTTGGGGTTGAGGTTGGTGTTGGGGTTGGGGAGGATGTTGGGGAGGCTGCCGCTTGCCCCTGCTACCGTCCCGTCTCTGTCCCCTCCCCTGGCCCTGGCCATGGGACTCACGCTGTGCTGGCTTTCACTCCACCTCAGCCCTTCAGTCGGGACAAAACCAATGGTCAGGCAGGCCACAGCCAGGGATTAGATTATAGATTAGAGAATGTAATTAGAAATCGAAAGTCAACTGACACACTCCTGTAGACCTGCCTGGCAGTTTTCAGTCATAATAAATTTAAAAATATTAATTTACCACCGTGGCTGCCAATTTAAAGTCAATTTGACTGACAACAGGGCGTCTCTTTAGATTCATGATGGGCAGGTCAATAGGAGCCTACATCAGAAGCAAAGCATTGTGGCCACTGAGAAAATTAGTTCTTGTTAGTATCACTGTTAATAGCCGCTTTGTTAGCCATGTAGGAATGAAAACCAGCACCAGAGTACCTCCAGCATCAGCGCTGAGAACTACAGAGGAGCTAAGGCAAAGCTTGGGTGGGTGGGGAAGCGAAATAAAGGATTAATATGAGGGGAGACAGCAGGATCAGCAGATGGTCCATCGGCGGCTTTGTTCATTTCATAGAACTGATAATGCAATAATGCGACTTTTTGACCTGTTTACTGTGAATGCAAGCTGTCTGACACGAACAACAGCTCTGAGCATCTTCACTGCATCCTCATTTGGTACGTGACAGCAGTTTAAAACCATACCAAATTTTTTTAGGCATCTGTATCCCGGTATCGTAGGACATGGAGAGGTCAGCGCCGAGCCAAGCTGTTACTCTAGCCTGTACAGACAAACCGCATTCACCCACTACAGTTTCATTTCCAAACCAGAAGCCTTAATATTATTGATTAGCATCTCCTGTGACAGGACTACCTTTATCATTTGTCTTTCCTCTGAAATTATAGATTTGTCTCGTGTCCTTCCCTGACCTCGAAGCCCTCGAGGACCGGGGTGGAGTTAGCGTGAGGAATTAAGAGGCGTGCGCATTTACCATGCAGGAGGGTGGAAGTAAGGACACATGGAGGGGGAAGGGGGGGGTTAGCAAGCGGTGGTTCACATTCACACAACACAGAAAATATTATCTCTTTTCATACAAGCCTTCCTCCCCGCATTATCTAATCTATAATCTATTATCATTAACCTGACATTCACCCTTGAGGCTCTAATCTGCACTTCCTCATAATTAGTCTTTCTCCTTCTGACATCCATCATCCTCTAATGATCCTCTGCTCTGTAACAGTCCCATTCTTCGCTCTTTTCTGAGGCCAGTATTCACCGTCTTACCCCGGCAGCCCTCAGGTTGCCCCGTGTCTCACCTGGGTTGTTTCTCTCCAGCAGGTACCAGCGGTAGAAAGCTCTGCGCTTGGAGTCGCTCATCTCCAGGCCTTGCTGCAGCAGCCACTGGGAGATGTAACTCTGGCTGATGCCTGTGTGCCAGAGGCAAGCCATGTTATCTTAACACATTAAAAGACATTGATTTATTTCATGGCGCACCAATAGCATCTGTGCTAGAGAGACTGGCGGCGAGCCAGCTCTGAAATACTCCTGTTAAACTAATGAAGCCTTTATAATATCAATACTTTTTTTGTGAACATGCATTGCTCAGAAGAGGTGCCTTGGCTGTGGAGGCCACAAGCTCTTCTCTACTTAGTAACAGGTAGGTTACACTATCAATGCCAACCCTTCTATTAGCTGTTTGATTTTCATTCTTTCATTATTATATCTAATAACCAAAAAGTCTATTAAAGGTTTGAAAAACATCTAGTAGAGTTAAATTCCACTCCAATTATCCTGTAGCCTGTTTTATCTTTAATCCACGAAATATAAAAGCTTGTTGTGATGTTGTACTAAATGTTACATTATGTGTTATAACTTTATAACATTTATCACATTTTGAATTGAATTCATAATTAGCTTTGCAAGATGCAAGTGTGGTTTACACTTTGTTCCATCAGACCTAACGAGGTGTACCGAGCAAGAGCTAACAGGGCGGGCAACCAACGCACACCGGACCACAAAACTTCAGCCAACTCTGAGCAGATAAAGAAAGAAAGTGTCTGTACAACAGCACTGAGGAGTACAAAGGTTTCACTGGCACTAGTGTCACAGCAAAGCACATTTTCTACTGCTTAATGTTGGTGAGAGTTTACTCCATAAAACACGGATAAACTCTTGTTTCTACAGAAAGCTGGTGGTTTCATTTCATTACTTTCTTGTGCATTAGACTGTTATATATATGTACAATTTAGTGCAGTTTACTGTCAAATAAAGTTGTATACTCTCACACACTCTGTTCTGGCAGAAGGTGACCTTTCACCAGCAGCCAGTTATGATTCACATTGCAAATTTAGTGGACTAAAACCACTACAAAGAATCTCATCTCATCTCATTTAAATCAATCATGAGCTTCTCGAAGATCTCCGCCCCTTCATTTTGGCACTATTTATAACTGCCCTCTGGTGACATTTGACATGTATCCCTGCAGCTGTTTAATAAGCTGTACTAGCACAGTAAACACATTACAGACAGAGCAGAGTACCTGTAACCTGGCCGACGATCGCCTGAGAGATCCTGCGATTGTTGAGGAAAGTCTTGATCTCTTCTTTCACCAGGTTGCTGTCTCTCCTGTAAAAGCAACAGAAAGCCATGGTGGCATTAGAACCACTACGCGGTGGTTAAAACACCAGGCTGTGCTCTGACTAACCTTATTCACTGGTGCTTCTCTTTTTCCAGCCATCCCCAAACACCTGACCTGAATTAACTCCACAAAAATTCTGGAGAATAAGCCTGCACCTCTGGGGACAGTAGCTGTCATTATCTGATGTTATAATAGTCTCTCTTTGTCTCTACCATTCTTTTGCTCTTGCTTTTCAACTCATTCTCACCCAGCTCTCTGATAACACTAAGCTCCCTCCTCCCTGCTCACCTCATGTACTCCTCCACCTTCTCCTCCAGGTCCCACTCCTCCTCTCCCATCATGTCGTAGCTGAACGACCGCTGGACCGCCACGCTGGGGGGGTAGAGGGGCGGCGGCGAGGCCTCATAGCTGTTGCTTGGGGAGAGAGCGGCGCCGTCCAGGCCGGAGGTCTGCGTGGTAGCAGAGGCCAGGGAGAGCGAGGAGGAAGAGGAGGATGAGGACGAGGACGGGGCTGGGGCGGCCGCGGCGGGGGTGTTGTTGGACGGGGCCGGGTGGGAGTCGCAATGTGGCGGGCGGTGGTCCGGGTCCAGCCTCTCCAGGGACTCCAGAGCGTGGATGATCTGAGGTTTGGTCATGCCTGAGAGACGCAGGCGCTGCAGGAGGTCGATCTGTTCGATGGTGTAGCGCGGCTCCACCTCGCAGCACTCCATTCTGGCATCTGCATGGATAATGTGGAGGTGTGAGCTTTACCAAAGTGAACCTGAGACTGGCATTGTGAATGAAATGCAAGACCAATTTTGTAAGTGAATATGAACCAACTGTGGCCCTATTAATACACCGAAGAGCTGCATGCTTTGGTTGATTTCTCACCAGATAAACAAAACGTCACAAAGTCTTACCAAGACATATACTGCTATTTTTAGCTCCTCTGATAAACCTTAAATTTAGACAGTATGTCGCAAACTTTTTCAGAACCTGCAGACAAACTGCTTAATGATGAAAGGATTATTAATAGATGAAACCCAAACAAAGAAAGACGAGCAAAGCCGAATTCAAACACCACACTTCCTTTGTTGGGGTTCATTTATCTAGAATACTTTAGACCAAATGATTTCACTTCTGTAAATACCAAATGACTGAGTAAACACAAAACTGGTTTATAAAAGTGAACTTAGAGAGGGGGACAAAAACACACTGCAATCTCCTCTGAAGAACCCTTGGGTCATTCAAAGTTTTGGCACCCTTTCAAACACTTGGCACAGACACTTGGGGCTAACCTTGCTCCATTTGTCCAGGGTGGAATTAAAGTAAGATCACCCTGGCATACATAACCTAACATCAGGTCCTCTCAGCCCAGTCATATCCATCTGTCCATCTTTTCACTTCCCACGCCTGTCTGACCTGTGTGGGGTCAGGAAGTCTTCGCCTTTACATTTCTCTGTATGTGCAGAAACCACAGTGAAGCTCAGATTACTGAGGTCATTTAGAAAATCTAGTCTTCTAACATGCCTGTTCTAACTTTAAAAGGTAAACATCTGGGACAAAGTAACTTTCTCTGCCTTATAAATCTGCTGAGCCCCCCTCTTCAATTCAGCATGATTACTGTTTGATGGTTTCACACATCAGCACTTCTGTCAAAGTGGTGAGCTCCACCAAGCAGGTCAAAGAGCCTTTAAAAAGTTATCTTGTTGGGTGGGATGCTTTTAAAATTTACCAAAAACACTGATTTCTGATTTGCCTCAAGTCCAACACTGTCACACATGCAGCTTTTTTGTGGAGGAGCAGGACAAAGTGAACTTGCTGGATGTTTTGTAGATCCTGTGTGTTTACAGGGCAGAGCCACAGGACTTCCAGCCACCTCACCGCTGCTCCGGCGCCTCTCCACGCTCAACTCAAAGATCCAGAGGTCAGCCCGGTGGACAGACCCCCGGCCCGGCCTCTGAGGCGGTCTTACCTGGGGGAGGGGGTGACACGGACAGGCGCCCCGGGAGTGGCTCAGTGCGGGGGGTCGCGGCGGGGACGCACCACTGTCGCATGGCTCTGCAGACACAGACACACAGGAGACCTGCTGCAGTGTGTTCACGTTAAGATGCCTGAGTTTGCATGCTGGGGAAATTTAAAAAAAAAAAAAAAAAAAGGAACACCCCGCGGCGGCTGATGGCTCTGTAGCAGGCTGCTCTGGCTAAGCTAACGCCGTCAACTGTGGCTGTCTCCCCTGAGCTCCACACTCACACCGACAGCTGCGCTCTGCGCTGCTGCGTGAAGTTTGACACTGTGAGGCGAGGACAAAGAGGAACACGTGCAGATGGACCTTCACAGTAAAAGCACGCAGAATATATATATATATAAATGAATTCTGCTTTTAAGAAGAATTTTTCAGTTTTTGTTGACACTGGCAAAAGATAATAATTCAACTTTGTGTTTATTATTGAGTTTGTAGTAGGTAGTGGGGTTGGACTTATACTGAAACAAGTTTTTAATATTCTGCTTGCTCCTCCGTGCAAATGGGGTGAACATATTAAAACCACCTTTCACTATATTGCACTTCATTACGGCAACACGGCCCATATAAAGTAGAATTATTGCCTATTGACAGTGTCAACAAAAAAAGATAAAAATGATACACTATATAAAAGGTAAGATTCATGGCAGAGCAGTTTGTTGGATCACATTAAATTGTTCAGGAGGATTTTATGAAGTTACATTCTGTATATATTGTACATAAAATGCAAGCTTTTCCAAGTTTAGCAAAGGCTATACGTTTAACATATTAAGAGACACATTTCACATCACACCATGCCACTTATGGCATTAAACTTCTGACCTTCCGCTTTTTTTAAAAAAAGCTTTTATTTTGAAAGTTACAGGATACTACCACTGACTGTGCCCATGAACACTGTCCCGCCTGTGTTTTGTTGGCTAACAACTTACTTAAAACTTACTCTGTCGGAGGTTACACCGACGGTATTTTCCGATGAGCCGCTGTGTGTGAGGCCCTTACGGTGGCTGCAGACGAACATATGTGTTGTCATGTGGCGGGACCGAGACACGGCCGGGTGCTAACGAGTTAGCTCCTCGGCTAGCTGAGTTAGCCGGGGAGCTAACAGCGGGCTGTCCCGCCGCGGAGCAGCTCTCTTACCTCCCGTCGCCGAGGAGAGTCAGCAGCAGCCGGCCGGGCGGAGAGGGAGGGAGGGCGGGGAAACTGTGGAGAAAGTGTCGGTCCGCCCGACACCGGCACACAAAGTGTCTCCTCGGTCCGGAGCGGTGAACTAAGGCTTGGAGGGTGGACGGTGCAGGGTCATGTTGTCTTTCAGCCGAGCGGAGGGGAAATACTGTATGCAAATGTGGGGAGTCTGTCTCAATTTATGACCCCTCACCCGACACCACCGTCAAGCTAGCGAGAATCATAATTATGATTTCCGGTTCTACTGTACCCACTAAAAACACCACAGCCGTCAACACCACAGTGGGGCAGAGTGGAAATAAAGGCTGAGTTTGAGTGGAATGACTTTAAAACACCAGCAGTGCTCATGAAGGTGTGTGGTTTACAAAGCACCGGCTGCACTTTGTTTCCCATAGTTTATAGTTTTATTTTGGATGGCTGAAGAAAAGTGTGACTGAGTCAGTCCGCCTTGACGCAGAAGCGCCCAAACATCAGTCTGTCAGTCTGCGCAGAGAGGCTGTCTGTCCTCTGCAAGCTGTCACTGAACTCAAGAAGTTACATCAGTCACAAAGACATGAGTACAGTAATGATGGGGGAAAGCTGCCATGCACTGTCACGTCACTGGTCAGTCACTTTTGAATCTGACATTTCTGAACTTCCTCTTTAAGCTTATTGCTTGATTCAATTGTCCTCTAAACCCCCCTCACTTAAAATCTGTGAATTAGCCCCTGCTGACCTCAGCTAGTTTACTCCAATTTGTTTACACCACCCGTGCACTCCCAGAACTAGAAACTACAATCGTACCTAGAGTAGAGGATCATAGTACATACGTGTCGCCCCACTAAGCTACACGCACCTTAAACAATGCGCTCTCCTGCATCATAGTCACAGTGTACACTGAAATACTCAATGTTATCCCTCACCGGATTTGCACCCTTTGACTCTACCAGCTGTGTTCAATAGTGCCAAGCTGGCTGCTTTGATTTCCAGACATGGCTGACAGCAGAGGCGACTGGCCAGGCAACGACCCACCTCCTCAGAGCTGGATGATATATATGAAAAACTTTTATCATGGAGAACCAGCGCTGACTTTGTTCCCTCTGGAAACAAAACAGTTTAAATATTTTATGCACTAATGACCTCACAAAGGTAGTTGTTTAGACTGTCTTGTGTAAAGACTGAATTAATATCAATTATATGCCAGGAAAGAAATCACTCTGCTGGTGAGCTTTAAAAATGCTGGATTTTTTTCTTAACTTTTACTGAAGTATCCACAACAGAGCAAATATGGGTACTTTGCAAAAATCCAAACTATTTCCCTAAATTGTTAACATTCAACTTTGAGGAACCTGAAATACTCCGAGCAGCAGTGGATTTGTTAGTATTTGTTAGTATTCAGTGATATCTCTTCCTCTCTGGTTCTTTCTCCTGCCTGTTAAATCAAAGTGTTTGCTATCACCAAGTCCACTGGTGACTGTAGCAGGAGCATGAGTCTGTGTTTGCTCTCTTCAGCGTTCTTCCCTCCCCTTCAACCTGTGCCAAGAAGGCAGTAGTAATAAGTAGTATATTACAGAGCCTTTGTGCCGGACATGCACAGTTCAGTTTGTGTCCGAGTCATTTGTATTTGAGCTCTCAGCTGAGTGTTGTCTGCTTTTTTGGGTTGTTTGGGGCTTCTTTCTCTTCAAGGTGTCCAACCTAAGATCTGACACAGCACCATGAACTGGGCCTTCCTTGAAGGCCTCCTTAGCGGGGTGAACAAGTACTCCACGGCGTTCGGTCGCATCTGGCTCGCCATCGTCTTCATCTTCAGGCTCTTGGTCTTCCTGGTGGCCTGTGAGAAAGTCTGGGGTGACGAGCAAAAGGACTTTGACTGCAACACCCGGCAGCCGGGTTGTCAAAATGTCTGCTACGACCACTACTTCCCAATCTCCTACACTCGACTCTGGGCTCTACAGCTGATCTTTGTCACCTGCCCGTCCCTTCTCGTGACGCTCCATGTGTCCTACAGAAAAGAACGTGAGCGCAAACATCGGCTGAAGCACGGAGAAAACTGCACCCCGCTGTATGATAACACTGGGAAGAAGCGAGGGGGTCTTTGGTGGACCTACTTTCTTAGCCTGTTGTTTAAGATTACGGTGGATGCAGTGTTTATCTTCCTGCTGTTCTACATCTACGAGGCCACGTTCTTTCCACCTTTAGTGAAATGCAGCGAAGACCCATGTCCCAATATGGTGGACTGCTACATTGCCAGGTAAGGGTACCTCCAAGGTTAAAAATTGTTAAATTTCATGGAATCTTAGGAGCTTATCTTGGTCTTAGGTTTCCATGTGAAAAGTTCATTTCACTAAAGGAACCAATAAAGTTTATACACTCTCTCTCTCTCTAACTTTGTGTCCCTCAGGCCTACGGAGAAGAAAATATTCACCGTCTTCATGGTGGTGACTAGCTTTGTTTGCATCTTCCTCTCTTTTTGTGAGATCCTCTACCTGTGTGGGAAGAGGTTCTGGGAGTGCTGCAGAGGAGGATCTCGCTCAATGACGGAAAACTCCTTCGTGATGACCAGAACTCCTCTGACAGGGAAGGAGAATTCGGCGTACAACGAGCCTGTCCTGGACAAGGCCAAGATGGTCGACAACGGAGAGGCTGGCATACAGAGTTCAGCTCCAGCGTACAGCATAGTAGTTTCCTGAGAGACTGTTACAATGTTACGTAGCTTGTGTACCATTGACCAGATCTGCAAAGCTGCAGAGCTGCAAAAGATCTATGGTTTTAAAGACACTGGTGTTTACAAAAGTCATGTTTTTTACATTAATACTGCATTTATGTCCTTTAATGTTGTTCAGTGTACCATATGTATATTCTTTTATTCTTTGATCAAAAATAACTGCTACTCTAAACATGATTTACTGTACTTTGACTATTTATATGATTATTTGTGATATGAGATTTTATGTATGGCCAAAAAATAAAATTGCTTTCATTCTTAGATGTGAGAGTTGCAGTGTGTGTAACACAAACTGGGCTTGAGACAAGAGTACCACATGTCTGTGCATGTGCTCACAGAATGTTATGACCTTAAACAAGCAGTTAACTGTCAAAACCCGCCGGCGGGTTTGTAGTAACATTCCATAACTTATTAAATCATATTTTATCAATTTTCA
>JBAJHX010000040.1:4196510-4218911 GCA_037176925.1 Amniataba percoides | reverse complement strand
TTATTAAATCATATTTTATCAATTTTCATTAGCATAAATTTATCACATAAAATCGCCCCGAGGATTAAGTGGTTAACAAAACATGAAGATTTGATTTTCTAAAATAAACAACCCTTTGAAATTGGCTTTGCCACATATTCCTCTTTGATGCCTGTTCCAAGAGTTTCAGAAATCCTGTATATTTAACTGAACGTTCAGGTGACTTTTTAAAATGAGTTTTGTCACTGGTGTTTTAATAAAGACGTTAATGAAGGTACACCATGCAGGGCAGACAGAAATGGGTGCAGCAGTATCGAGTAAATCGAACCAATAGAGATCTAGATAATGGATTACATGTTCAAGAGTAATCAGAGAAACTCATTCACATATCAAAACGTATTGGCTACAGAATGATCTACACGTGGTCACTAACTGAAGTAACATTATTGACAGAAGTTGATAAAATCACCACTCCTAAGTGGTGTTTCAGACCAGCTTAGGAACAATCAACCACATCCTGCATTCCTTCAACAGGCCAAGACTGGATTTGTATTGTAAAACTGAGTGTACTTTTGAGGCAGAGACTGTAGCTCATGCTACCAGCGAATGCCTGTTCTATCTGACTTTGCGCTCCGTATCTCGGTGTACTTTACTGCCTGTGGTTCCAGCTTGCTTGCACTAACAACAAATGTTAGGTGGTGGCTCTGTTTAATCCTGATTAATCAAAAACTACAAAGGGGCATATCTCCACACCACAGTTGCTTAATGGAGCTGAAACCAAGTCACCTGTTAAGGAACGTGGTGATCAGAACAGACAAACACACCTTTGTATGGTCTAAATAGGTCTACCTGTTATTCATTGTACAATATCAACTTTATTCATTTTTACTAAGTTACACTAAGCTGCCAATTTCCTTACTTGGTCAAATTACTTTTGTGTCCTTTGCTATTTTCTTTGTCTATGTTGCTGCTTTATTGATCAATTTCAGTGAGACCATCTCATCACAACTACCAAAGTAAATTGAGTTTAACAGTCATTGCTCTTGGAGCTCCAAGATGGGCTTAACGTCACTTATAAGATAAATTGATGCTGACTAGGAGTAGTTGGAGGTTTAAATGTAGATTCTGGATGAATGCCAAAGGTGGCCACACCTCCAGATTATGGCCAAGAGTTGATTTCTGTGACCAGCCAATGCCAGAGCCCCACTGCAGGAGAGAGGGTGCCCAAACACTGCAAAGTGTATCGCCACAGTCGACTTCGCACATAAGGAGTCATGATGGACTAAGGTAAGCTGAGAAATTTTAGCCATGATTTTCGAATTGTATATATTATAATGTTTCTGTCATTTTTGCCATAATACTCTCTGTGAAGGACGGGCAGGACTAGCCTTAAATTTTTCTAAAAGTGTACAAGGTTGAAGTGCTCTTCTGCACTGTGCTGCCTTTATGTGTTGAACAAGTGTCCCATTAGTAATTAAATGTACTGTTTTAGGTATTAAGTCACAAACTTTGAGAGTGAAAATCTGAGATTTAGAGGAGCAAATTGAGGTTTCATAAGACTTAAATAAATTATATAATAAATGATGAATGATAAATAACACCCACCTAAAACACAGGGTGAAATATTTCAAATAGATTACAGAATATGCTGCTAACATAAAGCAGACATTATGTTTTTTAAAATTATTTTAAAAACAAAGTTTATCTCACTCGTTGTCTCTTGGTTGTGTTATAGGTTCCCAGTTTATGAACCTTCCCTCCTGCTACATTTAAAGAAAAACTCCTAAAGCGTCTCAGGTAATAAGAAGCCAATCAAAGCTGAACTCATGGATTGGAAGTTTCTACAGGGTCTTCTCAGTGGAGTCAACAAGTACTCCACAGCCTTCGGACGCATCTGGCTTTCAGTGATCTTTGTCTTCAGGGTGCTGGTCTTCGTGGTGGCTGCTGAGCGGGTCTGGAGTGATGACCAGGGACACTTTGACTGCAACACCCGTCAGCCGGGTTGCACCAACATCTGCTATGATTACTACTTCCCCGTCTCCCACATCCGCCTATGGGCTCTCCAGCTCATCTTCGTCACCTGCCCTTCCTTCATGGTAGTGCTGCACGTGGCCTACCGAGAAGAACGGGAGCGCAAGTACCAGGCCAAGCACGGCGAAGGCACTCGGCTGTACGACAACCCGGGCCAGAAGCACGGGGGTCTGTGGTGGACTTACCTGATGAGCCTCTTTATCAAAACCGCCTTTGAGATCACGTTTCTCTACCTGCTCCACTACATCTACGACAGCTTCAAGCTGCCCAGGAAGGTCCAATGTGACGTCAGCCCCTGCCCCAATCTGGTGGATTGCTACATAGCCAGGCCCACTGAGAAGACCATTTTCACCTACTTCATGGTGGGGGCGTCCGTCGTGTGCATTGTGCTCAACATCTGTGAGATTTTCTATCTCATTGCTTCGCGGTTGGTGAATCTCAAACATCGAGGCAGCGTCCACACGTCGTCCAGAAGAATTCACCCAGACATGGACTGTGATGGCTGCAAGTCATCTCTTTCATCATAGCTGGAGACCCAGTGAGGGGAGTTAATATTTCTTTGTATACCTCTAACTGATTTACTATAAGGTGATCCTTCTTCCCACCAAAGCTATTTTCATTTAAGTCATTTTATACCTAATTTTGTATGTAATATAAATATATAGTATTTTGACACAATCCCATGCACTATAATGATGTTATAATGATATTCCCCCATGTGAGATAAATATTTCAGCTACGTAAGAAAGCTGAATTTTAGGGCTTCTGTGCATCTTGAATGAACTGATCATTTTGAAATTAACAACTGACAGATGGCTCACATGTGACCACTGTCACCATGAAAATGTTCAGAACTGATTTTATTTGAGTTTTTATTTTTGTGTTTCCTCGACACAGATTGTAAAAGCACTGAAAATAAAGTTTCTCTTCCCACCTCTGATAAAAACTCAGCAAATACACCTTCATTGTTTCTGCTTCTTTAATGGCGCCATTCCTCCACCTGGTGGCACCACAGACTTACTTCATGGTCCAGTGAGAGCTGAAGCCTTCAGAAGACGAACATGGGGTCCAGGTGATACCGGAAATGGCACAACAGGTTCATATCCTCAACAAAACCAACCAAAAATATAATTTTAATTAAAAAATAAAAGAGTACCTTGATGGATAAAGTCAGTTTACATCAGTCCGGCTCACACTGTTTTCCACCACAGAAGAAGAAACCAGAGGCGTTCACAGGCGCACCTGCGCGCGTGAGCTTCATAGAGCGGCTGATTAGCTTCTTTAATTTCAAAATAAAAGCCTGAAATCTATTCTTAAAGCAGAAATAACTGTCGGGGTGTTTGTAAGGAGCCTTTTGGCAGATTAAAATGTATTTCCAGCCTTAACTGAATTTGAAATATGTATAAAAGAATAATTCTCATAATAGGAGAGATCGAAAATAACCCTTTGGTAGGGTGATAATCCTCTTTGTTCACTCAAATCTTAAACAATTAAAATGAGACAGTTTGTTCAGTTGTTGCCGTTTTCCCAACTATCACCTACTGAAGGCAACCTCTTAAGTAGTTTCTGGGATCATGGAGCTCTTCGATAACACGTGTTCCTGTCATTAATATCACCAGAACTGACGAATACTCAGGCAGCCGGGATTTTATTTTGAAAACTTTGAGCAGAAGTTTGCGTATGTGTGTGCACGTGTGAGTATGTGTGTTGTCAGACTGCAGTGTGTGGCTGTCAGCGTGCATAGAGCAGTGGACAGGCTGATTAAAGAGTAGTCAGTGTAAGCGGATGGTGAGCTGACAGAGATGGCCAGTGCAGGTAATGAACACACGTTTATCTCAGTGTGGTGTGTGTGTATGTGTGTGTAAACTGTAAAATACACACTGTTTATGTTTGTTTACTCTGGGAGTGTGTTCTTGGGTGTGGTGGCGGTGTGACACACCAGTCTGGAGATGATGAACCGACATTATCAGGCCAACAGTGTGACTGTGTCTTATCTTCATCACTTCAGATGTGTGAGTGCTGCTCACACACAGAATCAGTTTTATTCCCAAGAAGAGCTTTACAGATGTGACTTTTGGCAGATTGAAACATCTTCAACAACAGCTGAAATGCAAATGGTCACCTGTACATGTGGATTGTCTCAGTGAATGCAGGAATGTGTGAGTGAGCTCAGCGGTGACACCGCCTTATCATGTGGGAAGACGTCTCTTCAGTTACATTTACACCAACAGACATGCGACTCAGCTGACTCATGTCATTTTAAAAAATTCCACTTAATTAGGCAGATTTTAAAAGATATTTGTGTTCTTCTACATATCTTTTCTTCAGAGGGGGTGGACTATAATTCTTCCAAGGTTTTCTACAAGTTTAAGCAAAAGTGTTTTATTTTTAGCTCCAAAGTCAAATCTTCACTGTCATACTTGGATGTTTGTTGTATTTTCGCAGCAATCGCTGATGAACCTTGTTCTTTCCCGTCACTTCAGCTGTGACTGTATTTCAGTTCACACAAACTAGCAGCTTCGTTCTTCTTTCTCTTCCCTGCTCCGCTCTAACACTCTTACCTGGGACGGTTCCAGTCTGAGCAGCCTGCACTGTAGTTATGTGTTCAGCAGCTAATCATTAATGCAAGTGACAGCAGTGGCGCTGACCTGGCCCACGTGTGTCTGATCAATACTTCGTGGATGACGTAACGTTATCTGAAATCACTGTATCTCTCCTCTCAGTTTTTTTGACTTCCTGCACCCACCTCCCCCCAAACTCAGGAGTGTGTTGTGCCAACCTGGAGGAACCCAAGGCTCTGATGAAGATGGGTCTGAGCGTGGTCCTTGTCGGTCACGTTAACTTCATGTTGGGGGCGCTAGTGCACGGCGTGGTGCTCAGACACATCAACCTCCACAAGCAGGCGCGGGCCATGGAGTACGCCATCTCCAACGTGGTGGCTCTCACCTCCGGCCTCATCGTGAGTGCACAGACATTCAAGATTCATACTGAGCCTGTAGCATTTCTGCGAAGCTGAGAAGGGTTTGGGGACACATCTGGGGATGTTACGGAGTATGACAGGGTCTTACAACTCGTTCTACACATGGGTTCCATTAGTTAAAAAAAAAGAGAACATGCAAAAAAGATAAACCATAAAGGAAAAGCTCTCTTCTCAGACTTTGTGATGAGAAGAGAGCTTTTGGGGATTTTCCATCAAGGTTGTGGCTTCATCCTGCAAACCACCAGCTACAAAAACCACCTGCTCCCCCAAATAAAGGCTGGAGGTACTTTCTAGCTAAACAGATCAATATTACGATCATCTCTTTGGGCCTTTGCCACAAAATATCTTTTTCAGTGCTGTGAAAACCATTCTGTAAAAGGACGATGTACACAGGTGTGTGTTAAAGAAACATGTATGTCTTTCAGAAACATCAGGGAAAGCACAGCATGCATTTAGAATAAGAACCAATCACTGGGTCTGTTTAGTCATTAGGATTCTTATAAAACCCCCTCTGTAATGAAAGAAGCCTTGAAGAAGCATTTTTTTGGTTACAATATGTATTTTTTGTATAACACAATGTCATTTCCATTTTAAAAAATGCATGAAAAAGGTCTTTGAACCAGTCACAAATTTATTTGGCAGTCTCAATTTGATAATTCTGATATTCTGCTTATATGAATTAGGTGTAAAAGGTAAAGGGGCCTTGCTTTGATGATTTCTTTCTTTGGGCTTTGCAAAAACAACTTTAAAGAGACACAAAGGTATGTAAGCACATATTTGACAGATGTTTGAAATGCTTGTAGCGATCTTACAGTTGAGAGTTGAGACAGCTGAGAGAAATAACCTCAGACTGTCCCTGTGCTGATACTTTGTCCTGAGACTGAATGAGAAACACACTGCGTGAAATTTGATCCTTTTTCATTTGATGTGATTTTGTATCTCATCTGTCATCCCTTCTCCCTGTATAGTGACAGTCCACTCGCAAGAGGAAAAATATAAATATTCTTTGAATTTCATTTGTCTTGTCTCTGCAGGGAATTGTTGTTGGCGTTCTGGCTATTATCCTGTCCAAAAACAAGAAGAGCAGAGGCCTGGTTAGTATGACTTTTTCCTTCTTTTTTTTTTTTTTATTTGAATGTCCTCAGGAAGTGATAAAACCATTAAAAATAGACAGAATCTGTGTCAGGAACGCTCTGACAGTGCTGCTGTCGGTCCATTCCCATGATATTTTCTCTCTTCTGCTCTTTTCATTGATCTTCCCTCTTTGGCAGATCACAATTTTAAAGGCGCTCTTTGCTGATTTTGATCTGTCTGCCTGCTCTGCACGAACACTTCTTTCCCTTTTGATATTTTCCACTTTTCTCACACTTTATTCTCAGTTGTAGTCTCTAGATATACCCCCTCCCCCCTCCCTTTCTTCCCTCAGGTGTCTGTAAGCAGGCCTGCAGAGCTGCGTTAGTTTTTGTTTTCTTCCCTCCCCCCGGTCGTGCAGCACGGCTTCTCCCCTCCGTTTATTCAATCAGCTGTCGGGCCGCTCAGACGGGACTGATGAGGCGGCAAGCTGAACAGAATGAGTAAGCCCAGGCAAACCCGCCGCGATAAACCACTCTCCGTCTCCTTTGTTAGTGAGAGCACACTTGAACTGGGCAAGGCAGCGCTGACGAGCTGCAGCCTCACTCCTCGTCCGTCTTGTTATCTCACCGTGGTCGTTCAGGCGTCACACGCATGAATAACGTGTAATCTCAGCACTCCCATTTCTCATGTTAACACCGTCCTTTTATCACACGCTGGCTACTGCACACTCTTATCTCCCAGACAAATTGCAATAATTTTCTGTGGTTCTTATCAAGTTTCGACTCGACGAATCAGTCATCTTCACAAAGTGATTTTAAAGCTCTCGAGATTTTCCGTCGCTACTGTTGGTCTCACCTTCTGTAAACTTGTTTAAGGATAGGTTCACAGAACATCATTTATTATCACATAGCTGACAGCTGGGAGTTGGAATAAGGCTGGCGTTATATTATATAATTTTTGTGATCCTCAACAAATACCATCAAAGAGCCTCAGCCAGCAATGAGTTTCTTCATTTCTGAATACTTTTAGACAAGTCAGCATTAAGCCTGTTTGATCCAACTGAAAATGTACACGTTGAAGAGGCTTCGCTCTTTATTTTCTTTAAGTAAATTCCCTCGCCGACAAGTTTAGCTGACTAAAACAAACAAAAAGATCTTCATGTGATCATGTACGTGACGAGAAGCTTCAGATCCCTGCAATTTTAGATGCTTGAAGCTGAGAATATTTCACGTTTGTGCTTCCATTAGTTTGGAGAGATCACAAGAGAAGGTTAAAAAAAAGAGTATGGTCAAAATAGATGCAGCTGGGGTCAAAATATCTTGACAATAGTATGGCACATGAACCAGAAACACAGCTGATCTTCATGTGTAGAATAGGTGGAGTGTCCTTTAACTCCTCCATGTTTAGTTTCATCTCATCAACATATGTTTGATTCCTGTTCTTCTTGTCTTTCTTTCCCCAGACGTGGTCCCTGTTCACAGTCAGTCTGGCTGCAGCTCTCATGGCAGCAGCGTCGGCCATCGGACTCACCGTGTCCGTGGTGAGTACCATCATTCACGGCGGGCGGAGCCTCCTGACTCACTGCCGCTTCCCTGACGCCATTGGCTACTCCAGCATCACCAGCGAGTGCCCTTTTGACCCCACGCGCATCTATGTGAGTGTGTGTGTGTGTGTGTAGGACAGACAGGAGATCAAAGCATGAACTGTGACCTATTTCTGCAGTGGTCGGCTCTCTGAACAGCTGACCATTGTCACCGCGGCACAAACACAACAGAGCAGTGTGGCTGCACGTTGTGGTGCCTGCTTCCCTGTTGCATGTGCACACAGGCAGAAGAAGGAGGGAGAGCGAGGACGAGCGCCTGTCTTTTCCGTCACTCAGTCAGTCACACTCTGCAGCCAGTGGGCTGGTGGCAGAAGTGCTGACCGACCCTGTCGGCCCACTTCAGGCTCTGTCCTGTTCCAGTGTGCTGCAGATGGACTGTCAGGCCTGGTCAGCCTCACAGCTGCAGCCACACGTCAGCACGACTTTGGCATTTTAGCACAGCTAGTAGTCTACAATTTGTCGGTTAAGTGACCTTTGTCTAAAGCTGGATTTATACTTGATGCAGGCCGTTAATGGCAATCCTCCTGTAGATACACTGAGTTATGGCCCAGTGTTGGATTTCCCCCATTAACAGCACACAAACAAACGCGCTAACACATACACACACACACACACACACACACACACACACAGCATCAGGCTGATGTACAACCTTGGCAGCAGTTCTGTTGACATTCAGTCAGCAGAGCGACGGTGGGAAGGTTTGACTTGTCTCATTACTGAATGGCTCTGTTTACAGTACATTGTGTCATTCTGTCAGCTGCATAAAAACAAATGGCATAATGATGAATGGTTTCTAAAACACACTATAATGTATTCATCAGCAGATAGTGGATAAGTAAGTAATCACTCCTGTGGGCACAGCTGGCTGCTGTGTAAACAGATAATCAATGACAATACAGGAAAGATCATTGCAATGATATCATTTCGTGTTCATAGGAGGTTATAAGTCTTGACTAATACTTCACACATAAAATCAACATAAGTACTCACAACTTGTAGTAATGTGTGTGAGTAACTATAGCAACTTGTGATGCCAGTTTTAGCTTGAGTGCAGGTAATAGTTATGCTAAGCTGTCAAAATACCAAAGTAACTAGTTAAAATTACTTAGTGAGTTTGCTGCATTTCTGCACCAGTGGTAAAGAAAAGGGGCAATATGGGCAAGACAAGTTATCAGAGGATCAGACAGATTTTAAACTGCTATTGGACAGATTATAAGGATAATGTCGGGCATGCTCACTTTCAGTTTCACCTCACATTTGAAAAAGATAAAAATAAGAAGTCCAGATAAA
The DNA here is from genome assembly GCA_037176925.1 of Amniataba percoides. NCBI lineage: Eukaryota > Metazoa > Chordata > Actinopteri > Centrarchiformes > Terapontidae > Amniataba > Amniataba percoides. The sequence continues at coordinate 4,209,951 of JBAJHX010000040.1, read as the reverse complement.
CCAGATTTATCCTTTTGAGATGGAACTGAATCTGTACAGAGTTAAATAACTTTGTTGTAGTTTAGTGAGAACAGAGCCTGCTGTTCACTCGGAGGTGCCCACCAGCTAAGGACCTCCAATATGGCTGCCTGAGGGTGCATTACATCACCTGAGAGAGAGTTTTGGGCTGCACATATTCATAGTTGCTTAGGGGCAGTAATGATGGTTATGCAAGGTTTATTTTCTGTCTGCTTCCTGAATATTTCATTATGAATACCAAAAAAAAGCTCCAAACTAGGAACTAAACTTTCATTTTCTTTGTAGTCTTGCTCTACAAAAGGCTGCTCTTTCTCTCTGAATTCCCTCTGTGCATTTTTTTACTTTGATACAACCTGCACTGCATATTTTATTCACAACGCTGACTCTCCTGTGCGAAGCGAAACTCCCAGACCCACTGCTGTGTTTTTGCAGCGCTGCACAGCCGTCTGAGAGAAACGAGGTTCTGCATCACAACATCCTCCGCACTCAGTCCCCCGATTACATCAAGCTGCCGCCGCCTCAGATCGTGTTCTTTGTGCTTCAGTCGGTGGCTGCCACTAACGCCGCTCCTCCATCTTTCCCCAGAGTACCACTCTGATCCTCTGGGTGCCTCTGATTGTGACTTGTGTCATCCAGATGGTGTTCTCCGCCCGGTGCTGTGCTGTCTGCGTGTCATTCCTGGGTCTGCCTTGCTGCCCAAACAGGAAGAGAGGAAGAAACTTTGGCAGAGCGGTGAGCTTTGACTCAAACTTGCACTGTGCTGCTTTAAATATCAAACCATTTACATGGTGCATAAGAGGTTTTTTAATGGAGTAATATTTTATATTTGGATCCTGTGTTTTGTGTAGATCAACGTGGTGAGGCCGATGAAGGAAGTTGCCCCCCCTCACTATACTGAACCTCCAAGCTACGCTCAACCTCCAACACGCTATTCCGAAACTCCAAGAAGCCACCGCGAACCTCTGAGGCGGAATACTGAGCCCCCGAGACAGCAGCACCGACCTCCCCCACCTTCACAGCATCTCCCCCGTCAGCATCAGAGTCTTCCTCCGTCGGAGAGGCGGCCTATTCGCAAGCCGTCCAGAGAAAGGTCAGACAGACAAAGGCAAGAAACGAGGGATGGCAGCCAGCAAAGGCCACCGGAGGAGCACCAACTGCTGGAGAGGGGTACGCTGGAAAGGTCCAGTTTCTGGATTTAGCCATACTTGATGCGTAAGAGCCTCTTGAAGACTGAGAACTGTGGGGGTATATACTGCCTCTATACCCACAAGACTTGGATTCAGACATTATTCTCACGACCTTGTTTCACTGTCAGTGTTTCAAAACTATGAACTCAGAGTTGTAGATGTTTTATTTTTCATTTTATTTGAGGTGTGCAGGATCCCAATTATGTGAGTTGTATTATGTAGATGTTTTTGAACTTATGAGGGTCAAATAATTCGCATCAGGACAGACGTATGAGGCGAATCCTCACAAGGATGAAGCTGATTGAGAGTTTAAAGAACAGTGTGACAGTTTGGAAACACAGTTAGTTGCTGTCTTGTTTGGCGCAGGGAGAGATTAGTGAAGGGCCTTACAGGTGAAGCAGCACAGCACACTGTGTGTGTGTGTGTGTGTGTGTGGGTGTGACCTCTACCTGTTTTGCAGAGGACTGAGCCTCTGCTGTGTGTTGCCTGTTACTGACAAAGTGTGTGTGAATTTTTTTTCTGCAGTTAGGTCATGAAAAACTAGTATTGCTAGCTTTTGTATTTATTGCCCAAGTAAATAAAGTTTTTATTTGTAACTATATGCTGTCACTTGGTGTTGTGTATTTGAACTCTGTAATAAAAAGAAACCTTTTGAATATGTCAGTAATATCAGTAGTAAGTAACCTGACAGGTAACGCTTCAGTGTATGACAGCAATGTTCAGCTGTCAGACCAGACCTTAGCCACAAATGCTCCATGTCTTAATGCGTTCCTAAAATAAAATGAGGAAACAGTCCACACATAAAGCTTTGAAACACATAGTTATATTTCGCTTTCAGGTCCAACGGAACAAACATGACATCCTCACATGAGGTTTTCATGCAACAGAAAAATAGGGAGGATAGGAAGAAGGAAGGAAGGGAGGAAGGACAAAAGAAAGAAAGGGGGTGTATTTATTCAACACAAGGTACCAGTTCATCAGGCAGTGAGAATAGAAAAGGAATAAACTGCAGATCAGAGGGGGTAGCAACTGTTGTTCTTTATCCTACCAGCAGAAGGCAGTGACACTATAGGATCCCCAAAAGCAGAGGTGCGGCTGGTCAGGAAGCTCCTGTGCAAATGTTTGGTACAAGCTAACCTTAGCTCAGTCTTAATGTCATGTGGATGCACCAGCACAGATTCTCACTGGTATTTCACTTTTGCCACCACTGCGCACAGTAATCCAGTTTGTGAGGGAGCGAAGTGCCGAGCAGCACACTGGTCTTTGTCAGTTAGGTCTGGTATGACAGAGGTTGTTCTGTGACCCACTGCAGGAAAAAAGAGAATTGTCCCAGTGTGCCTGAAGTGTGCACTCTTTGTCTTTATAGTGTGTAAAGTGAAGCATGTCTAAACCAGCTTTCTGGAGCTGCTTACCCACCTGAAATAATCACATTAGTCTGGATTTCAGTGAGCCAATTCTTAAAGGCATTTTCTAACATCATAAGGATAAAATGATAATACTGAATTGTGAATCCTCAATACCAGTGCAAGTACAAATGCATAAAGTATTCATGATGCGTATCATTACATTATCCGATCATTGTTACTAATGCACTGACAAGCAAGCAGAACTTAATGTTCAGCTAGTAAGGTTGGAGTTTATCTTAACCTACATTTTCCTTGTAATGTAATGGAGTAGAAGTATAAATAGCATAAAATACTGCAGTAAAGTGCCTTAATATTGTCCAGTAATTAAGCGCATGGGCTCATACCAAAAATACTTAAACGTTATAGGTATACAATATTACCCCATTAAAGTAAAGAAAAGACAATATAACAAATATATTTAATGTTAACACTTTATTCTTCAGTCCTTTTGGACAGTCTTCAGTTAATTTGACCTTTTTGTGCATCATTTGAAGTGACATTTTGACTGCACTGAACAGTATTTTTGCTTTAAACGGATGGTGTCCTAACTCAGTGACTTCATGAGGGAAACACGTCCCCCTCCTCAAATGATTCTGTGACAATCTGCAATATACAGTTTCACTTATTCTCTCCAGTGTGCCCAACACTGCCCTTCCTCACAAACAGGATTTGTGCTGTGTTTAAAACTCCAGAGCAGAAGATGGCAATAGTGTTCTGACAATGGGGACCTTAAATTCTGAATACATGAGATTAGTGCTGGTGCTGCTGCAGACAGTGGCTCTGTTTACATGTGCACAGTATTAGAGGCTTTTATTCTGAAGCATGTTTTAACAACTCGAGGCTGAGTTCTCAAACTCTAACATCACCCAGTTTAAAGAGGTTTGCTCTTAATTTAGAATTGGAGAGAGTGATTTCACTCTTTGTCCCAACGTGTTTCACTTACTTGGCTCCAAATATTAATGTCATTATATATCATTAAATATCAACTTCCATCAGTGCTAATGTAAACACGGCCACTGATCTCTGCCAGGTTTCTCCACATGTCTGGAAACCCCCGGAAACTCTAAGAGCAAGTATCCGTGCTTGCTCCTGTCTCCCGAAACGTGTCCCTTCATCTAACTGCACTGTAAGCAGACTGATCCAGGAGGTTAGAAAAGGATTCAGCTAGAGAGTGATGAACGAGCCCTTAGTGAGTTCTCTGTCTGTCAGAGGAAGAGAGTGTGGGAGGAGGGTTTGTCCCAAAGCAAGACAAATATTCAATCATTTCTGCCTGGTACAGTGCTGAGGAGGCTGCAGAGCTACAAAAAAGATACTGTGTTTACTGTTTTTGTGGAGTCAGTCGTCTGGTTCGTAGGATCATGCAGTATAGTGACAGGTTACAACTATCTTAAGTTTACTGCTCATTGTTAGAAGAACTTTTAAAATACTTACAAATTAAGAAACAACACAACATGATAATACTGTAAAAGTTAGCCTCAAGCACACGGTGCATATCCACATGCACGCACACGCATTCAGACCAAAAGCGCAGCCATACCTTATAAACACATGGCGGCTCAAACGATATGTGCTACTGGTGTCGTTGATCAGATGCATTATGGGATCGCCTTATTTCATAATCTTCCCCTTTAACAAATCCACAAATCCCAAAGAGATCAATCTTAACTCACACTTTCTCTCTCTCTGTCACTGTAAACTGGATATGGTCATTTTTTTGTTAACAACATATCAAAGTAAAAGCACGATAACAAGAATAAAAATTAATAAATTAAACAACATGAAGGAGGAAAACAATATGTACAAATGAAAAAAAACTTAAAAATCAACAAGATACCAGTAGATATCAATAAAAACCTAATGGGATCTTAGGCCTTCTTTTTCTCAGCGAAAGATCATATAGCAGTAAAATCCCAATAACGCCCCCACCCCCAACCCCCCACCCACCTCCACCCCGACTACCCGCTCATATCAGACCAGGAAGCTACGCTACATAATACTGCCTGTCAATGCCAAAGAGTGTGCACCATACATGAAGACAAATGTACTTCATCTTATGATATACATAGACGTACAGTATATACATGATATACATGTGTTTGAGAGGAGAAGCTGAGCAATCTGCAAAAAAAAAGCATCCGCACTTTGTCACGAGCTGCCTGGAAATCTGACGCTCCGGAGAGAGAGAGAGATTCAGGAACACTAGCGGACGCCACTGTCGACCGATCATTAAATGTATGAGTGTCCCTTCCAATATAAAAATGAAAGTGAGATGATGTGATGACTTTTCTCAGCCTCCTTAAAAATTCCTCCTCCATCCTCGCACACAATGACAACAAAAAAAAAAGAGAGAAAAAAAAGGATGATGTGATGATATGAGAGACGAGAACTATCATGCATTGATTTGTGTGAGTGCTTCAAAAAGCAACAGAGAGGGTGAGGGAGAAAGGGTCATAGGAGGATGGGGCGGGGTGGGGTGGGCGCTCAGAACTGGGAGGCCGAGCTGGGGTCGCACTGGAGTAGCCGGACGATGGAGGGGTCGCTTTTGGCACCTTTGATAAACTCCTCCAGGGACAATTTGCCTGCAGGGGTAAAAAAAAAGAGAGAGAAAGAAAATATGCCTTTATTTTGAAGGATTATGACACACGGTGCAATCTAATGTTCACATACACATCTATTCCTCCAGACTGACCAACACGTGAATTGTACATAATGATCTTAATAAACTAGCTGTTAAAAGCTCTACTTAAGTACTTGAGTCAACATGCGAGGTATTTAACTTGCCTATTTCCATCATGTGTCTTTATACTTCGATTAAGTGTTATTTCATGTACTGAAAAAAATCCCCCTCCTTCTTAAACTGAGTAAACTCTCCTTAGATCAGCTGTAAAAGTGCACACCAAAGCTGAAAAAAACCTTTTCAAAAGTTGACTTTTTAGAGATACTTGGTTCTCACGGGACGCAACATACTTATAACAATCTGTTAGACAGTGGCGCATTGCTGTAGATTCAACTGGCCAACAGTATATAAAGTAATGAATTAAAATGAATTCAACCATAAACATCTACAGCAATGAAATGCAGCACTCACACAAATGCAGCAGTAATATCATTATGTTGAGTTTATTGTGTATATTATTGAGTTGAGTTGAACTAAATCACAAAAGTAATGTAACAAATGATGTAAGTAATTTCTTTTGCTGTTGGGGAATTAGTAAAGCGGTGTAATTACTTTTTCAGTGAGTAATTTGTAACAGGTAACTGATTAAAATATTTTCAGTAACGCACTCTGGGATGTGAACCATGCATGGTTTGTAGGAAGCTCAGGAGTCAAATGTTACTTTCAGGGAGGAAAAGTGGCTGACAAGTAGAAAGATGCTTATTCGGGTTGTTTATTTGATCTTGGTCAAAATTCATGTGCACTTGTTTTAGAACTGTGGGTTCAGACATTTTAAATCATGAAAAGATCAGCGCGTTAGAAGAGTCCGTTTAGCTGAGAGCGAGCTAATGATGTATGGACCACACCGCTACTGAATACATGCAGGAAGATAAAATACCACCGTGCTACTGAGAATTAGGTGGTACATCACTGAAGAGGCAGACGTCTTTATGTTCCCAGTTGAGATCTGATGTTATAGCGTCTAATGTCGAGAGCGGGCACTTTATCAGTCTAGAAGAAGTGAAGCTGACTCGCTCTGCATCTCAGTGATGGAGGAGATGAGTTTCATTTTCAGTTTTTCTATTTCCCTTTTTTCCTGGGAAACACACAGAACTTTCTTTGGTAAGATTAAAAGAGAAATTGATTTTGGAAATCTAGATGAGTCGGCTGTTCTTACGGGAAACATTTCATTAGATTGTTACTTTGGGAAAGCCTGGCAGAGGAGATACACTTGTTCACATAAATATGTCATCTGAAACCATATAGATGTCCATGATATATGATGTTTGTGTGTGCTGATAATGTCTTGTAGTCCCATCTCTTGTTTTCAGTCTAATGAGCACATTTCAAAGCTTATCTTCAATAAACTGTCAGATCTGACTCCCCCTCCCCTCACTCCTCTCCTCCTCCTGTCCCTATAGCACATTCATCCCTCTGTGTTGCCATTTCCTCCCCTCACCATCATTATTGAGGTCCATTTGTCTGAAGATCTTATCCGTCCTCTTCTCCGGCGTAGATTCATCCTCTGGCATCTTCATCACAGATGACACCATCTTGTAGATGGCCTGATAGACGGAGCGAGGGAGAGAGAGAGAGAGAGAGAGAGAGAAAGAGAGAGAGAGGGTTGAAGCGAGCAGTAAGACAAGTGAATTCGAGCCAGCAGGGACCCATTAAGGAGCCTCAGCAGGAGAGGACTAAAACACAACTGAACTGAAAAACAAAGTCGCAGTAGCTCTCAAGAAGCTGATAAACAGGCTTTCTTAAACCCACATGATTCACCGACATTTGTTACTCCTGATGGTAAGAGCTGCTCCCTGGGCAGCTTTTCCACAAATACCTACGCAGGGTCTGGCTACCACGCGGTCTCACCACAGTGACACAGATCACATGTGCCAGGAGGGGGGGTGGGGGGGGGGCTTACGAGCAGAGCTTACTGTATTGATCTGATACATCTTTATCTGTTGACTGATGGAAGCGCCTCCCGTCCCTTGACAGCATTAAATTAACCTCTGCAAGTGAGCACAGAGAGGTTCAGAGTATCAGCTGGCCTCACATATGGATCTACAATCAGCTTACACGCCCATTAAATCTTCTCCGTTGGGAGCACAGGGTGTAAAACTGACTTTAGATCAGTGGCACAGCAGCACCCTCAGAAGGGAAGGTAGCTTGCACGATATAAGCCCTCTGTGCTTCTGGCAACACACATACAAGCTCTGAAAATGTATCTCTTGGACTGTAACAGGAAAGTTCTTATATCCTTCCACAAAAGTGAATAGCTGGGTTCATATAGCAAAATATTCTTTCTTATTTCTTACTGTGCCAAGTTAAATACGTTTTGGAAATGGGCACTTATGCCAAAAATGTTCCTATAAAAACTTAGTATATAAAATGACAAAGAAGGAAAAAATGTTTGTCGCTATCATTTTGGTGGACATGTCTTTTGATAAGTGCATCAGTGTTATCAGATCTATTTCCTCTCTCTCTCTCTCTCTCTCTCTCTCTCTTTCGGTGTTCAATGACACAATGGGCCCCTCCTCTCTCATCCAGCGGTGTGTAACCTCAATGAGCTTGAGGATAATCCCAGTATTCTGCACACTCAGGGATAAACTCTGGTTAAATTTAACTCGCTAATCCAAGAGGACTGAGTAGAGCGCACACACACACATGCACACACAGAACATAAAGTGAGATCCTCAGTCCAAAATCTCGACATATGAATCCCTCTATTTCTTCTCTTCAAGAGTGACAGGATTACACAGAGCACTAATGTAGTACTGTACTTAAGAGTCTTCGTGCAAACTGTTGCCTGTGCCTCAGTATTGCAGTCAGCACTTTAAATATGCCTATTAGTCTTTGCATATCAATGATTGACCCTACTTGCACATACTTATACAAATGTATAAATGTACATAATTAAAGAGAGCATTTATCGTAAGCACCCTCTGTCTGTTCCTGTCTGTTTGGTCCAATAAAATGCACAGAAGTGGGCTTCTGGGGGATATGAAGACACAGCAAGGAAAAAAATCATAGTCAACCTCCTGGTGAGGATAAATTTGTTCTTTAAACACATTATGTTATCTAACGCACCATATGTGTTTATTGAGCAATGTTAAGTTTGGTGACTAAGAGAGTTATAACATTATATTAAGGTCCTCCATTACTTCACACACGTCTTGTTGAGAGTCCCCATGTGACCAGTATTTGAGGTCTTTAAGAGATTTGCACGTTACGTTATTGATTTTAAAGCAAAATTCAGTCTTTAAAGGGCGAATTTTGTACATAAAGGTCAGTTTATGTGTTATTTAGGGTGTATGGCTCAGTATGTGAAAACATTTGTTATTTCCATGTGTGTTCAGTTTGAGAAAATAACCCTGATCATGTCATCAGAGAAATCTGGACACATCTTGGAAACATCCACAAGAGCAGGTCTGTGTTGTGACATGTAGTGTAGTGTAGTGTGTGCCGGTGTAGGTGTAATTGTTTAAATTGAATGCACAGCTGCGTTTAGGCACAGGCCCTCATCCATTTTTTAAAGTTCCTCAACTCATCCTTTCATTACCGAGTGTGTCTCGCTCACCTGTACAATCTCCAGCATCTCCTCGCGGCTGATGTACCCGTTTCCGTCCAGGTCATACATGCTGAAGGCCCACTTCAGCTTCTGCTCCAGTTTCCCCCGCGACGTCACGCTCAGGGCGATGATGAACTCCCGGAAGTCTATCGTTCCGTCGCCGTTGGTGTCAAAAGTTCGGAAGACGTGCTCAGCGAACTTGGAGGCGTCACCGTAGGGGAAGAAATTGGCGTAGATTTTCTTGAACTCTTCCACATTCAGGGTTCCACTGGGGCAGTCCTTCAAGAAACCCTGAGGAAAAGAAGAAATGAGGCGAGAGAGGGGTGAAAATAAGTCCTTTAACACCTTCATTAATACAATATGACACATCTCTATGATACATCAGCAAGCCCAAGTGAAACCTTTTCAAAGCCACTTGAAATGATCAGGAATCAAATTTTTGTAACAAATTTGACCAGAAAATGTTTAATTCTGAAGATTATGAGGAAGTATTTTTTGAAAAGGGGCTTAGTCTTGGATAGTTCCTCCGGATAGATCTTTTCACATTTGATAAAGCAGCATTGTGCCTGAGAAGAAAAGGGAAGTAAAAGTCATGTCAGTCTCGGGCTTTGTTCAGCAGACATAAAGCTCTTTATTTTACAAAGGCCTTTAAGATAGAGGCAGCGAGGTGACAAAGTCATTGTCCCGATTTGGAGGCTGGAATTACTTTTTGAACGTCACATAAAATATTCTCATAAGTGAAGGTGGAAAGTCAACATGGTTCTGTTCCTAATAAAACTTTTTTCACCACCATTGTCTTTGACATTTTCTGTGAGAGAGCGTCAGAACTTTGAGAAAGACTTAGTTTTATTGTCAATAAATCCCCCGAAAAGACAAGCTATATAAATTCTTAGAGACCTCAGGCACCTCAACTTCCTGTGGAATATACTCTGCAGTTTATATGACATCTCTGGCGTCAAGGAGGTTTTTAATCTGCTGTGAGTGAACACCATCATGACCGCTGCCAGTGTGAAGAGGCCCGGGGTCAGCGGGGCTTAAGTCACAGGTCAGGGTGGTGATGGTTTAACATGTACAGCTGTCATTCAGGACAGCTCACACAGCTGCTCCATAGCTTTAATCCATGCATAAGGCCGTATAGCCGTTACACAAACAAACATCCATGCACGCCAGCTTCGATAATTCGCACGGTCAGGTCAATGTGGTGCTTCATCATGCTCAGATTTAACAGACCTGGAGCGGCTGGTGCTCTGCTTTAGACAGAGACAAACACTGTAGCAGTGTTCATGGCTGCTGTCAGTGTTACTGCACACTGTGCACAATGTGCCGGAGCACTGGACATACTGCTGTGATTACTAAAACATGATTGCTGACATGATCATGAAAACATGATAACTCTTGCTATGTGACTTAATACAACTTGGAACATCAGTTTATATTTACTTTTTTTGTTTTTACTGTGTTGGCCAAAGTTGCATTAGTGCTAGCTCTTGGTAACTACAGTGTAATCTGTGATGGGTGTAAATCTGTAGCAAAATGCACTTAACTATCAAAGTAAAGGTACCTCTGCAGTATTACATATAATTAGACACTGTAATTGATGCAAGCAGCATTTTGATGATAAGAAAATCAAGGTGGGTCTCATTGAAGTTCTTTGTTATAACTACTTTATAACAATGCATGATATACATCTAGATTCTTAACTATTAACTTATTTCACTACAGCAGCTAAATCAAAGAAGCAAAAAAGTACAATCCATCTCCAGCTGAATTGTGGTGGTGTGAAAGTATCACAAAATGTAAATAGATGCATAATGTACACTTCAATCACTTCAAACATAGTACATGAGTGATTAGCTCACTGCCAAATGAGCAGCAGCATTAGCATCATTACTGTGTGTACGTACTTTGTACCACTCCTGCAGCTCGTGGTCAGAGAACTCAGTATTCTCACGGAGGTCCTGCAGCATCTCCGGCCGCAGCTTGCTGTTCTGTTTCCCCATGGCAACGGGACAGGACTGTTGGTTTCCTTGACAACAACAGTGACTCTAGCACCAGCCAGGCCGCTTTTCACACCTGTCAATCAGAGATAAAGAAACAGGTCAGCAACAATTAAGAAAAGGGGAGGACGACCTCCTGTGACAGATGAGAAGCGAAACACAGTTGGTCAGCAAACACGTCACTGGAGTCGCTCAGCAAAAGATAAAAAATGAGGTATCAGCGTGTAGGATCCCTCAGGTGAGACTACATACAGGCGACTGAAAAAACCTTATATGAGCCCGCTTTTATTACTGGCCAGCTGCAGTAAACAGAAAATGTTCAAATTAAATCTCCAAGCGGATAATGGAAAAACACCCGCAGACATTTCCCCACAAGACGCTGACAAATTGATTTTGTCCACTTGCACAATGACTCTTTAGACTTTTTTGATGAAATCAAAGTGAGCCTTGTCACAACACTGCGTCCCAGTTCCCTTGACACGAGATGTTATGCAACGCCACAAGTCTTTAAACTGCTGCATCACATTCGCAAAACATTAAATAATCCCACACACGCCCCTGTGACGTCAAGCGCTAGCCCACTGATCACATTTATGGGTTTATCTGGCCAGCTGTGTGTTTGTGTGTCAAATCAGCTGTGCGGTGTGTGTTTTTTGTGTGTCTGCGTGTGCTTCTGCATCCAGATCTCGTAATCTTCACCTCAGCTAAACCATCTTGACAAAACACACGCACAGTGATGTAACTACACAATGAAACTGCCACTATGTAACCAAATCCATTTTTTCATTTGACTAAAATCCCATTAATTTACCCATTGACTGCAATGTCATAGTTTTAATGGGATTAAATGGTGAAATTATATGTAAGTAATGTATTGTTAACGGATTATATGCCTGTTTTAAGTGGCTTTAAAGGGTTAACCCTAAAATTGAAAATAATTGAAAAGTATTCTTTAATTTATAGATTTGAAAATCAGGGCTGATTTTCGATCAGTCTTAGGAAACTCATTAAATTATGTAACTGGTATTTAATGAATTATATGACAGAAAGCTATTGAATTCTGAGGACTGTTAAGGGTTGATAAGGGGTAAAAAATAAAACACTCAATCCTGGGAATGATGAAAACTGTCTCTTAATTCATACCTTCACTTCCAATGACAAGGTGAGCATGTAGGGATTGTATCTTATAATGTCTTGTAATTGAAGGTATAAAGAAGGGTTTGATAAAACGTAATGTAGGGTCAGGGTTATTTTTCAGTTTAGACTGTGTGAAAAGGAGCCACAAACTTGTGCTTGTTAACTTTGTACTTGACAGCTAATTAGCCTGTGTTTATCAGAGTAGTTGTTGTTCTCTGTGTGTGTGTGTGTGTGTATGCGTGTGTGCAAAGGGTGATTTAAATTACGGTATCACTGGGGCTCGAGCACCTCCGATGAGACTTGGCCGACCTCGCTGACCTCCAGTCTCTCCACAGTCATGCAAGGTAATTACACCAGCAACTTTGTACGTGTGTGTGTGTGAGAAAATGAGAATAAACACAGACCTGTTTGTGTTTCTATGAACTTGTCAAACAGTGTGTAGGTGTGTGTGTGTGAGATCCCTCTGACGATGCAGGACTTTATCGCCATGTGGCGGGAGTGTCACACACACAGAAACGTACCCTCGCGTCCAGCTGTCTCTTTACCCAGCTAATAAAATTAGACTGGTATTAAGACCTTCATCCTGAGGGCATTAGACTAAATGCTTGTACACTGACAGTAATGCTTGCAGCCAATTCCCAGGCTACTGAAGAGAGAATGTAGCCATCAATTATGATTTCCTCCGCTCAGTTTGGGGACTGGTGAACGCTGCACACTCTGAAGATTAGGAAACAATATAATGGTCCTTTGCCATGTGGCATAAAAATGCAGCTTATATGCAGCCTGTGTCCAAGAATGATTTTCTGCACTGCTTTTTCAGCTGTCGTTAAAAAAAATCTATTCTTTCACTTGTTTTTGACAACACAAGCTGTATACTATAGTTCTTATGATGATATTCCTGTCCTAGTTAATGGAAAGGTATTTGCATGAATCATTTTACTTGTACATTTATTTGTGAAGTTTTCTGTTTTCATATGGAAATGGAACATATCAGCCGTACAGTTCACTGTGGCAGAATGAAATGCATGCAAGGTTTCTCTGTTATTGCCTCATCCAAACCCAACTAAGCCACCCGGCACGGCTCATTAAGTCCTCAGCCCAGCACACGATCTGAAGACAACGGCAGACACAAATTTATTTCTCCTCAAAGAGTAATTGAGTGGCGTCCGCAGTGCTGAAAGTTATACGTGAAATCAGTGCCTCTCGCTATAAAATGGCAATTTGCGCGTTCTAGTTGAGCAGAGAGAACAGACCTGAGTGCACCGCTGTGTCTCTGTTTGGAAAACACACACTTGTCACACACGCAGTGACGCACACACTTTTTAGTACCTGTAGATAATAATAATAGCCGCCTCACGCTGTCCAATTGTCATTTGGAGAACACAGCTCCAAAACAAACAGTCTGTGTGTGTGTGTGTGTGTGTGTGTGTGTGTGTGTGTGTGTGTGTGTGTGTGTGTGTGTGTGTGTGTGT
>JBAJHX010000040.1:4155859-4191458 GCA_037176925.1 Amniataba percoides | reverse complement strand
TTCACAGTTTGCTGTTTGACAAAATCTCAGTTTACGAACAGTTTGGATATTCTGACTGTACACATCATGATAATGCTCACCAAGTTAGTCAAGTATACTTTGGGGTTGCAACTATCAATTTTCATTATCGATTCATCTGCCAATTATTATCTTGGTTGATTGACTGAAACAGAGGTAAACACACAAAATCACATTTTGAGAGCCTGGAGCCAAAAGATGATTTTCAGCAGATTAATTTTCATTTGATCAATTAATTTGCTCATCTTTGTGCATGTTATTTACATATCTCTGAAAATAAGCGATCAGCCCATGATTATGAGTGTAGAGTACGACTGAACGATCAGAAGCTTGATATGTAATTATGAAGTAGACTTTTCTTTTCTCTAGGAACTATCCCACTCAATTTGCATTTGTTAGAGGATGAAAAACGTAGCATTTGAGGATGCAGTGCCACAGGTAATTGCTTTTTGTCCTCTAAACATATATCAGTATATTAAAATTACATTTGCATAGAAATATACTTGTCTTGTAATACTTAATAAAAGACCACCACAAAGAGCAGAACAGAAAATCCCACTGCTGAAGACTGCATAGGTTAGTCCTGCATGGTCAAAGAAATCATGTGATCTGGGTTTAAGGTTCGAAATCATACTGGGTAGCTATAGGTACCAAAATAAATCTGTACAATCTTCAACACGGGCTAAATGTTGTTTCTTGTTTCACCTATGAGCCGAACATTTAGCTAACAACCTCACATGACCGGTTATACATAGAAAGAGTCCACTTACGCCACCTACTGGTCACATATCCAATGACAGACATTAATCGTGCTTTTTAATGCCATCTAAATTACTAACAGAGTGGCATTTTGTAGCGCTGTGTATATGCCGCTGACTGGTATCACCTGCATGCCACATTATCTGACAGACCTTTAACACACACATCCTCCTGGCCCCTCAGGACAACAGCGGCAGACCTCTTTTCAGGAACTCAGGACCTCCTTCTGGGAGAAGGCTGACCCCATTTACAACACGTCCATAGGATGGCAACGCTATTTCCATCTGGGTCACAAAGAAAAGAAATAATGTCCTCCATCTAGAAGTAAGTCTTGTTTATGTGACTGAAAACTTCAAGCCACCCGAGTGCCTCCACGTATCCATTACTCGGGTACGGATCAATCCTCTGCCATAAAATCTGGGACTATTTAAAGCCCTTAAATCGTGCAGGTAAACCTATTCTCACCACTCACAGACTGAGAATAGAGCGATTTGTGATAATAGCCTCCTTGGCACCGGGCAGTGATTTCACATTCCCAAAATATTAATACCCTCGTTCCTGTTCCTGTTTAATTAGAGGCCGTAATTCTCTCACTTTAACTGGTTGTAGATACAGAAACATCTTAAGATGTCTCTCTTAAAACTGTATCACTGCTTTCTGATCACTCAGAGTGTCCAATTTTCTTCTTCTAATAAGGTCCCTAACCACAATGGAAATGCTCTGCTGCTGTTTAATGTTTAATCATAAAAGTAAAATAAATCACTCCCATGCACAAATATGTCAGCATATGGAAATCCATGTACATATGTTCTTTACTTTGCTTGCATGGTGGAGATATAAGCCAGTTGATACCACAAGGAATGAGAAGATATTCATTTATATAATATTTATAAAAGATTTATGTAATATTTTTCAGCAGCCTCCTCAAAGCCATTCTTTATTAAATATTTACACTGCAAAGCTCATCTTCACTGCCATTAACCACTTCAGTCTTGTGGCTGCTCCACTCTTCCCTCTCTCTACATGTTGGAGACATGCAGATAAATGCTAAATCATACTGGACATTTGCATATAATAACAGAAAAGGCCCACCGTGGACTCAAAAGTGAGAGAAATTTGTCCCGCTGAGTCAAATAAAAGAGCAAGGCCGTGCTGTAACCACGCAATTTTAACACGTTTTTGTGCTCTGACTGTGGACACACAGAAAAAAAACAATCAGTGCAGTCTTTTAAATGCACTCGACTCCGTTCGCACCAGCAATTTCACGCATGCAAATGAATAAAGAGCACAATCAGAGAGCATGGCGAGCGATCAAAAAGAGAAGTGTGGGCAGCTATTATGGCAAACAATGCAATGGTGAGGACACGGCGGCTTTACAAGTTACAACGTATTTCTTCCACGGAGGCAGTAAATCAAACGTTCGGTGTGGCGCTGCGAAGAACTGTTGCCTTGAGTGAGACTTGTGCTCCCCAGCATACGGCTCAGGTCAGCGCTGCATCTGTGCACGCATACGAGGCAGCGGAGGAGGCCGGACGCCCGACTGTAGCGCGCCATGTGTTCGTGTGGGAAGGTCCGAGTTCCAGGAGACGACGAGCCGTCTGACTGCACAGTTGGTGCATCAGAGGGAGTCGTCAAGCTGCAGCATTCGCTGATCACGAAGTGGATGTGGGCGGGAAACGTTTGCTGGGTTTCGCTCACGCTTTGGTACAGGCCGAGGACCGAGAGAGGTGGAAAGAAAGAGAGAGAGGGAGCAGGAGAGCAGATGAAAAAAAAAAAACAGGATTAAACAAAACAAGAGGAGCACTGATGGATAATTAATGCCGCTGTTTCTCTTCCTCCCCTCCCTCTGTCTGTTTTCGTCTCAGTATCTGCTCCGTGCAGCGCTGTGACCTTTAGCGAGTGTGTAATTCTAGCACGGGCCCTGAGCATTATAATATATATGAAAATCCATAGTGTCTGCACACTACGGGCCGATGGAGGCAGGAGGCTGCTGACAGGCCCAATCGTGGTCCTCCACCCAGGCAGCTTACTACATCAGCAGCAGGCCGCCTCTCGGGATCGGGGGTGGGGGTCGTGGGTGGGGCGCGATACAGCCACAAGTTAGCTCATCTTCCTCTCAGAGTCAACTTGACCTCAGCAGCTGAGTTAGTCACAGTTCGAAAGCCTGGTTCCAGTTCTTCCAGGGCACATCGATGTTTACATGACATCTGTGCTGTTCTCCCCCCTCGGATAATCCCACCGACTGTCAGGAAGCTGAAGACGACAGATACTCCTGCTCTAAAGCAACTTGGTATGGTAACTGAACATGTTTGATGAAGACTAATCAGTCTAAAGAGCAGTTCTTAATCGAGCCATGATGGGAACCTCTCTCTCCATGCTAACACGCGAAAGCATAGCCGCCACATAGCTACCAGGGTAATCCCGTGGATGAACCGAGGATTATAGCGATTATTGGAGCAGTTCTCACCAACAATATGTCACACACGAGCACACACTGTACATAACGCAGAGCTGGAAATGATGAATCACTTTGCTGATTCAATCAGGTTCATTTAGTTCAAGGATTCCCCATCACTGCAGTTCACAACATTCAGTCAGCTCTGTAGGTAACTGTCCATGAACTCCACTTCCTCGTAAAGTTCAGCTCCAGGAAGGATTTAAAGGCCCTGAAAACTTTCTCATTTTAAGTTTTCAAAAGTTTAAGGTTTCAAAGTTTGAAAGGTTTTGTTCAGAATGAGACCTGAGGAATTTTTGTATGTGTGTTTTTCTTTTTTGCTTGCTTTTTCTCACTTGTTCAAACTAAGTGGGCTAAATGGAAACAGCCAGCGTCACTTGGCAGTGTACCAATCAGACTTCAGCAACATCTGAATCTGAACTTGTTTGCTGGTCCAACCACACCTACATTCTTATTACATAATACCTAAACCTTTCTAATTGTTGCTTATTTAGTCACAAACATTCAGTGTGATATATAAATACATGTTTTTAGGGGCTTTAAGAGGTCAGCAGATAATAAATATAAATATAAGCTAAACAAGAAAGTCAGCGCTTTCACAACAAAGTCTATAATAACATTTGTTGGTTTGAGAAATATACTTTTAGTCTATTTTAAAACCAAAAATATTATTCCAAAATCCCCACTGATGATAGAATTGACATTGTGTCCGTACAATTGGCTGCTAAACAAATCTATAGCGTGCACAGATTCCCCTCAGGGGTCACAAGAGCAGCTATTCCTGCTGCAGAGGTGAAGGAGAATCCCGATATAGTCCTATCCTTAGCTGCAATCGATCTGCTGACAAACAACACCCATCTTCCTTATCCTCTCATTTAGCCTCTCCCTTTTCTTTTCCTCCCCCCTCCATCCATCTCTCTTCCCCTCCAAAACATCTCCAATGTCAGTTTGTCGTTTTTTAACAGCCCTTGATCTTTGCTAACTGCCTCGGGCCCAGCTTGCTGCTGCCTGCGCTCCCCTGGTATCGTTGCTCTAGATCTTTCTGTCCTGCTCCTGCCAACCCAAACTGGCGACGGGACCGCGAGAACCCGGCCTTCTGGCCTTTCTCCTTGTTACTAAACTACCAAAAAGTGGGTTCACATGCGTCCTGTTGTGCTGGGATTCATGAGTGCTGTCAGCTCTGTCCTGGTTTGGTGCCTGAACAAGACACGGGAGGCGTAATGGAGGCTGAGAGCAGCCCGTCTCTGACCTTTGTTACCTGACATATAAGCTCAGGTTCAAGGCTATAGTGTGCAAACCCATGAACTGCAAAGCATTCGTTCAAAAAAAGTTGATTCAAGTACAAACCTGCACGCATGAGGAGAGAAACGTTACTCTTCTAACGTCCGTTCAGCCGCTTGGACCGTCTGAAAAGCTTGTGGTTAGCTTTAGTTGTAGCTCCGGTGTAAACGATATTGTAAGGGCAAGTTAAATAGGACACTGAATCAAACCTCTCTCCTTTCAACCTGCCAACAGTATCACGTTGCCCGGGAGGTGAATTGTCCCACATGCGCCGAGTGCCTAAAGGGTTACTGTGCCGTTTTTTAAGCTCTCCAAGGGCTCTAAAAAAGGGGACATCCCTTACTGAGAGAGGCCTCCAGGGTGAAGGGCTTTCGAGGCAGCAAAGTGTATTTTAGCTCATGTCCCAGAGCGGCACGCTGCACCGGCGCAGCACCGAGAGCCCAAAAAGACACACTCCCAGCCACGTGTGGAAACCGCACGCAACCGTCTGCACGCTGTCACACAAGCACACACTGCAGGGACGCACACTTCCCAGGATGAAGAGGGCAATTATTCTCACAGCATCAACTTCCTTCCTTTGTTGCTCGAGGCAATTATTTGCTTATTCAGGTCAAGGATTGTTCTGTCATGAGAAATGAGTGATTAAAAAAAAAGGACAGACAGTTACATGGTCATCACAGGGTTTGACAAGATGTGGCACTTCCAGCTGTATATTTATAGATGTATTATTTAAGTCTATATTTAAATGTTTAAAATGTGTTTGTACAGTCAAGAGTAAATGCCAGCTGTCTGTAAGTTCAACCTGTTTACTGATTCAAGCCTGCCTAAATTAAAATTTGTCATTCTTAAATAGACATTAGTTGTTATTTTTACACCCAGTAATTGACAGGTGTGACCCACGTACTCAGTGAAGCTAACAACGTTGGCATTTAGACTGAAGAATATAAGTGCTAATATGGCACGTAGATGAAAAACACTTGACCTGACACTGTGAAAATGAACATGCTGTTTTATATTGCAAACTGCATCAATACTACTGAATCTGAGGCACATATTTATCATGTATGAATCAAAAATGAGTGAAACCTTTCCAAAGAATTTAGATTTAAGTTCAATGTATTATCTGTCCTAGAAAAGAGTTTTACTACAGCTTGAAGTTACGTTACAGCTTGACTTCAGAGTTGATCGTTTGAGAATGAACGGTTTATGTTTTATTGTGCAACCAATCCAGGACCAGTGTCCCCTCTAAGCTCACCCCACAGTGACGTAGGTCTGTTTTCATCACGCAGACCAAATCCTCTCTGACTCGTCATTCATTTCTTCACTGTGCTCAGAAACTTGGTCGATCTAAGTGGATTTTGACAATTTAACAGTAGATGTTATCGCATGCTGAGACACTGGCAAAGCTTTGAATTTAATGAAGTGATACAGAGCAACCATCATCCATTTTTAAGGCCAAGCAGCAACGTAGAATGTGTGAGCAGTTAGGAAGATCCATGCAAAAAAATGGGGTATAAAATCAATAAAAAGGTGATATGGAAGAAGAAAGTCACGCTATGGTGAGAAAAACAAAAGAGAATGCTCCGATTATGTGGTGCTCGGGTGAGTCGGGGGTGTGAAAGGCAGATGGGAGAGGCAGGAGCATCAGTCTTTCCCAGCTGTTCGCTGGCACACACACTGACGACAAGGTTACGACCCCCTCCGGCTTTCACTTTTTGTCTTGCCATCTCCATCTTTCCACTTCATTTTCAAACACTTTCTTCCTACTTATCTCAACCTCTTACTTCCCCCCTTCCCCCTCCCACTTCACTTATCACATTTCTCCTGCAGACATCCGACTTACCGTATGACATTTTTCTAATCACCCTGTGAGAAACACCAGCGCAGGCGCCTTCTGATACCCCCCACCCCCCAGCTGACGTTCCACCTCGCATCCTACACACCATGATCACACATCCTTCCAGTATATGTGGCTCACACAACAAACGTACTGAATGGATCCATAAATCTAATTAAAATTGTTGGCAGTGGTTGCATTTACGCTCCATATATGTGTAGGTGAACTGTGGGTGTGCGTTTGCCATATTGCTTCATCCTCGCCCAGCCACAGATTTATGAACGCTGGATATGAGGGTATTCACTGTTACATATCTTATGCTTCCAAAAAAAAAAAAATCCTGTTATCTTTACATAATGCGATGTTGTTCTGAAAAGATCCACAAATCCTCTCTGTGTCTTATACTTGGTGATTACGTTGATTGGGGCTCTGATGTGCATCCCTCCGGCGGAAGTGGTGTGCGGTTAGAAGAACTCGGGTGGGGAGGGGGGTGCTTCTGCCTAAAAGTCATCACATTAATATAAGGCAAAGGACATTGCTCTCTAATATACTTACATAAAGAGGATTTAGCCTCCACTTCACGCACTCACGACCATAATCTAACTCATACTCATCCCAGGAAGATTTGACCAAACACAGTTGATCTGGAAAATCAGAAAAACAGAAGAATCAGATGCCTTGGTGGTATTTTAACTGCGGGGTAACGTTACGTCAGGAAACACAATATCTCAGACTTGCATATGAGGCCCCAAAGGCCCCTTGATTCCCAAATAAGGCAGAGGCATTCAGCGTATGTTCTGCAGAGAGGTGGAGAACATTCGGAAACAACCTAAACGTCATGCTTCACCGCGGAGGGATACGAGGGGTAACTGGAAAAGAATGCCACGCCGCCTCGCCACATTATAGCTGTCTCACTTTCATATTTCCTGTACCGCTGATGAAAAAAACAGAGAAAGAGTCTAAAAATACCAGCACACCCCGACTTTCGTCAGGAAGGCAAACAGCCAGCTCAGCGAGAATTTCCCCTTCACCAGAGATCATGTCGCACCGACAGAGGCCTGTGAGCTGCATGATGGAGATATCCCACAATGCAGTGCAGTGTGTTGTACAGTGGCAGCACACAGGGTTTGCCCTGGGCTCCGACGGGAAGATCACACATTCAGACAACTCCTCGTCTTGCTTGCAGACTCTCTTATGCTGCCGCTCCGCACCCACCCCTCCTCGACTCCTGCAGGCTCGGCTGTGATGTTCACACATCAGTCTGCTGATACCCAGCAAAGAATCGCATCCTCACTGGTTTCCCCACTTTCTCATCCCTGCTGCTGTAGATTACAACTGCTGGAGGTGTGACTCTTTACTAGACCTGAGTGATGGGAAATTCTGCACAATTAACCTATTCCACAATCAAATATTAGAGGAGTGCTTTTAGAGAGATGAGATATATAAATAAATAAATAAAAGTCATCCAAAGACATTCAAATTTCATGTTATGTAACACTAAACCTCTAAACACTGGATGTAGTAGTTTCTATTTCACTGAGGTAAAACTCCATTTATGCATTATTGTTTTATAATGTGTTATTATTTATTCATTTAAAGGGACCCATATTCACTATCACCAGGGCTACAGAAACTCCCTGATGTCTGCAGAGGAATAAACATTTTTATTAAAGATGACTTAGCTCAATCTTAACAAAAATGCAAATGTTTCTTAGTGTTTATTTTGTTACCTGTGGGAAGAATGAAAGAAACTTACTCATTACTCAGATCCCATGTTGCTTGTTTTGATAAACCAATACAATAACATTTAATGTAATTCATTTTCATTTTCAATTTTGCCATAAACATTTTTGCCTCCAAAGAATGTGTTGAATGGTTAATAGATCATCTCAGTAGTTAGATATTCATTTTCTTTGGTTAGATTCATTAATAAAACATCAAATAAACACCCAGGCATGGTCTTATCATGGGTTCATATCATGGGACAGCAGTCTATAGCAAGTCAATAACCGAATTTTTTTTTGCCACTTGGGGGCAATGGAAACAAAGCAGAGAGGGATGATCACCTTTAAACTCGATAAGGTGGACTTGACAGAAAACAGCCTCTTATTTACACATCCAGAAGTTACAGAGCGACATTAGCGTGGTCGTGTTTCTGACCACCTGCTGGATATAAGTGTGGGTTTTTAGCTGCTAAATGTTCCACTATGGTCACCAGCTGGTCTCTAACTGGGTCTGTCTGCTGTTTCCTGCTGAGCAGCGAGCATATAGCAGATTTTTCAAGCTTTTTCACTGAAACCAGTTTCCCGCTGCGGCCGAAAATGACACTCTGAGAGCGGACCAGGACAGTGAAGTTGCAGCCAGACATCTGAACCATGAGCTGAAACTCACTATAAAGCCCTGTAAAGTTGATATTCAGGTGATAATTCTCTGTAGACTCCTCACTATGACCCCTTTCACACTGTCACATTGTTTCCACATTGCCATTTGATGCATTGTAAAAACGTAGAGCTAAAAAAAGCATCAACATAATAACATAATCTGTCACCATTAAAATTACAGCCTACCATCTGTGTGAGTGTAGCAACACAGGCCATAAGTACCATTCTGGAAAAACATATTTTCCATAGAAGAGATTAAGGCCCCCCCACTCACCCCCCCCACCCCTCTGTAGTTAGTGTGTAACTGAGAAACACAACCTACATCTCTGCCGTGGAGAGCAACAGCTTGCACCGCGGCACAGCACTCTGATCAGTGACAGCTTGAGTGCAATCACTGTCACTGCTCTCATCCAAGAGCACATCTACTTATTATCATGTACTTACAGAGCTCTGATACAGATCAGCCACATGTAAATATGGATCGCTCTATTTACAGCTGACCACCCCAGGCTGTGTGTTTGTACGTTCTTTTACCAATGAGAAATCACACTGGAGCATTTTAATGCCTTTAATTGAGTTATTTTGAATTGTGCATTTGCTACTTAGTGAAGTCAAAGATTTGACTACCTGCTGCACACCACACGCCACACTTGCAAGCTGCTTGTTTCCACTCTTTAACTCTCATTAGGAAGTCACAGAGGCGTGTCAGGCCCCGTGAGACTCCTCCATCACTGCTGATCACCAGCACGAGCGCTGCAAAAAATAGGGTCCTCCCTAATATCTGGCATGCTCCAAAGCCAGAAACAGCCCTCATCAGTCCCATACAAAAAGCAGTGGCACTAACAATAACCTGGAAATACTAGAAAGGCATGTGAAAGGCAGAAATTCTGTGCAAGTGAATTCCTGATTGAATGAAGGTTAAAAATGAGAGAAGGAAAATGGGAAAAGAAAGTAGCCTCGGCATTATAGCGGTTCACATTAGAGGAGTATCACGCTGTGCCCTGAGAGGGCAGGCAACACATTTAATTGAACAGACTCTACAGAGCAATACTGCTCTTTTGCTCACTGCTCCACACAAAAAAAAGGTTGCTATGTGATTGCACCAGCAGCTGGAGAAATGAGTCTGCAGTAATTACGGCTGCTTGTAAATGCATCCAAGCCAGCCGGCGCCAGATCGATTTTTCTATTTCTGATTGGCCCTCTGTTATTGCCCAGAGAGCCCTGCAAGAGGCAGGCAAGGCGGGAGGAGGGGTGGAAACGTTGTGCTTAATTGATGCTGTCACGGTATGAAACAAGTCATAATTTTTCACCCTGAACATTTTATCTGGCTCCCCCTCACTACTGCAATACTGCTCTGCCCCCATATAAGAAAGATACAAGGCGAGACGTCCACTACTCTGTTTATATTCATGCGGCTGAGGCGGAGACACAGCTGGTGGTTATTCTTCCATAAAATTCCTCACATTCTGCTCGGCGTAGAGCAGAGTAGAGCTTTCACGTCCCACGGGGGCAGTTTGGCTTAGAGACAGCGGTCAATAATAGTAAATACAAAAAAAATACAATGGAAAAAGAATCAATAAAATACATAGGCATATAAACACAAGTACACAAGTGAACACTCACGTTGCCAGCTCTTTAATCAAAAACATCAGAGCAAGCAGCAAGAGAAAATGACGGGATCTCATCGAGAGCCAAGTCACATTTCATAAAAAAAAAAAAAAAACTTGATAAAGGGCCTCATGTATCTGTTTGTATCATCTAGGGAGGTGGAAGCTCCGCCTTGATGGAAGCAAATTAAACTCAACATGGAGGAGCAAAACAAGTATTTCAACAGAGACGTGCAGACATCAAAGCTTCTGAGCATCTTTTAGAAAAACTATCTTCGGTTCGCCCCTTTCTCAAATAAATTCAGCGCCGGTGTCGTGGTTTATCGCCCGGGACGAATCAGATATTTGTGCTGCTCTTTAATGACGATGTGTGTGTGTACAACTCAAAGGCCTGAGGAGACCCCGTGAAGAACTGTTCGCTCAACCTCTCTATTCTCTGACAAAGAAATCAATTCACCAACAAACCACATTCAAATCCATGTGAAAATTGCAGCCCATGTGCAGGGACAATCTTACGTGTTTTTTGTTCCTTCATTCCTTCTAAGCAAACCGGAGGGGGTCTGCTAAAAGATCGCTCTCTTCTGGGACAACATTTGTCTGAGGGATCTACTTATTATTAGACCAGACTGTATGCGATTTGCGAGGAATAACCATTTTTTTCACATAAAGTAACGTAACACGACACTGTGTCAGATCTGGAGAGGCTTCTTTTATAAACGTCCCAGTTTGTGTATCTAAAGCAGTGACTGAGTGTCAGCTGGCAGAGCAGAACTAAATGAGCAGCGTTATGGTCAGAGGCGTCTGGAGGAGCTTTGACACACGGTCCCATAACAAAAGTGCAGGACAAGTAACGTTCTGAAAATAAAAAGACTGAGAGACATATCCATACAGAAGTGATTAAAATCCCCCATAATAAGGTTATGTGCATCAGGGGATGTGCTCTGCAAACGCTGCATCACTCTAACGGCGGCTGATGTTGCATTCTCCACGTTTGCTTTGGGGGGTGGTGACGGTGAATCCAAGAATTGTGGAAATTCTCTTGGCAGATAAAAAGGGCAAAGAGAAAGAGTTCATAACTCGATATCCAGGGCTGAGTTTTACACCAGCGGGTGTTTACATACAAACACACGCCCCCTCCATGTACTTCACCAGTACACACCAGTGTGTGTCGACAGAGACTTTCTGTCAGATCCTCCATCTTATTCCTCAATGCCCTGGATCTGGTGGGGTACCCTCTGTGGCCTCCATTCAAAACCACGTGACAGCGCCTGGTTCAGGTGGCAAGCAGCCAGAATTACACCATGGGTATAAAAAAAGACAACTACCTCAAGAAAAAAGCCTGCAACCTCCATGACAACAAGATGATGCTGGATCAACAACAGGACCAGCCCCGTCCTCCAGGCAGTGGGCATCAAGCAAACAGACAGGAGACAACAGGTGGCCACAGGTGCAGCACCGAGACTACGACTATGTCTTGTTTGACAGGCATGAGGGAGGCATCAAAATCCAAATGGAAACCATTTAGGATTTGAACGTCTGGAGAGAGCCACGAGATAAGAAAATATTTCTCCTACTGTACAGCGTCTCAGCCTGCGGAGACTAATTAAACCACGAGTCCCAACAGACTGAAGGTAACACTTCTCTGCAAGCTTTTCTGAAATGGACACAGAGAGAAGCTGAGAGGCCAACCGGAGAGGCCGAGTGTCGGACGGAAAAAATATGTCAAGGAGTGAGACGGGGAAAGAGGAATATTCCTGTGGCCTGGGAGAGAAGTGATGGATGGCAGCGGAGGAGGGCGGACGCAGGCAGAGAGGAATAGGTGGCTTTGAGATACGATCGCAGCAGAGGTATCAGTAGAGTGTGTGTTCTCTGCCGAGTGTTATCAGCTGAGAGCTGTTGCCCCTTTTATGCTAAAGAACACACGCACATACGCACACACTCACTCACACTTTTCTCCCCCATGACTTCATTAGCCAAACCACATGCAGAGCTCTGGGAGTAATTGGCTGCCCTTTCAGAATCCTAATGGCGAGAAGAGAGGAGAGGAGAGGAGGTGAACTCCAGAATGATTACAAAAAATCTCCATTTGAAACTTACTTTCTTGCTTGCTTTCATATATTATTTTTTATTCTTTCTCGTTAGCTCCTTTATTGTTGTATTACTGTTTTGCTCTTCTGTTCCCACTTCTTTATATGCTTCTATTGGAAGAGGAGGAGGAATCACAGAGCAGATCTGTCAAATCATTTCCAGTGTCTTTGGACTGGATCCACTGCAGACCTCCCCACAACCAACCATTTACACAATCATAATCGTTTAGCAGTGCGAAAAATAATAATGACTACTTTTACTTTTTATTCTTTAATTAAATTTTCTTGATGACGCCTGGGTACTTTTGCCTGAGACTCTTAATGACTGAAAGGGAAATGTCATTGAAAGGAAACACTTTGCAGCATTTGAGCGCCACATTCAGACTGACTGCTTTGTCTTTGGTTTGTCACCGTCCACCTCCCGCTGAGCAGCTGCTCTCTCGGCCCTTATCGCGGGGTGTATCAGACTGGATGTCTGACGGGCAGGAGTCGCCCCTCCCAGTAGGATCAGGGCAGATTATAAGGGATAGCAGCGCTCATGGGAACCACAGAGCTCGTGTCAACCCATGCAGGATGCTCATCTCACTCCCCTACGTATGAAAACACAGCCGCATGGAGAGAGGGCTCGCCATGCGTGAAAACATGGCTCTTCCCTTCAGAGAAGCTCTGTGGGTCTGTAACATGCATCTGCAAACCTTCTCAGCTTATGCAAAGGTTTTTTTTGTCCTCTGAACTGCCTGCTGGAAACAAGATTTATGACTGCTATAGTTAATTAAAGTGGCACTCCACTTTTTTTACACAAGAAATTAAGTTTACTACCAATAACACTACTCACTGCCTGTGAAAAGCATTGTATAATGGTCTTCTGTGGCTCTGGGGGGCTTTGACAAATAACCCTGATGATGTCATGGTGATGTGATTAGGGTTATTTTGGCTCAGGAGGCTTGAGACTCCAAATATTTACAGAAAGACTGTGTCAGAAAATGAAGTGTGGGGTTACAAAGACAGGCATTTAAAAGGCCTTTGGGAGGGTCTGATGAGGGAGGCTGCTGAGTTGCATTATGGGATTTGTAGGAGTGGGCGTGGCTTATTTGGAACATGGTGATGTCATATACTTCTTTAGCACTGACAGTCAAATGGGGTTGAACCACTCCCACACAGTCCTGATGGAGAGATTTTCAGGAGCTTAAAATGTTAAAATAAAACTTAAACCTATGTCTCCATTTGTGAGATGGAGATGGGATACAGTCCATCCATTTGAACTGTTTATCTGTTTTGTCATGAGAAAGTGGCTGCTCAAAATTTGCTAATTACAACAGACCACTAAAGACAAAATGCAAGATTACTGTCATGAAAGATAAACAAAACCATTTCCTCCCCATTACTGTTACACTACCAGACCACAGAGCCATTTCACACTCAGCCTTTATGTCCATCTCTGTTATTCTCTTAACGATTATGTTCTCTTTTTTTCATAAAGCCCTTCAAGTCGTCCTCTGAGAAAATTCCACATCCATCATACTGCCGGAAGATGTACAAACAGCAGGGCTCTGTGAGGGGGCGCTAACCCGACCCGAGGCCTGGAGGCTGCGTCGGATCTGCCAAGGTCTCCGGGCATCGGGAGAAAGCCAAGATTTGACTTCTCTCGGGAAGAAAGAAGGAGCTCCGAGAGGCTGAGCCTGTGCGTATCCATCCCATGATCCAACACTGACCTGTGCTCACGAGGCAAGACAGGAACCTTAATTCAAAGTGACTTTCAGGCCGCGTACTTATGTATTCCATGCATACATGCGGTCGGGGGCATCTTGTCAAGAATTTCTAGCAGCATCACATGAGAGCAAGGTCACCTATATGAGCCACACTGGACTGTTCCTGTGGAAGCCTGCAGTATCGAGCACAGAGGGAAGCACACTGCGCGGATATGCACAAAAGAGCCACTGAAGAGGTTATAATGAAACCATCTCTCTTTCCCTCTGTACCGCAAATCACCTGCCTCATTGAAACACACCTCCACTACAACATCTATCATCCGCTGGGTGCTTAACGCCTCGGGGTTAAAACCTCTGCTGATGTGTATGTACACAAGTTATGAGTGTGTGTGCGCGCAGGAGATTGTGTTTGTGGGCCTGAGCCACTGAAAGAGTACTGCTCCAGCACACATTTATCTTCTTATGTAACAACTAGACTAGCATTAGCACATGCAGGCTAAATGCCGCCTCTACCCAACAAAACATCAGCCTGCAGGATTCAGTCGCTTTCCCAACCAGAGCTGCAGTCTTTCCCCGCAGGACAAGATTCCCGAATACACATCTGTTGGTCCGGGCCCCTGCCTCCGCCATGCACCGCATTTCCATTAACCTGGGGTCAGACCCAACAATGGCCACATTATCAGACCCCTCATCACTCTTTTTTTTTGCCCACGAGGATGTGGGCTAACTGAGCACACCACAAGATTACAACCACACGGGCTGTTAGTGAGACTCTTATCAATGCATGTTACAAAGCAGTGAGAGCGTCCACAACCTGAGACTCACTGATAGAGAAAAACTTCATGTCTTGATCGTTCATACAATGTGACAGAGATCCTACTGTTCTATGGAAAAAGAGACACAACAAACGTAGAGAGTGTGAGCAGCTCATATAAAGGAGAGGAACATATGACTGAGATCTCTCTAAACTGACTGTTAACAGAAAACATTTTACATTTAGAACAGGATCTCTAACAAAACTACAGAAAATGTGGCATTTTCACCATATTTCACCCTCTATAGTCTCATTGGGAACATTAACAAGCAACCATCAGCGGTGCAGAAATAAGAGTAAATAAGAGGATGCAATCCAATCTTTCTTTCCCCCCTCTTTCTCTTTCTCTCTCTGTCTCTCTCTTCCTGTCTGCCTCGTTCAGGGATGGGTGGTGGGGGAAGGGGGGTTTCTGAGAGCTGAAAGTACCTCATGGCTGTAAGGCAGAGGAGGGAGAGCAGCATCCATCCTCTCCTCTTGTCCCGGGTAAGATCATTCATAAAAAAAAAAATAAAAAAAAAACAGGCTGCCGTCCTATTGGCTGCACTACACGGCTTCTTCTTTATTCTAGTGATTAAAGCACTGCGAGGGCGATCAGCCTGAGCGCGACACACACACACACACACACACACACAGAAAACGTAAAACATCTGTGTGCATGCAGCGGAATGTGTTCAGGTCACAGAGAAACGCGCCTCCTGAGCGGGCAGAGAGAAGCGTGTGAGCCGCTGACAGGCTCCGGGAGGACAGCACACACACACACACACACACACACACACACACACACACACACACAGCAGTGTTTGTTCTTACCCGAGGAAGCGGAGGCAGCGTCTCGCGGAGGGGAGGAAGGAGAAGAAGAGCAGGAGGTGGAGGAGGAGGTGGAGGAGGGGGGTCCGTGCTCCGGCTCAGCGGGGCCGGTGCGGGACGGCCGGGTGGAGATGCTCGGCTCGGCTCGGCTCGGCTCGGATCTGGACGCCTTCCTCAGGAGCCGCTGGAGAAAACAAACGAGCGAGATCTCCGACTGCTGCTTCTCACTGCACGCTCACACACACGCTCACACACTCTGGCTGGCTGGATGGATGTTTGTTTGGATGGGTGGATGTGTGGATGGGCGGATGGGTGGCTGGGTGGCCCTACAGCAGCAGAGCCCTGCAGAGCATGGCACCGCGGCAGACAGGCGGCAGGACGGCGGAGCTGCTGCGGGGCTTCCTCTGCTCCTGGCCGGGCCTGACGGGACGGAGGCAGAGCTGGAGAGCAGGAGCGCCGCTGGAGCGGGTTTAAAGGGGGGATGGTTCGCCGGGATTACGTGGTGGGGGTTTAATTAGACAGCGCAGCGCCTATTGGCACCGAGGATGCGCACAGCCCTCCTCCTCCTCTCTCTCTCTCCGTCTCTCTCTCTCTCTCTCTCTCTCTCTCTCTCTCAGTTAAACAGATAGATGTGTGTGTCAAAACACAGAGTTATGGCGCACCACGCTGTGTGTGTAATAACACACTTCACTGCGCCACGTCTTTGTTCTTGTTGCTGAGATGAGGATTGTATTTATGCTCTGTCCCAGAGATACGTTATTAAAATATAGATATATGAGTGTGAATGTAAATTTAGATATGAACCCTGTGGAGAAAAACATTTACTGTACAATAATGCTTTTTAATACACATTTTATGATAATAACTGGCGATAAAGCATCCTAATGTAGGACTGGTGTTCTTTGTGAAATGAATTCACTTTCTCCATCCTCCATCCTTACTGGCGCCCACAGAGGCTGAATGATGAATGTTTATTATAGGTCTGTTTTTTGTTGACATGTATTGTAAATAAAGTCTCTGCAGCCAAGTTTCCATCCACATGTGGAAAAAAGCAAACTACCATGAACGTTCCCATGCAGGAGGTTAATGTAATGTGAGAGTGATTATTTTTTATTGTTAGATGAGCTCCTTTTTAAGTCAAGCACTTTTTAAAACACTGCACAACGGCATCACGAGTTAACTGCCAGTTAAACCATCAAATGATGGTAAATGCAAAGAAAGGTGCTGTGATGTGATTTTGGTGCAGTGGACACACTTGGTATTACACCTTCCATCATGTTCTCTCATCCTTAGAGAAGAAGCAGTTAAGCAGTGAATGCTCCTCTTTTTCCACAAGCATCATGATTCTTTGTATTATTAGGATTTGATTTATTCAAGCCAATTTAATGAGTCCAGAGGGTCCACATGAACACAGGTCTGCTCCACTCAACAATAGGTTTTCCTTCTGTCCCTACAGTTGAATGTTGGAGCTGCACAAGCAGAGTTTGACACCAGAAGGCTCTTCATTCATTTATTCATCTGCAGAAGGTGGAATGCTTCTTTGTGCTCATTGAGTATCTCATTTAAGAGGAGGGGCTACACTCAGGATTTGTGACATCTCAAACTGCTTATTAAGTACATATGTATCTAAAAATATAAGCAGAGGTGCTGGTCAGCAGGTGGTGCCTTCCTTTCCTTCCTGCTAAGTCACAACATCAGCCAAGCTTAGAAATGTTTTTGCAAAATGATTACGATTTTTGTTACTGCTGTTTGCAGTCCTTTTTTCATGCAAAGTACTCATAAAACAGGTTGATGGAAATGCTCTCTCTGCTCCTCACTTTAGAGGGGCAACCTTTCTGCTTTTCATATAGCAGCACACACACCAACACACACACACACATCACAAAAATGGGCCTCAGATCTGAGTCAGACATCGGACAGTCTGTGGATATTAGCATGATGGTGTGAGCCGGGTACCAGGCCTCACACACACACACACGCACACACACACACGTACTCACACTCACACACATGCACTCACAGACAATCACACACACAAGGAATCACACACACACCGTGAGGTTCGGCATCTGAGCCAGACATCAGCAGTACTTTGTCACACCTCACAGAACTTAGAGAGCTTTGGGAAGGTTTTTTTTTTATTAGTAACTCCAAAGGTTGGAGATGACTCACCGGCGGTGGTCTCTCTGGAGTAAGTTTGGTTGCTCATTGAAGGGACAGCTGGCCTGCGCAACCAGCGCCGCCCCAATAGGAAAATCAAAAACGACACATTCCTAAAGGGACCACGTAAGCGCTCAGTGCAGCGGCAATTTCCTGAGACATCTGTGCCATGATGGATTTTAGAGGGGGAACGTGAAGCGGAGAGGTTTCAGGGATGGTCAGCTTCTTAATCAGCCAGTGTAGCGTGAGATGATCGTGTCTCATTAGCCCCTCGTTATTTAGACAACAGGCATTCTGTCGACGAGGCCGATATGTGTGCTCTCTACTCACCACAGTCACTCCCGCCACGATGAATTCTTCTTACAGCAGGGCTTCAAATTCAGCTCAGTTATAGCTTCTTCTTCGCAACATGATCAGAAGACCACGGTCAGTTTTCCTGCTCTTCAAAGAGTGGCCAGATGATTATGGGTCGAATGGTAAGATTGTGAACACGGAGCGCAGGCTGTGGCAAACACAAAGTTATGTGTCTGATTAAAAGGAATAATTTATAGTTGAATGTTACTGCCAAGATATCAAACACTGGCATACAGATGAGGGAGAGGAGGAATCACAGCGGGGTTGAACAAATCAAATGCAGAATGAGATGCAACTGGAGGACGACAAGGGTGGAATTGCAATTTCCATGCACAGCACGAGTTTCATATCATGCACAAAAGGGGGGCCGGGTGAAGTTTACTGCATTCAGCGTCCCTGGCCAGATGTTTGAATGTTTTTTTTTCCATATGGTTCACTTCACAGGGAAGTGCTGCAAGTATGAATCAAACTGAAAGTGAAAACTACGACCTTCAGCCCTTTAATTCGCTCCTCTTCACGGGGACCTCCACAGCAGTAAGTATTTGAATCTACTGTGATACCTTGAGGCTTCAGCACCGAGAGCCAGACTGCCAGGTACTTTCCCAGAAGGAAGAAAACCTCATTCAAAAAATACAAATAACTAAGAATCCGTTACAATGACATCAACATTATTATTATTATAATGTATTATCAGAAACTGATCTTCATCATCTACTACGTGGGTCTGGTTTGATCAGATATGGCTAACACTGCCCACAGTGTAACTGGTTGAATGCCTGCATATCGTAGGTGACATGTGGGACATTGCTTATTTCCGGCAGAGCATCGCCCACTTCACTTGACATTTACAGAAATCTCTCGTGTGCCGTATTTGCAGAAAGGTTTTGTGGTCATGTAGGGTGTTGTAACAAGCCGCTTGAGAAAATGAGTTTTCAGAGCCTTTCACATCACGAAGAGTTCAGATTATAATATCAATGAATATTGAACCCAAGGCATACATTTAACCTTTTTAGACAGACAGATGAGAAAGAAACCCTCAGTGAGAGATTATATTGAGCTCTCCATGGTACTGAGTATAAATAATTTTATGACTTTCCAAATGCATCATATTTTTTTAGAGTTGAGCAAGAGAAAAGAATGAGGTGCTTCATGTTTTTTTTTTTTAAAGAAATACATTTGATTTACTTATTTAATCTGTGAGGAAAGTACAATTAATTGGTACTAGATATTTCATTGCAGAGTGAAATGTATGTAAGCTTATGAGCATAATGCCGTTACTTTTCTTCCATAGGGCTGCTGTCATTTCTGTCATAACGTAGTTACAAAACTATCACTGTGTGACAGGCTTAGTGTCAGTGTGTAAACCTGCTGTTAATGTAAGCCCAGTAGTGTTTAGTTCAACCACACGAGTATTATTTCATGAGTAATGAGTTTCACGCGTTACAGTGTCATTAGAGTTTGGGTGGAGAGATTGAAACCTCATCTGATAGGTCTGTATGAGAAGAAACAAAGCTATAGATGCTTACATTGCACGTCTACACAAACCCCTTGTAAACTCTGTGCAGGTTTTTCCCAGAATCCCTCATGCATCCACTCACAATTCAGCAGCTAAACCAACCAAACACGGTCTGTGAGAGAACAGAATAGACAAAATCGAAAGTTGAGCAACGCAAGGAAATTTGAACCTTGCCTGCATCCAGAAATTCACCTGAGACAAAGTGCAGGTAGACAGCTTTCCTATAGTGCAGTTTCACCACACAGACCACACTCTGAACAAACAACCTGTCATTTCTGTCAGCAAAGTGGCTCTTTCTCCAGGACTTAACAACATGCCAACAACCACTCACAGTGACCTCATTGAAAACAGCAGAGGATACATTACCAAATGTGCTGGTACACATACTTATTACTTATTACTCAAACAGACTAGATAGGGAACAGAAAGCTTTATTGGAAATCAACTAATAAGTAAGAAAAACAATGTATTTTTTTAGATCAGCCCCCAGAGGTTAAACACGGGATCCCATCCATTGAACCAGAGATACGACTCCTGATACAATATGACATTTAGTTTACAGTTAAATGTGTGCAGGGGAAGAAACACAGTGGACCTCCCCACACATCCAGCTTACAGATCTTTGTTCTGCTTCACTTTGACCCACTTACAACAGGATTAATTGGAACACAGACTGAGTTTTATCCAAAGACCAACATGACCAGATGTACAGAGACCTGTTGCTAGTAACTGTGGTTCAGGGATCCTGCCAGATAGTTGAACATACTAACTGTTATATTTACAGTTTCACAGTGACATCCAAGCTCTGTTTACCACCTCAATAAATCATTGAAATAAAATGACATGGATGTGCCTGAGAAGTTTTCCTCTTTTCAAATGTTCAGGACCAAAGACTGCAGCATTTCAGCACTAACCAGATCAGCGTCACCTTGACAGGGAAGTCCTCTAGTTGTTAGAAACCCCTTCAACACATTGTGTGTTTAATGGCAAGCATTATCTTCAGGTATGCAGTTGTGCAATGGGGAGAAAGTGTTTCCTTTCCTACACATACAAATATCTTTCAGAATGGGAACAGGGAGCATTTATTAAATCTTAGAGTTGTTATATCTCCAGTGCTCGCTTGACATGTTTGACATCTGGATCAGCTCAGCTGAGTCTTGGCTGTGCCGAAGTTGCACCATCCTAAGATTCAGCTGAAACCGATTTTCGATACCACTGTCTGTTATTTTATTCAGAACACACCAAGAGACTACCCACTTAGACAGACATGTTCTCCTTCACAAAACAAGTTATCATACAAAACATACCGTCAGAGGTCTGACAAAGTCACAATTGATCAGAGCCGTATTTGTACTTAAATGTATGAGGAGGGACTGCAGCCTTCTTGATTGTTCTCTGACCTACAGCTGATACAGGACAGTTTCTCAGGGAAATTAAGAATGAAGTCAGGAACGCTTTACAGGAAGGGAAGATTATGGTGGAGGGAAAAGAGAGACTTTACACGCCCTCCACTCCCTCACATACCCTCAACACCTCATGACAGACCCTTAGTCCCCAGATTCATTCATTTCAAACAGACACAGGAAAAAGCAAAACCTCTTCAAGACTATCATCTGATCACAACATCTAGAAGAAATGTACATTTGAAAGATATGTTGTTACACAACACTTTCAATAAACAGATTTATCAGTCAGTCAGAATCCTGATTTAGTCCATCTTGATGTGTGCGCTGTCATAAATTGTATATTGGCAGTTGGGAACATTGGATATTTAACCACACCCCAATCTGCAGTCTTCAGGCCGGGTACATCCTTTTTATGTGGCAAAGTGGAAAGTAATGGTGTGGAAGTAACAGCTTTCATGGGAAAGACTGAAATGGATTTCCCTTCACAAACCCGTAATTTGGTTGTAATTTATCCAGCCGAGTTGTTTGGTTGCCTCAGAGTAACCGGGTTGAAGGAAAGTGCAGTCGTTGAAAGTTATTTGGGGTATTGGAGATATGAAGCTGGGTGACCACCATCGCTGCTCATCAGCAGGAGAAGAACTGTCTCGGACTGTAAGTTATCTTCAGACCTGGGGGTGCTCACGGAGGTGTGGGTGATTATTGAGCGCAGCCTTGGAGCGGAGACTTCGAGATTTGCGTCTTCAAGGCCTGCGTGTGTGTGTGAGAGATCATGCATGCACTCCTCAGCTCAGATGGATCACGGTGGATGGGAGGCATGTCAGAGTTTCTTCTCTGTTGATACGTGCAACCCTCTGACCCGCGGGAAAGGAGGAGTGACTGCAGCAGAGGGCGAGCAATGCGTTTTCTTGTCCCATACCTTCACCCCTCTCTTTGTCTCACCTCTCTGTTGCTTTACTGAGGCCGAGACGGACAAATATCTGACTCAGCTTTTGCTTATTTCATTAGTTGTTCATAACTCTGGCTCTCTGTCTCTCTGTCCTGTGAATGAGGACGCTGATGTGATTGAATTACCCCCTCCTCCTCTCAATCCCTCTCTTCTCCCTCACGCTCTCCTTTGTGTTTTGTGTACTGTTGGCACTTTCCCTCCTCTGAGCCAGGGTTCAGTGCTGCTGTTGCACTTTCTCTGGTCTTGCGTAACTGTGCAGCGGTCGTGTTGCGTTGCATCCTCCATCTCCTCTTCCCCGGGCGGGATGGCCACTGTGGGAAACAGCGGCCCAGAAAACTGACCTTCATTTCAGTATTCTAGAAAGACTTCCCTCGCTGCGTGCGGAGCGCCACTCCCCAAAGGAGAGCGTCATTAGACCTGTTTGACCTTTGTTGAAGTAGGATGAAGCACTGGGACCAGCTGTAGACAAAAAGCTCGCTCTCTTGAATGACAGGAGCCACAATCAGTTTATTTCATTATTTATTGATGGTGCTTCGGCTTTCTACCATTCTCAATGTCGTTCACCGCTGAGGGAAACACAGGTGTTTAAATACAGGAATACACGGGCAAGAATGCAACGTTTCAGTTCAATAAAACAACCCTGTAGAGAAACAAAGACTGTAAGTATGTAGATAAAATACTTACTATGCTGACATTTATCTTGTGAACTCGATGCTTCAGACAAGGACAAACACAGCACACACTCAGTGAAAGAAAGAAGCTTACTCTTTTCAGTTGTTGAATTACTATTCAGCTATTAATGTACTTTCATAACAGGGATTGCATGGGTTTGTCTTCACCATTCATTCAGCACCTCTTGGTGCTTTATGTTGGCTGTGTATGGGAACTGACTGTACACACTTTTCACTGAAGTCTACGCTGGCTGGGCTGATTTTGAAAATGAAAGCAATTTGAGGAGAAAGAAAGAAGTTGAGTCTACTGAACCTCTGCTGGGAACTCTCAGTGACTCTGAGCAGTAATGATAATTCTGCTGGGAGAACTAATCCCCCTTTAATCATCACCTCTGTGAACATTAGAGCATCTTAGTGAAATGTAATCAATACCAAAAATATGGCACAAAAGGAGGAGGCTGGACCGGTGGAGGGAGCTGTAGCAGCAAACAACAGTGGTCTGGGCATATCAGCAGAGTTGATAATGAGTGTCAGTTTTTGATGGACACACAGTACACATGTATGCATATGACTGCTGATGAACAACCCAACAGCAAACTCATGAATGAGACCATAAGCCTACTGGTCTAGTTTATGAAAAGTGTTTTAAGGCAAGATTTAAATGCTGAGATGGTGCAAACTAAATTAACATTTTATATTATTAACATAATGGTGGTTTCAACTAATAGGCCAATGTGCCAGACTGTAAACTTATCTAAGCAGCATAATTCATGCAGCAGATGGTGTTTCAAGACACTCCCAAGCAGACATGGAAGTATTCATGATTATGGTGAATTATGAGGAAAGTAACTCAAAAGGCACATTTTAATGGGTACATGGAGAGAGAAGCACTTTAAAAAAATACATAAAATTGGAATAAAACAGAGAAACTGAGGGGAAAAAAC
The DNA here is from genome assembly GCA_037176925.1 of Amniataba percoides. Lineage (NCBI taxonomy): Eukaryota > Metazoa > Chordata > Actinopteri > Centrarchiformes > Terapontidae > Amniataba > Amniataba percoides. The sequence goes on along the minus strand of JBAJHX010000040.1, from coordinate 4,167,706 downwards.
AAAGAGGAAAAAAAAACTCTCAGTAAGAGCCATAGGGGGAAAAATAACCCTCATTCCTCCTGTTCAAACGAAACATTACTGAGCTGATATCTGGTTTAGTCCATTTTAAATTCATACACAGAATTCACACACTTTTCACTGAACTTGTTCTGGGCGTGTCGTGGCCTTTGGTTTTGGAGACGAGTATCTAAAAGACATCACTCCTGTCTTTTTCTACATGGTCTCAGTGCAAAACTCATCATAATAAAGCAATTCATAAATGAAAAGAGATGTCATGTGCTTTCTAGTTGCAGATTATCCACCATTAATTAATGAAGTTATTTCTGTATCATTCATTCATGAAAATCAAACTTGCCAAATTAGATAATGATGTGCGAGCACAACCTCACTGAGCTCAGAAAGGTGATATAAGAACACTTTTAACTTCCCTAATAGATAGATAAAACAGGCAATTAAAGAAAAAAAAAGGTGAGTGTTATGTTAACGTAAAGCATCATGTTAACATTAAAATGACAGTGAGATTCATTTTTGCTTCTTTTGGGAGGCTGTCGTCACTGTCAGGAACAGTCTAATTTAGTTTTGGCTTTATGTTTGAAGTGGATATGAGACATGAGCTAAGACCTGTTTAAGGTTACATCCTTAATTCTACAGGAATTCTACAACTCCCTACACTCTTTTGACACATCGTAACATCACCTCGAGCTGCAAGTCTGTGGGTCTGTGTCTCCCACAGTTCTGCATATTATCACCAGATATTTCTCCTGTGAATTACCGCCTGGTTCTTCAGCATTTACATGTCCAGTCCTGCAGGCTTGACTATCAGAGGAAACTTTTATTACAGAGCTGAAGGGCCTGGGGTCTGTTTTTCACCTCCCAGTGCGCTGCTGCAGTCAGCAATAAAGCCAAACAGCAAACAAACACAGCAATGGTGCATTCAAGGACCAGTTTATAGACCGCTTCACCACAGATGTGTTGCTAGGGAACAGCTTGGGTCCATGCTTATTCCTGCCAGTTATTGACAGCAAAAAACATGGAAATGGGAAATAAACTTGACCAATTTAGTTTGTTTATGGAGAAAATTATTCAGCCACATTTCCTGGCAATAACTAGCTATTCATTTATGACAGACAGTGTTAGTAAAAAAAAAAAATCATTAATGGTACCTGTCAGGAGTATTTTCCACTGCTTCATGTGACCCAAGCTCCATGACATGTGGAAAAGCCATGAATGAGCTGGACATGTAACTGGATATTTGTCTTTTCAGGAAATACAATGGCGGCGGCGTTGCTCTGAAGCTCATCTGCGTCTCCGGCGTGGATACTACAGTAGCTCTGCAGGGGAGCGCTGCCTCTGAGAGCTGAGCGTTCAATAAAGAGCAGATATCGTTTCAAGAGCAGCAGAGAGATAGAGAGATGGGTGTTCACAAATAGCCACACTACTATGTCCCTGTATGCTTGATCACCCTGCCACCTGACCTGCACTTCACCCCCAACACACACATCAAACACCGGCTAAATGTGCTTGACAGGGACAAAATTACAGGTTACGAAACACGCTCAGCTCAGGCTCATTTGCACTTATATCACTGCATGATTTTCTGTTTGAGATCATTTTAAATTCAATGCGTGTACTAATGCAATATAGAGCATTAATACATATAAAAATCTATATCTGACCCTGCTTGGCCTCTGGGGCCTGTTCGAGCAGAAAAACTGCTAATCATGATCGAGGTCTGCAGAATATATTGCTGGGGTCAGATTTTGAGGTTCTCAAGGTTTCAAGGTGGTCAGGTACGAAATCACTCACTGCTGCCTCTGCTTATGCTTGGGTTTCTGTCAAATAACACATTCCTCTAGATGTATGTGTTCATTTAGATTCATAAGACTTCTCCTGAAGCTCACCTTTGTCCGTCTGGCCTGCTTCTGGCCTGCTGCATGACATACTGATGCAACTGCAGAAATAAATCAGTGCGTGGCGGTGTGGCTGTGAGTGGAAATGTACAAACGAGGGTGTCCACACTGACAGCATGGCTACTGTGAGTCCACCTGAAGGTTACTGCCGATGTAAATTTAACTGAGCCCACGAAACACCCACTGTAACTGGAACAGACAGTCATGCTCATCAGCAGGGCTCATTTTGAGATGGAGCTGAAGGTTTTTGGGTAATGAAAAGAGTAACATATTAAAGAGTGTAAAATACTTTTAAAAAAATGACATGTAATCACTAATGTTTAGAAAAATGAACATGTACAAAAACAGACTCCACTGACAGATTCTAGTCTAATATTATCTGCAAGAGGGTGAAAATTCATGTACTTTGAATGACTTTTAACTCTTATTTATAATGGTTGCTACTATAATGACTATATAGTTACTATTATTACGTAAGTATTGTCATTATTAAATATCTAAGGACAAAATATACTCTTCATTATAAAAAAATGCATTACAAACAACAATATTCTGCTATATTTTACAACCACATTATTCTGTATAGTCAATCTAACTAATTGAAATGATTAAAAAATGTATATTAACACAGTAACACAGTAACAGATTAAATTTTTCATCAGTAAATGAAACATTCCCATGGCACAACAATTTAAATATGTGAAAACTGTAGTTAGTAATTAATGCCAGTTTAGCAGTTTCACCTAAGCATGATTTAGTAATGAGAGGGTGGATTTGAAAATCCAGTGACCAGATGATCAGTCAGGGGAAAACCAGGTTTCCCTCAACACCTGTCCACTGTGTGACAGTTAATCCTGCAGCAGCGGATATCACCTGTGTGCAGATAGACGGATTATACCGGAGCTATTTCTGAGGGAGGAAGAGGGACTTTCTTTTGGTAATCCCAGTGAAAATCATCCCTGCGAGCTATTATGCACAATTTGTTATGAAAATGCGAGTTCCCCTCCTGTAGCGAGTCGTGACTGCGCCAAACACAATGCTGCTGTAAAAACAAGGATCCTGGTCGACACGTTACAACCAATTACGAGGAGCGGTGAACACATAATGCCCAGTGGAATGAGTCAGAATCTAAAATGGCCTCAGCAGCTCCGGTTTCGGTGACGTGCAGCTCTTCTGGGCTTTGTTTCACAGACGTAGTCCAGCCAGACTGAGACGGCTAGTTTTAATGCACCTAGCAACTCTCACTAATGCTTTGACTGCACACTGTAATGCTCCCACTTAATCTCCTTTGGCTGTGAGGAGAGGATGTTCTCACCTGTAAGATCAACACAGGGGAACTTAATGAACGTGAGCGGGCGGGGAGCTGTGACCGAACTGATGATGATGAATGACTGCCCTTAACAAGCTCCTCAGACACACACAGCTGAAATTTGTACTTAGCAACATTTGGGATCAATAAGATAGCTGCACTTCTAATAAACATTTGAAGAAGTTTGACCTTCAGTAATTACAGTTGTGAAACCCTCTCAGTTGATAAAATGATTGTGGAATTGTACACACTGTACAGGTCAGTATGCAGCGTGCTACATGTGACTGACTCAAAAGCCTCACAGAGTCACATTCATGAAGAAAAACGCCACCGTGCTTCCCATCCCTGCAAGAGTCTGTGCATCATAACCTAATCATAAAATTGGCAGATGGTCCAAGGTCCTCTTGGCCAAGGTGAAAACCGTACGTGTTTTCTTTTCCGCTAATGAAGCAGAGAAGCAGAGTCTTCGGAGGCGCGATGAAGAGTGTCATCTGTCAGATGAGGGCGAGTGACTGTGCATAAAGCTGCAGAGAAGATCGTTCTACAAACGCGTCTCCCATTGGACCCGTCATGATGAACATTTCCTGTTAAAATAAGGCTTTTAACTGTGAATCTCTTTGACAATACTTGGCTCTGCTTTTTACTCTACAGTTTCTCCAGTAATCTAGATAAAAGAAAGGAGGAGGACTGAATAAATAAATGGGGAAATGCATAAGCAGCCCTAACTTAAGCACATGAAGAACGTGTATAGTTTGGTGTGACTGGATCTGTCATCAGACATGTCCATAGTGAATATTTAATCTTGTGAATCTCTGCATCATCTAGTACATACATTTACTTCAGCATACGTACTTCAGCCAAATATAATGTCAAAGTACTTCTCTTGAATATTCACATTTTACATGACCTATATCACACTTCTACAGTGGGACATTTCAGGGGAAATATGGAGTGTTTTTACTCAATTTTTTAAATTCTGGAGTTATTAGTAATGAACTACAGTGCTATTGCATGTATGAATCACCACATAATACACAGTATATAGTACCATATTCCTCTCAATGCAGTCATTCTCCATCATGAGTATTTTCACAGATTAATTATATTTTGCTAATGTTATGCATGTAGCTGGACCTTATTACATTTAATGGAGCTTATTTTCATGTATCAATGGCCATGGCACACAGAAGAAGATGGCAGCCTTGTCTAATCACCTCACTTAATTTATAGTAAAAAGATAATGCCTGGCCTTTTGTGATAACTGAAATGCTACATCCTGAATTTATGATGCAACCACTGAGGAAAAACTGTATGAATACAGAATACTGAACAGAAACCCTCATTCTGCTCTGTAGAAAGCTTTCATAGCATCTAAAGACAAACACACCGAGCCTATACATACTGCATACTGTGCTTTGTACATTTAACATTTATAATCGTGCTGCGATGTGATGAGCAGCACTTGATCCAGCTGTTGCTCACTGGCGACCTATGACAGCACCACCGATTGTATGAGAGGATTAGACTTGGCTAAATGCCCAGGGCTAGTTAAAAGCATCTAGTTGAGAGTACACCAAGACTACAGTGGTTATGTAACACACACGCACATAGATACACACCGCCCATTGCTACAAGCACCCTCGTGACATCAAATGTGTTGCACTTGCTGGCTGGTCGGTGCAAAAACCCTCCATGTAATGAATACAAACTAACCAGAGTGATCAATATTAATATCTTGATGCTGGACTGTTACTATGGACAGATTTCAAAGAGCCTTGAAAAACAAGCCCAAGCCCCGCGGTTGACCTCTTGGCGATTCAAGGATGCATAATGCAGGATCAATGTCCAATAACACTGTAGCTGTCAAAACCAGAGGAAACCAATGAGGTGAGGAAGAGCGTGACCTTTGTGGTTGTTAGAGTGATAAATCCCACTACACTGGGGATGCTAATTAACAATGCAATACGAGGCCAGCAAGCGCACACAAATAAGTGTTTAAGAATGTAATTCATTTAAATAAATCAAAGTGCACATCTCCCTGCATTCAAATATCCCACATAGCTATCTTACAGTGGACTAGCTTTTTTTTCTCCAGGCACACAGTAGGATTGATTCACTAAATCAATGGCTCGACAGCGAGGTTTAGATCTCCTACAGCTTGCAGGGACCTTCGGCTCATCGCTACGCTCCTTCCAAGCTCCTCGACTCATCTCAGCAGGCAGAGGTGAGGCAGGAAGAGAAAACAGAAAAATAAAAGTTAAATTAGTAATGCGGCCCGGCCCGCTGGCATGAGGAGGGAGGGTTTTGTAATATTGATGAGACGAGTGCAGCGGGAGTGACTCATCTGGAGCTGGAGATGAGGAAAGAGAGCATAAAACATACAGTACAAGTCACGGCTGTATTTTTTTAACCCTGAATCTCCAAATCATGGCACGGACGAGAGAAAAAAAAACAAAAAACGACAATCTCTTCCATTATTATGCAATTTACTGTTTCCAATGTGATGTTAAAGTTGAGTTGAAATTTGTCTTCTCCTCAGTTTTTGTCCAAAGAAATATAAGGTATAATGATACAGCAGTGCATTTTTTCATTTTTGTTTTTAGTTGTGCTGTTTATGCACTGAGCAATTGAGCTGTCTGTCCTTTTACGGCATTAAATGTTTGGGATCACCGTCACGCTGTTAAAGTGACAGTGACGCCAACGTTGGAGCGTCTTTGGCTTCAGTGATGTGACGCATCTCCAAGTGAGAACAGAATCTGTGTTGGCCGGGTTTAGCCATGAGAGGGATTTGAATCAAATCCTTCATATGTGACTCTTCACCTCCCTCAAGATCCATAATGTTGCATCAGGACGATTGCTCCGCCAGCAAGCCAAAGGCCAACAGGTCAAAACCAGTTTGATTTTATCAGCAGGGTTTGCTCATCAATTCAAATCTGATGTGACTGGAGACATTTACGTAACCACAGCCAGCTCAGATGTGTAAGATTTTTTAATGTTTTATAATTTGTGATTTTATGACACATATACAACATATTTAACATAACAAAGTGTAACTGGGAATCTACAATAGTCCAATTATTACCACACTGAAAGCTAGTCAGCTTTGCTTGCTGATGTTAATGATTCCTGTAAGATATTACTTTTCCACACCAACACCGGTCAGCAGCAGCTCCGGCACACTTGTGTTCGTTATTAGACAAAGGAGAGGCTGGCTGTTTCTTTCAGAGGTCCTGTTGCAGTGATATAAGCCTGTCAGAGCTCACAGCTGCAGGACCTGTATCTTCAGCGCTCTGTATGTTACAAGTACAGTGAGTGGGAGAGATGGTGTAAAGCTAAGTGCAAGTGTACAAAACATATGTATTTGTTAATCATCACAGAGACGTCACTCTACTGAAGCTGACCACAAGTGCACATTTTATTTTGGAAGATTTTTTTTCTAATATGCTGTCATGGCAGACACATTGAGTACTGGTAAGGTTTATACAACAAATGCCTCCTATGCACTTTATAACCTATCAGATGTTATCAAATGAAATAGCACTTTGATTCTTCTAGCCATAGTTTATCCTCTACAGAGCGGGAGAGACTTTAAAATCATTTTATTGAAATCCTTTGTCCAACTGCCTCAGGCCTGATTTAACCACCATCAGAAAATAGATCAATGCTTCAATCTCCATCCATGATGATGAAGCATGTTTGGAGCACATTGTTTTTGGACAACACAAATGAACACTCGTAGTCCTACATGACTGAAATTGTACATGCACCATACATTGTACATGATACGTTGTATCACTGAGCTAACGGGGCTGCCTCTGAGTCATTCAGCAAATCTGCTGCTGGAGTCATTTATGAAATTATCTGAGCCAAGTTACCATCACATGCTGTTCCAAACTGAGCACATCACACAAATAGTCAAAAAATATTACTGATGGTGATGCTGCCTCGTTCACATTCACAGCATCGTGGTTTGGATCAAGACTATGACCACAGAGGAAACACCAGACGAGGGGAATTATCTGCTCTGACATCGCTGCGTCATCGCTGTTCTAAATTAATACTCCGTCTCATGGTTTCAGCTGTTACTCGGCTACAGCCGCTCCTACAGGAGAAGAAACACAAAGTTTCTGGGCCGACTGCCACACAAAATTAATTCTGATCATCATGGTTTATGGACAATATGGGTAATACAGTTTGGTCACTGAATAGGTGTGAACTCAATAGAGACAGAAAAGAGAAATGACTTCCACACTGTGTGCTGTTTTTTGAGAACCACCTACCTTTACAGTTTTCTGCCTTTGTAAAATTGGAGGAAACTTAATTGGTTTCTGGATTCACCTGTGATATCAGGTTGAATTGTGTGTGATACAAAGCCCAGGACACACAAGGCTATGTTCATATTCTACTTGTTGCAATATGTGTCTATCCCTACTGCTACTAAAACACTTTGCAAAGTCTGGGGAGTGACATTTTTTTTACTCCAGAGTCTCTTTAGAACCTCGCTTTATAGTCTGTTTTCCTGCACATACAATCTAATTTAATTGCTTGGGCCATCTGTTCTATCCGTTGCAGGACGTCACCAACGTTAATTTCTCATTGCATGGCAACAGTGTGCGCTCAACCAAGGCAAGTACAGCCAAAAGTGGATGTAAACAGATCATCTGGGTTGTTATTTCACCATTTGCTTTTGGCTAAAAACATTCCTCCATAAAGTGATATACTGTACAGTGAATGGCTGCTCTGACAGAAGTGATCACTGACTGATAGACCACCTTTTAAGTCATGTAAGTAACCTGAAAATACAGGAAAATAAAACATACATATATTCGCTCACTTGGATCTACAGCACTGACTAATTAATGAGTATGTAAATCTTTGTGTGTTTGCCCTCTCTAGTCTCCGTATTCAATCATCCCACAAAGATACCTCTGGTCTGATGTTCACACTGCAAGTTAACGAGCTGCAACCTCCGGGGATGTTCGCTATGCATCCTGAAATGTTGGACTCTCACCTCATTAGCATGCTACAGCGCAAGTGGCCATTTTGTAGCATGCCACTGGGACAATGGTGCAATGTGAAAGTCAACAGGAAGCAAAGGCAGACAACAGAAGACAAATTAATGTTGACAAATTTGATGTCTGATGGTTATCCCCCCCACCCAAAAATTCTGATTTTATATTTCATATAGGCTTCCTTGAGCTATTTCATTAATTTGAAGCAGAACATAAACTTCATATTCTAAATACACACCCGCACACACAAACGTTTTTGTAAGTACTTTGACCACTAATGCATTTTCATTATTGCCAATGCTGTGTGGACATTATTATGTATGGAACCCACACAATGCATTCTTTTGTATATTTGATGGAAACCCTTCACACAGAGAGGGTAATGATCAGTGTGCCTCATAATGTGCAGCATGGACAGAATCAGTCACGTGAACTGTGACTCTTGTATTTCATGATGTTGTTATAGAAACCGGCCATGGACAGTTGGATTTTGGTGTGAGAGACTGCTGTTCGTTTCCTACTGAGTTTTTTCCAACATGATCAGAGAGTGGTGGTTTAAACCTAAACCATGTTGTCTCCCTATCCTTAAAAACAGCTCTTGTTCCTACACCTTAAAAATGTTAACCATACATGTCCGAATGGCCTAAATTATTTCTGAAACGTGAATTATGACTACACACAGACAAATGATGTTGTCCTGTTGAGTTTAGATGAACACTTATGGTGCTTTTAAATTCAGTGGAAAATAATGCAAAATATTACATTTGTTTGTTCCCATTTTCTGTCTCTTCAGTGCAAATTTAGTCATGTGCATCATGATTTACCCACCAAGTCTGTCTCCACTGAATTTTGTTACATGTTTTTTGTACCGATAGATAAACTTTTCCACCAAATGATGAAATGATGAAATACTGAATGTTATGCTGTTCAAAGATGTTGCGGAAAGTAAACGGTGATCCCGCAGAGAGCCAACAGTACGTGCACCAAAGAGCATTTAATTTTTATACTTTATTGAGTATGACTTCTTTTTTTGCTATGTGGCAGTGCAACTTCTGCCGAAACTTGACTTGGACTCGTGGTAAAGTCGATGACTGTAGTACTGGATCGGTAAGAGTCGGTAAGACTGAACTCACCCAAGTGATACCTGCCAACCTCACTGTGCTGCAAATAAGGAAAAGCATGATGAAAGCCCAGTGTAATCCACAAGCACCTAAAAAGAAGAAAATAATCTGCCCCATTTTTTATTAAAGTGTATGGAGGGCTGCATCTTTGATTAAACCTTGAGTAAGTAATAAGTCTTTGGATTTTAGGGTGGATGATTAAAGAAAAATAATCCAGGCAGAACACACTGTCGATCTGAGAGCGCTATTGTATTTGAAAAGTGGGGACTTTAGGGCTCAGATGAAAAACAGCCTTTTGTAACAGCCTTCAACATGTGCAATTTTAGACAATGTACTGTGGGGGATCAGAATGAGGTCATAGCAGATAATTACGGCTGGTCGGGAAGAAGAAAATGCAGGAAGACTCATCAAAAGGGCAGAGCCTAGACTACTACAGAGTCAACAATAGGAGAAAACTAATAAGCATAAAACACAACACAGCGACATCAGCCTGATAAGAAAGTCACCCTTATATATCACATCCACAGCTGCAACACCATGTCACTTAAACAGTGCCAGTATCCCATAATTACCAACATCACTGCTCTAAAATATGACAAAATTGAAACAATGGGAAAAAAAACATTGACAAAGTTGGCTAAAGTTAATGAATCAACTCTACCTTTAGATGTCAATCAGACTACCTTGTTGTTTCGATACAGCACAGCTTTTAATATCAGAAGAACAGAGAGCTGACAAGACTTTTTATTCATTCATATAATATTTAAAACAAATTCAAATCTGTGATTGTATTATTCATATTATATTGTTTTTTCATCCACTGCTTCAAAATGACACACAATTAAGTCATACATTCAAAATTCAACTCAAATTCTGCCTCTAAATAGTGACGGGCGATTTCTAAAAGTGGTGGGGACGGTAGCTCCCCCAGTGTAAATGACACCCATGTGTCTTCTTTCTGGGCTGCTTGTCTGAGGCCAAGTGATTCTGGGAGTGGATGAGTTCAACTCTATACCATCCACGCACCCTCCCACATACAATTTCAATGCACCACTTGTGTCAACCTCATACTGACCGCGTTATTTTCACCATCTAATCCAAACTTTCCTCACTATATCATACACCCTCAACCATAACCTTGACTCTAAAAGGAACCTGATAGTAATTATAATTTTAAACCCAAACCAATTTTCTTTCTTTCATCTCTCTACCCCTGAGAGGCCATCAGGATTTCAGAATACAGATACACAGACACACACACACAACAGATACAGTCACTTTTCTACAATATATCTGTATTACTGCTCTCTCTACCTTTCTCTATCTTAATTTCATGCTTTTCTACCAACTCAATAAAACAGTACCCATATCAGCAACAAACAAATCAAGCGATGCTGGCTCGGAGTAAGGAAGATAAAAGACTGAGACGATATAGCCACCAGCAAAAGAGCAATAACTTTCTAGGCCTGATAAATGCTTCCTGTGATGCACATGACAATAATTCACAGTTTTTAAGTGCTTCCATTAACATAATCCGCCTGTAGCTGTGTTGCACGGAGTCACGGACAGGTCACCCAGCTGTTTCTCACAATAGCACCTCATTAGGACTGTTGTGGACAGTTGATCACACATCAGACTCATAAGTGAGGTCAGTGTGTGAGTGTGTGTGTGTGTGTGTGTGTGTGTGTGTGTGTGTGTGTGTGTGTGTGTGTGTGTATGTGTGTTTACTGTGTGCGCTGGGATGAAGAGATTACTTAGTGTTCTTGTGTCACTGTGTATCTGTGCGTGCGTACAAGACGAGCGCGTATCCCTTGATGAGTTTTCCTCATTTAGAAAGTGCATGCGTCGTTGGGTGGATGCGGATGTCTGTTGCCTGGGCAACGTTTGGCCTCACCCATAAGCCCCTGCCAAAATATGCATGAGCTAACAACGACAACCAGCCCAGAGATTATAATGACTTCACTCACACTTTCTGGGATTCTGCTGGGATTAAATGTTCCTAGAAAATGCGTGTGAATGTGTTCGTGTGTTCGTGTGTGTGTGTGCACTTGTACCATTATTTTTAGAATAATCAAATGTTCGCGCAAAGATGATGAGTTAGTTTAGTTAATTTAGGGTCAGAGCCAGGTACGTCATCAGGCAGAGCGTCAGTCTCCAGACATTTGTGACTGACAGCTTCATTTTTTGTTGACAGCAATACAATAAATTGTGATCTTTTTAAATTTTTGAAACAACACAGGACTCAGTCAGCCGAAAACAAATTGGATCACAGGATCAGTTTTTGCTCATTTTATTTATGTGCATTAATTAATGTATGTATGATGTAATTTTTGATCATGTTAAGTTATTTCATGTATTTAAGTCTAAAAGTGCCACAGGTTAATGAGTTTGCTTTCCTCGGATTCAAACAGAATTCAGTTGCTTTATGTGAGAATAAATGAATCTTATAGATTTTCCAACTTTAAAATCAGAAAACCACTTTAGAAATGTCAAAG
>JBAJHX010000040.1:4101437-4134231 GCA_037176925.1 Amniataba percoides | reverse complement strand
GAGGCCCTATTGAAATTCAAATGTTTATTATTAGGGCCCGAGCACCGAGGCCACCGATGGCGGTGCAAGGCCCTATTTTATTTCGATTGAGAGAATTGTTCTCCTAAATAAATTGCGTTTTACGTGGCCTGAACATGCTTGAAAACTCACAAAAATTTGCGAACCCCCGCCCCCCAAAGTGGGGTGTAAAATTACATATTTTATGGGTCCTGGACACGGGCCTCCTCCTGTTTTCGGAGGGTCCCCATTGGACATTTTTTGACCTACGCTTATGAAATTCACAGGGTTTATGTAACATGCTGAGATGCACAAAAAAGCCTCTTAGAGCCATGGTCCAACAGCAACAGGAAGTCTGCCATTTTGAATCAAAAGTGCTTCCACTTATATTTTTGAAACTTGGGGAGTTTATGTAACATCCCAAGATCTACAAAGAAGTCTCTTGGATGCTGCTTGCAGCTTTAATGATTATTATTTAATTACTGGATGGATTAAACATGACGGTGACGCTTGGATTATTCAGATTCACTCAACTTTAATCAGTGTACAGTATCCTGTGCATTGTCAGCCTCAGATGTACTTGGGCTCAGATCAGCTTTAAGACCATTAACATTAGCATGCAACTGACATGAACTAAAATAATGAACTTACAGTAAGTTTCATTCAGTTTTGAATTGTTGGTGGTGCTACATGAAAGGGGACAAAGTCCAGATTTTTCTGGATCTGGATCTGGATCAAAGTGGACTGTACTGTTATACATGGCTAAAGAGCTGTATGCATTCAAACTAAGGCACCATCAGAAACCTATGGCTGTCTTTTCCAACTAACAGAACAATAACATAATATTCCTATATTCAGTAGAATAAAACACATTTAACAAGCTAAGACAGAAAATCTTAGCATGCTGACAGTATGTACAACTGTAAGTCAAGAAATCGAACATTCGCTGTGGAGGAATCATCCCAGTGTGTGAACCTGTGGTGTTACAGGAAAACTTATAGACAGCCAGATCAAGCTGTTAAGATATTTTTCTCTGAACCAGGATGCTGCAGACATGTCTTTAAATAGCATTATTGAAATTATTATTATTATTACTTGAAACTAAAGGCACCCACTGAAACGTATGGCTCTCTGCATTTAAGAAGAATAATACATATTTTCTTTGACAATATGACCTCTAGACCGCTACTTGACAAATTTCAAACCTGTGAGACAACATGAAAATTTGGGGTATCACTACCAAAGTTACTGGGTCTCTTTCTCTGTGGACCATAAATGTCTATACAAAATATTATGGCAATTTGTGGATATATTTCCCTCTGGACAAAAGCACTGGGCCGACAGCTAGTATGGCTAAAAATAGTGTATTCATTGAAACTAAGGCACCAACTGAAACTTCTGTCTTACTATATTTGTTAATATATATTAGATAGTATTGCTATCTTCAGAACATTATAACACATTTTGTATAGTTGCAAACAAACGATTGTACATTCTTGTGAAGTAAAAATCTGTAAAATGATTGACACATGAGCTTTACATTGTGACTCTTGTGCTACAGCACATCACTACACATTTTTACCTTATCTTACCTTTACACTATGCTCATGGCTCATTTCTTGACAACATACAGTGTAGTCTCTGTGCTTTACTAAAACAGGGGCCACTCACCCATATTCACTGAAGAGGTGTCTTCTTTATGAAGACAAGTAGTAGTGAGAGAAATAGCAGGTCACTGTGGCAGTCAAGCACCTTCGAAATTCTTGTATAAAGCAAGATTTGACAAAACATTTAAGTATTGAATAGACTGAGACTTTGAAATGTAAAGCTGAGGGATGCCTGGCATCCAGAGCATCACCGGTTCCAGACCTCTATTTGACCTCTAGCCGGATCTATCTAACCCCTAACATGATGGCATTAAGCTCAGACCCTTTACACTGTGATAAAACAAACGTACAATACAATTGCTACAGTACGGAAATGATGCATTTCCACATACAACTCAATACAAGTTCATCTTGCCAAGTGCTCTGAAACCTCTCAACTTCACTCTTTTCTAAGATGTTTCACACTCCCACAATTCTTGTTGTCTTCTGTTTCTGGCTGGATGAGTGGCAACTGGGGTCCTTCTGCTTATTTCCCCATACCGGTGTTGTGTCTGGGGTATTTCTGTGCGATGCCGTAGGGCACGTGTGCAGCAATGGTGCCCATCTCAGCCGCTCCCTCCACATGAAACATCTGATCATCGAAGTAGATGTGAGGCCTGATCTTCTCCAGCATTGGGCCCTTCGGCGCCCCTGCCAGGAACAAGGCCTCGTCGATCTCCAATCCCCAGGCCCTGAGGGTCTTCAGCGCTCGAATCCCAGAGCTGGCTGCGCTACGAGCCGTGACCAAGTATGTTCGGATGGGACAGTCCAGACGCTGGCCTTTAGCGTAGAACTTTTTCTGGAGTTTCCCCAGCGCCTCCAGAAAGCCCTTTAGGGGACCCTGTCAAAGAGGAAGGGAGGGTGTGTCTACTCTTGTGTTTCAGTGCATTGTTTTGTGTATCTTACAGCTTGCATCACCAGTTGTTATTTCCTCGTCAGGGCACGTTTGCTTGTACATGCAGGAGAGGCACGCTTTTATGGAATTAGCAACATTTCATTTTAATCAGGATTTTGAGGCCTGCCTAGCTCAAAGCTAATTTCATAAATTGCTGGCTGTCTGACAGAATAACGTGCCAACTGACAGTCTGAATCCCAAAGCCTTTTGAAAGCATTTATCTCATAATTTAGCATAGTTTATTCATGGAATAATCAGTTAATGAAATGGATTTTATATTGAGTACATCTGCATAATCATTTATGGGTGATTAAGGCTGCATGGAAATAGCATGTAAGGTGAGAAAGGAGATTAAATCTCACCTACAGTTTGTTGCTTCTTGGTTGGTTGAATTTTGGTGAGAGACATTTTTCTCTGTTTAATTAAAACTGACAAAAACCTGTTCTATAATCCCTATTCTGGGATAGAGGGAAATTATTCCATCCATCTGTTATTTAGCAATACATTACATTTGTTGTGTCAGCTCATTAGCTACTGTTCAAGAGAAAATGCCCAAACAGACATCCAGTGAAAATGACATACGTGATCCAATAGCCTGTCCTCATTGTCCCGCTCATGTTCGAAGAACTTGTCCAGCCCGTGGGCCTTGAAGATGCGCTCAGATTCATCAGAGAAGAGGACAGCATCGCCATCAAATGCCACCCTCAGCTGAGACTCTGATACCTCTGTCAGCTTCTCCGGCATGAACATGGTGGCTGCAGCGATGCCTGAGCACAAACACATAGACATCAATAAGGACAGGATCAATGATAGGTCAGCTAGAAGTTAGAGGGAAGTGGGTTAAGTTATCGTACTTCACTTCACTGCTACACTTCACTCCCTATCATTTAAAGTAAACCCATAAATACTTTTATACCTGCAGATAACTGCATGCTCAGAAGATCAAAATGAAGTGAGCAAAAACATTACCAGCTAGGGAAAACCTGCGCTCATATGTCACTTGACTTTACTTCACTTTAATAAATTCAATAGATATTATGAGATTTCATATTAAAGTAACAGAACAGTCTTGCTAAAGGTTAAACCAGTGTTTACATGTCACTTCACTTTAATTTGAATTAATCTGTACGTACCTTGCAGATAATCTCATGTTGACTCAAACAGAATAATGTAATCACAATGTAAAACCAGCTTTTACATAACACTTGAATACACCCGATTTAAAGACTGTTGTATGTTTACTTCACTGTATAGATACAGCGATACCTGCAGACAAACGCTGTTTTGATCAAAATCAAACAGAAAAATGATTCGCTAAAGTAACTAGCTTTCACTTCACTTCCTGACTTAATTTCCTGCTATAAACAGATGTTACAGTGCAGCTGCAGTTTCATTAAAAAACACTCAGAACAAACTCTTGTCACAAGAAACATTAACAAATGGCTCCATGGCTAATCAAAACCTTTCAAGTAAAATGTCAAGGGCACTTCCTGTGCTTGACTCTTTCTGTGTGTGTGTGTGTGTGTGTGTGTGTGTGTGTGTGTGTGTGTGTGTGGGAGGGGGTTTGTTGGTGGGTGGGTTCCTCCCACAGAGTGACTGCATTAGTGACATTAAGCATGGAAGTCACATGAACAATGTCCCTGATGTCACCTTGAGAGGTATGTGCTCACGCTGTGCTCAATCAGCACTCCAGCTAATTTCCCCTCAGCTCCTCTACGTACTGTGACACAGTACAGACGTGTTTTCAGAAAAATAAAACACCCCCTGTCAACTAAGCTAATTAAAGTCTTATTTCTCTCCACTTAGTTTGAAATTGCCATCTTTCCTCCTGCATTGGTTTTACAGAATTTTATGGTTCCTTTCGGTTTCAGCCCTGCCTGTCTCCACTCGGTCTGCCCTGCTTTGGTTTGTGTTCTTCCTTTCTGACAGCAGCAATAATGCAGCATGAAAAACAAATTTAAACCTTAAGAGGTGGTTGTCACCTCGAGTCCCACAAATTTCACTTCAGTATATTCTGGTTCCAGCTCCTTGTCAGCAGAGCATATTAACATGTTGTATTTATTTGGCTGAGAGCAATTCATGTTTTCAAATATTGATAGTCATTCAGAGCCACAGGCAGAGAAAATGAGATATTACTCTCTGCTGGTGCTCTCTTTAGTGCAAGGCTACGTCTTGATACGCCGTGGCACGCAGGCATCTCGTCAAGAAAATACAACGAGAGGAAATAGTCAATATGCTGGTTTATGGTAATGTGACTGCAGCATCAGAGAAGATGTCACTCACTGCTGCTCATTATGCAAACAGGACGGGGAACATTTTTGTGTGTTTGTGTAAGAATCTCAGAGCATCTTACTCCTTTCTATGAAAAATAAATAAGGTTTTAAGGCGGTACGGCAGGATTTGATGTGTGTTTTATTACATTTATCTGCATATTTCTGTGAATGCATGCATAATTGCACATTTATGGGGGGAAAGTGCCAAACACTTTCAAAGAGTTTCAACTCATTCTCCTCACAAAAAAATAAAAAACTGAGATAGGAATGTCTGCAAAAACCTTTAAGTCTTTTCAAATAGATGAAATGAAGGAAAATAAGATTTGCTTTTATTTCCTATCTTTCAAGATGAAATGATAGGAAACAAATATTTATGTTAAGGCTAAAAACTAGAAATAATGTCCATCTTATCCTGCTCACTGAGGTACAAAATGTTAACTTCTCAGTTTGTTTGTTTTTTTGTTTGATTTTTTTTTGTTTGTTTGTTTGTTTTTTTTTGCAGTGGTAAAACATTTTGTCTTTGTCATAATGTAAATCATCAGCTACCTAAAGTAACAGATACCTTATACATTTAGACTTTATCTTTTTCATTTGTGTGTGTGTGTGCTCACCTTCAGCCAGCGCCTCCCTGACCTTGTCAGCGTCAGCAGACAGGTACAGGTTGGTGTGCCAGGCCTTCAGGTAGCCGATAGGACTGCTCCCCCCCGTCATACAAAACCTCTCGATAAACAGGTCTGTGGACGAGAGGAACAAACAGTGACAACATCGCTGAGTGTTAGTCTACACCATACATTAAGCATCAGTGCAGATCCATTACAGTATCACGTATTTATTGGAATCTTTACAAACCGTGAAACACAGAAACAAAACAGAAAAATCCCTGTTTGTGCTGGAAACAGGCTTCGAATCAGTCACACAGCTCATGATAAGACAGTTCATGACTCAAAGGACATGAAGTGGAGGGGAGGTGGCAGGTAAGGACATGGTGAGTGGATAAACTTACAGGCACTTAAAAGGTGGAGAGGGTCCAAAGAGGAGGTTAACTAGAAGGGAGAAGAGGGAACTGTAAGAGGGGCACGGCTGTGCAGATGAAAGGCCGAAAGACTTGTGAGAAAGTATCTGTTTGCATTTTGGCCCAGGGAGGATCTTAATTCGCTGCTGTGGGCTGATTCAAAGAGCAGCAGGGAGACGGTATGCAGAGAACGGGAGGAGACTGATATTAGGTAATTAGATCTATGATTGCAGAGCTGTTCAGGTAAAATGAGCTGATATTCATGAGGGAACGGAGAGAACACATGATGGAGGTCTTATGGAAAAGGGCAGGGGAGTAAAGTAATAGTCTAATGTTGGGATGAAGATGTGATTGAATGAGTTTGAGGGAAGTTGAAGGTTATAATAGAATGAGAATAGGTGGGCGACACCCAAGATAGATGGAGGTATATAAACTGAATGTTGGGTGGGAGATTGATGAACTGATAATAAAAAGAGAGGCAGCAAGGTTATGGCATTTATTTAAAGCTGCACCAGCTAAGATACTTATCTTAGACTTCATCCACATTAAAGGGGAATTTCAGCAGCCTAGTACTCCACTTCCACTCAGGAGAGACATATTTAATCAAAGAATGATCAAAATCACTGCAACAGGCGCTTAAAGTTCCTGAATTTGAGTCTTTAGTATGAATCACACACATCCTACATTTCCCATAATGCAGCCAATTGGAGATTTTTCAATAGATCCTACCTGCCTGGTAAATATCCATGTTTTGCTCCACAAGCCCTGCTTCTAAGACCTTTTCTTTTATAAATTTCTTGTGTATGTTCAAGCAAAGGTACCCTGATGAAATTTGTCACCCAGTTTTCATCACTCCTTGAATGTTGAGTGAGAGGATGAAATTAAAAATAACTGGAATATTCCTTCAAGCTGGATGATACATCCTCTTCTCATCTTACTTTGCTTTCTACTCCCAAAAAACACTGAAAAGTAAACTAGGTGTCTGCCTGTCACCCAGCTCTCTCTGAAAACGTTCATTTTAAGATACAACATAACTGATCACACAATGAAGCTGCACTTACTGCTCATTTTGTCAGACTATTTCACACTAAAAAAAATGGGACGTGATTGTCTCTTCACAGCAGAAATCACTGTTTGTCCGTGAAGCACAGCTTTGTGTTTTTATAACTGACAGAGGATGAAGACAAAGAGGCTTTGCTATTTTGGTTTTGGTGTGTGGGCAGAGGTCTTTATGGACTGGATATGCTAATGTGGACAACAACAAAAGGTGTCCTGCCTCTACAAACACACACTGCCTGCACATAATCTGAAGTCACAAACAAAACTGAGGAAACTGTCTAAAACGCAAACTAAAACGACAGAAACTGTAGTGAGGACAACCACTCAAGGTGCAAAATATAATATCTGTCTAAAGAGCTGTCCAGAAGAATCTGTGCTCAGTAGTAAATTCTTGTACTTTGATAGTTTTGATGATTTTGATGTCAAACGTTTACTGTTATTTGCACTCGCAGTGCAAAGAAGCACTCAAGAAGAAAACAAAGACAGACAATATGACTCATAAACAGACTGGAGGCAGATGGAGACTGAAAGAAACAGAGAGACAGTGTTCTTTAAACCCCTGAGTGATCCAGCCACCATTCAATGAACCAACTGTCCTCTGTTGATTTCCTAAATGGTTTACTTAGCTTTGTAGTCAGGCCCTGGTGAGACTGACCTCCTCACTGTACCTCATCCCATCAAACCTCTCAAACGTCCCCTGCCTCTAAGACGGGTGAGCGTGGGAGACACCCAATGGAAAAATGTCCTCACCATTGATGTGTTCTTTTTTTTTACCCTCTCTGCAAAAATATTTTCATATCATCTCTCTCTGAATGATTTATTTGCTTGTTCAGAAGATCTAAAACATGGTAATAAGGAAGCAGGAAGTCAGCTGGACCCCAAAGACGCTGCTGTCACATCAAAGAAGGAGCAGCTTCACTGCGCAGCTTCACATGCAGCTCTCATGGCAGCTCGGTGTCCACACAGGATGTCATGCACTTAGCATGCAGGTATGAGCTCGTGTAGTTTTCATTTCTATCAAGAGCGATAATGTCATCGCATGAAATCCCAATTTTCTGCACGCGGAGCACATTACCAGACGTGCCACTCATCCTGGCCCCTGGGTGCTGTGATGTATAGTATGCAAAGCAGACGCTTGGAATTGCTGGAGGGGACCTTGTCATTCGCAACCACGCACTGTGTTCCCAGTCATCCAATATACAAGGTGAGAAACTCCGTACTTCATCCCACAGCTGTTGGAAATAACTGGCGTAAGCAGCTGATGAGAGATAAATGAGAATTGGAATGGTTGTTAGATGAGCCCATCTTCAGTTTCAGATGTGAGGAGCTAAGGAGCAAGTGAATATTGTTTTCTTAATCACTTTGATAACTATGTCACCCTGGGAGACCCACTGCCGGCCGACACTGCAGGGACGATGTTCAACAAACTCTTGTCTGTGTGATATCGGCGAAGCCATGTTTCCCTTTAGCTCGGTAAGAAAGGTCAGGGGTCAGGGGATTGTCGGGCTCCTCATGCAGAGAGCCACCGGTGAGATCTAACATGGAAGCATCTGGAAGGCCGTGTGTTGCTCCGTTCAGACCTGTTTTTGTTTTGGGCCTCACGGATTATTCCTACATCCCCGGGGAGGCGATCTTGAACTGTCCCCGGCCTGCGGCTCCGAGGATGTGAAAACATGAGAGGAGCCGAACAGGAAGCGGTCTGTGTTGAAGACGTCACCACAGGGCCTAAGATTTCCCTGGGAAGGGTCCCGCCAGTCAGCTGTTCATACACTTTGTTGTTTGTCTCCCAGCTGAGCCTGCGTCAGCTTCAGCATCCCGACCAAAGTGGATTATCTCATTACATCAATGTTTGCACTTTTACATCTTTTAGTCTCATGCTTGTGTAAAGAGCCCGTTTTCTCATCTTAGAGCCACGCCGACCTCGTCTCTAAATCTGTGTAAGACTTACTGTGATGGTTGATGGTGTTGATGAGCCGGATTCCAACGTGCGCATGGTTGTATGTCACCAAAACAATGTCAAACAGTTCTTCACTTTCCGGGTACAGCTCCCGCAGTCGAGCGTTCACTGCCTCCAGAGCCTGTCAGCATACAGAGACAGTCGGTCAGAGGCTCAGCACAGCAAAGACAAACAAGTCAAACATTCACCCTGAAAAAGTGTGCACTGTATTTGTGTACTTGTTATGTCTGCTATACCTTGACGAAGGGGAAAGCGGGTCCTGGGGCGAAGGGTTCGTTCTCGTGTTCGATTTGGTACCTCAGGTACTCCTCCACTCCCTTCTGCTCAAACACCTTCTGCTCGCGCTCGGTCCGAAACAGGACCCGAGAGGAAACGGCGATGGTCACGGCGTTCTCTGGCTTCGGCTGCAGAAAGAGAAGAGACACGAGAGCAAAGATGGTGTGATGGTGAGGAACAGAATGAAAGGGAAGGTGAGCGAGCTGTGATGACCCATAGAAATGATGACTTGAAAACGGAGAGGAGAGGAGAGGAAAGGAGAGGTGAAAGGAGTCAGAGGAATGAATGAGCCTATTTTTACCTGTGGGGCAAAACTGACCCTCAAACTAAACCCTGCTAATAATACTCTAAACTTTTCCTTTTTACAAGTGCATGCATATACGAGTGCTGCAGAGAGACCTCAAGCAGCAACATCATTAAAACTTTATTTGGATGCAGTTAAAGGAATTATTAGAACAACTCATGCCAGACTCCATGCAAAAACATGTGACACATCTCACTTGCTGTCATGCCTGTTATCTGCTGTAATGCCATTACAACATCTTAATTATCTTGGAGCTGCAACAAAGTGTATGAATGGAGATCTGTGATTAGTAGAATGGTGTCATGTCTAATCACCAGATAAGAAGACTACGTATGTCAGGCCACATGGGAGAGACATTTGTCAACGCTTCATTCACAGCAGCAGCAAGAATACCCACCATTAGAGCGGCAACTACAACTACCTGAGCACATCACAAGTTTTAGATAAACCTTTTCAAAGACCCTGCATCTTCTATGATGATTTATCCTGATTTATCACCCTAAAACTACCCTAGAAAATTATTTGAAAATGCAGACCTGATCATATCTATACCATACACAGACACATCCTGCCACACATTGCAGAGATCTTATAGTAAATGCTGGGGAGAGCTGGAATCAAGTTTAAAAAAAAGGAGAAAAAAAAGGAACTTTAATAACTTTCATACAGTAAATACTGTGTACAGTAACCTTTTTAAGGTCTGTACAGAAACTGGTTGAGTGGACAAACTGCAGAACTGACAAACCTCTGCCTGAATTGTGCCCAGAATCACTTACTAATACTGTAAGAAGCTCAGTTCTACATCTCATGAGCTTTCCAGCACCCTATTCCTCCAACAAATCTCCTATTTGAAGCTCATGAGTTCGAGTTCAGTGTTTGTTGACACTGTAATTCAGCTCTGTCTAGTTGTGTTGTTAAATTACACAGCATTAAACTCAGAGGTGACTTTAATATTTTGCCCTTTTCAGTGTGGTGGTGGTCAATGTGCAGTGACTCACCAAATGGACATGCAGTGTCAAAGCCCTGCTGACACTGTGATGATTTTGGAACTGTGTGTGTGTGTGTGTGTGTGTGTGAGAGAGAGAGTCTTGTTGAGAACTATTCCTCCATGGACTCAGATGAACAGTGCTAGATGGCACCGCGGCCTCATGTTGCGCTCATGCTGCTTAATGTGTGTGTTTACGCTCGGGTGCTGGTGTTTGGAGGGGGAGGGCAGCATTCCTATGGGGGCAGCCGGCATTAGTGCCCACAGCGGGCAGCTGAACATAGACGTCTGGGCGGTGGGAGGACAGGGGCTAACTAGTTTAAAGTACAATAATGTGTTCCTGAAATTGAGTGTGTCTGTGTGTGTTAGTATGTGTGTGAGGGCTGCACCTGTGCACACAGTATATCACACACAGTATCTTTTGTTTCCAGTTTTCAAAAGAAGCTCTCAGTCATGCACATTGTCTTTATTTATGATAAAATAAAGGAATACAGTGCAATAAATTATGCTTGCTTCTGGGTCAGATTGCATCTACATCCACTCAGTGTTGTGGACATGCGTGTGTGTATCCATGACCCCATGGCTGTGTGTTGGTAAATAGGCCACTGGCTGACGGGGGCTGTGAGCCATTGTCCCTGTATTTAGCCTTATTCCATCACAACACGGCTGCCTGCTGACATGTCACCTACTTACCTGTTAACACACACGCAGACACACACATCACCATGTCAGGATTAATCCTGACCCACATTTAAATCTGATTAAAACTTCAAAAAATGTCTAATACCTAATCCAATTTCAACATTTCTTCCTGTTTTCTGTATCTGTGCACTGGACTGAATTGTCATGAGCGTTTTTTATACACGTTAATACTTGCACACTGTACAGGCAGTCCAACATGAGAGCACCCATCACCTTCCTGCAGAACATTCCTACATATGGCAACATACACAAACACAGGCGTGTGCATAGCTGCTGTTTGTACCTCACACTGAAACCACCAGCCTCATGTTGTCACACAGTCAGACAGAACTTCTCCCCAGTGTTAATGTGAAGGTTGCTACTTGTCAGGACAGAACTAAATTAACACACAGGACCTTTAAAGTGTAAAGTGAAGGTAAAAATAATATGTATGTCTCAAAATAGGCAGCTTTTCCTTATTCTCATTTAATATTCACTTTTTTCAACAATCAAGGAAAAACTGCCCTGCTTTTAGTTTTTAATTGAAATTAAAATGGATTTTTGCGAATAAATAAGTATTTGGTGGCTGTTTTAACTCAGGCACTTTACAAAGACCAAAAGAGAAGATTATTTACCTTTCTTCCCACAATAGGACCCCTCATTAGTTTTCTGCAGGTGGCAGAAAGTTTTGGTGCTAGCTGTGTATATCTGTACAGTGATATCAGTACATCTCAGTGTATATCTGTATAGTTGAAATGGTGTGACGTCTGCGTGGATTGGCACTAAAATCATCACATCACACGATTCCAGCAGCTCCATAGACAGTTAGACAGCCACGGCCGACGTTGTTATCCACTTGTGCAAGTGCTAGCAAGGCCATCCTTTTTTAGTCAGATCTCAGTGTTAATCAGATGGTAAACTGAGCTTAGCTAACTTTTGCAGGATAGCCGTTAGCCTAGCTTAAAGGTTTCCATTTTACAAATTTGTTAAGAGCACCCACATGTTCGACGTTGTAAAGGAACACAAGTCTTAAAGATCTTACGGGGCAACACCAACACTATGTGGGAGGGAAAAACATCTTATTTCAGTTGGTAGTCTATACGAACCCAAGACATCGTCCAGTTAGTAGCATGCCACATACGCTGACAGTGTGTCTCCTAGCAACACTGCCCCTTAAATGTCAGTCAGCTGTTGCCATGGGAAACACCCAACCAGAGGTTTGAAACTTTGATGCTGTTTCCACAAAATATATCCAAAATAGTTTACTCCTCATTTGAAAAAAAAATGGAAAATTCCTAATGAAAACTTCCCATTGCCCAAGTCGTCGTATACAAATCAATTTCAGTTCGATTTGACGTCTTGAGCCTCACACGCACCATGGAGGTATCCTTTTTTAACCCACAGTAGAGCATACGGTCTGTCAACTAATATTCAGAAAAATTCAGAGATGGCAGGAGCATGAGTTGACAAATCAAAGAGCCTCAGTCACAGCTGGTGATTAAAACAGCATGTTGTTTCATCAGCCCAGTCCAGCCGCCGGCTCAATATGAATCAACATGACGGCACACGTGACGATGCTTCGGGCCGGGCTGTTGGTTAGTAGAGTGGGAGTGTCCGTGATCATGCAGGCACGGCGAAGGCCGTCACACAGGAGGTTAAAAGGATGTGAAAGGGCAGCAGTGATGGTCATTCTGTAGCCATGGAAACAACCTTTGACCTCACACGATGATGGGACATACTTACGAAGAACACGCCTCCCTCCACCTTCCGGGCTCGTCTCCCTGTCACCTTAGCAGAATGACAGTGTGTTTTTATTCATCGGGGATTCAGAGAACATTCATTGACAAATGATCGTCACTGACAGTCTGTCTAATCCAGAAACACGTCCCCAAAAACACAATCTGAATTTGTTCCCCTCTGGAATCTCTTCCCGGCCTGTTAAAATGAGTATTTTCTTTTTTTTTTTTTTTTTTTTTTTGCAATGCCTGACATCTGAATCACATTTTCACACATGAAGACAAATTGTTGCATGGCCGACTTATCTGACACAGTCTGCAGTGGAAAACATGGGACACTCAGAGACGGCCTTGCAGATGTACGAGACCTTTGGTGCCGCTCATCCATTAGAGTCACTTCACTCTATGAATAACATGTCACACAGTCTGGGATTGATCCCAGATCTAGAGCCTGGTTCTTTGCTGTGATTTGACACTGGCAGTGTTAACAGCCTGCCCTATCTCAGTGGCCCTCCTACCCCCCGAGAATGCATCAGTACCTCTGATCACCTCCTACTTATTGATCTACGTGAAGACGAGTGACTATAATTAAACTGGCTCAGGATGAGAACTAAACATCCAGGTGTGTTTATTTCATGTTACATTTTGAATTCAAGCCTCATAAGACATTTTCTTTTAAAAAAGGAAAGAGTTGTTGAGCCTTTCTCTTCCTCTCTTCCCCACCTTGTATATTAATCCTGTCAGAGCTCTGCCAGATCAGCAGGACTGGTGTCTGTGCATAACCCAGATCTGTGAGTCATCTGTTATTTGCATATCTGAGGCTGTGAGACATCCCTTCTGTTCGCCCGGGAATGAAAAGACGAGAGGTGGAAGGGATTTCCAGAAAACAGACAGGCAGAGGGGAAGCAGTGGGGAAAATAAAGGAGGTGAGAGTGTGAGCAGAAAGTGACGGGGTGGAGGCGGCGGGGGGTGAGAAGCAGTGGAGGGGATGATATTTATAGATAAGGAAAAGGCCAGTGATGATGCAGTCTGTCCAGGCCTCGGCAGATATGGTAACACAGAGGAGTGACTGCCGGTAAAAGCTGTGTTAATATATTGTTTTGTCTGAAATCAGGCCACTGTTGGAATGAATTAAAAAACGCACACGAGCCAGGGAGTGACAGAGAGTGAAAACAGTAACATGCTTTCATCCCAATATTTCTGATTTGGGCTTGTAAAATATTTCTGATTTGGGCTTTTAAAAAATTCTTAATGAGCCCCTGACAAAATATCTATTTCTTTAGGAGAAGGGAAAAATGTATTATTATAATACACATATTTAGAGGCCATGTGTTAATACACAGCATTTTAATTTTTCACACTTTGATTCTTTTGTAGAAATAAGTGGCCTGAAAAAAGTGTATTTTTCTCTATGACCACTCTGGGGCTCCGTACAGAACTGTTGTTTTTATTAAAGCTAAATTGTAGTAAGGTGAACGTACATCTAGATAAGGAAATAAATGCTGCATACAAGATGTTTTTGTTTTCAGACAAACTGAAACAGTTTCAGCTTGACTCCCCCTGAAATGACAGTTACTGGCGGCGCTGTTTGATCTGCTGTAGTGGATTAAGGGTGGTCTATTTAAAAGACATAAATAAACAAAGCTATTGTTTTTTACACTGTTGAGACAGTTATTCTCTATAAATCTGATAAAGAAAGGTATAAAATCAGTCCCTTATTTCCCCCCTGTTTCACACTTTTTCACATTGGCTTACATCCATGGATGATCAAGACAGTGGTCAGATGTTTGTGCTCTTTATAAAATTTAAAATTTTTATTAATTATTAAACCGCTGTCAACCACAGTGAAATAGTCACAGAGGCTGCCGCAGATTTCTTTAAAGGTTGGCGAGGTGCCGTAACTTTAACATATTTATTTACAGTCTATGAGACTCACCAATTAGTTTGGCAAAAGTTTTCTTGAACAACAAGTTTTCTTAAAATCTGCAGGCATATGTGGTTAATTAATGATGTGCTCTTCGGCCCAGTTTAATTTACTTCTGGTAAACTGGTCAGATATGCTGGAGTTTGCGGCATAAAAACAACCTATGAGGTCCATTAGTTACATTTTTGCTCTATAACTCTGCAATTTTGACATTGACAATTTATTACTTTATGACTAAAAATAACCTCTCTTCCCCCACTAAGGATGGGAGATTTAAGCCTGAAACTCTATCTCACCTACAGCCTCTGAGTCACAGTATCCTTCTTGGTCCTCACTTTCAAATCCAGTGTACTTGACAAGTTGCTCTAATTTAATAGATAAATATGTTACTTAATCACATGGACCAGGCAATTTAATCTTAATTAAACTTATATAAATAAAATGAAATGAAAGAAGTAGAGAATTAAGAGTGTGTTCTTGGGAAGAGAAAATTGAGGGATTTTGAAGTACAAATACCCCAAGATGAATTTTACTGTCATATTATTATCTACTGTCATCTGGTAAGAGCTAAGTGAACGGTTAACACAGGGACATGGTATAAAAGCTTGCAATGAGTAAATATGATTCAATTGTCTTTAAAAATACAGTATGCATTATGCTAAAAAAACATCCTATATATCTAATATTTCCACTCAGTTCAACCATTTCAGTGAAAGGACCTGCGCTACTGCTGTTAAGTGTCTTAAACACAAGCATGATATCCTCACAGTTAAAGGTTATAGGACAGTTAAACCCCCCTGTGTGTGTGTGTGTGTGTGTGTGTGTGTGTGTGTGTGTGTGTGTGTCAGATGAAGGCAGAGATAAATGTGTGCTGTCCATTAATCCAGTGTCATGACTCTATTACAGTAATGTAAAGCCGTAATATTTAGATTGATAGTTAAGCAGTATCACTGGCACACGGTAATGGATGTTTACAGTCTGAAAATACACCACTGTGGCTACACTAATCCTCCAGAGATTACACAGCTTTTTGCTACTTTTATCTTGAGTACCTTGCTTTTACTTTGCTTTTCTCTCCTGTAATTTGATCTGGTTTTATCACTCACTGTCTGTTCACACACTTTGTCTCTGCTATATATGTTTGTACTTCGCTGCCATGATTCAGTTTCAGAGTCAGAGGCCCACACACTGTCCTCTGATTCTGTGTGCTGATTATGTCCTGTGCACTACAGCGAAGTCCTGCCGCGCTATAAACAGCACGAACATCCTGCCGCTGAGTGAGCGTAGTTCTGTTTCACTTGCCTCACCTCACTGGACTTTCACTTCTGAGAGGTTTCTCAGAAGTTACTCTGGAGGCAGAACTACGGAGCACAATCTTTTGGGGGGATCCAAAGGCAAATATATATATAAGGCAGTAGGCAACATTATTAACAAAGTCAATAATTCACATTTACTGAAGAACATCTGGAGTGTCAGTTAAAAGTTTGCTGCTGAAAGTGTCAGATGATCTGCTCCTTTACCACACTGCTGCAACATGCAGCTCTGTAGGTGCAAATTCTTTTGATGTATCATTTACGTTGCCTTATTATACTGCTGTGAGTCTGGTTTCACACTCATGTTTTGAAATACAAACTCAAATGGTCATACAGCTGGAAAAAAGCAGATGATGATGATAACTTAAGCCTTTAGCCCAAAGAAAAAGCACAGTGATGAAAATAAAAAAAGACAATAAGTCATGTAGTTTAGCTTGTTGCACAGCCTCTTAAATTCTGAAGAAATTGTTCATCTTTTTTTTCTGGTTGTTAGATAACTTATGTATCTGCTGTTAAAACCTCACCTAGAAGATGAAAGACGAGTGTAACAGACACCAAACCCTGTGACCTCAAAAACTCCCCTCACCTTATCTAACACCCGGCCCCCTGTTCACGAAGTACGCTTAAAGCTGCACGTGGGCGATGTAAACATCCGAAGAGTAAGCCGGGGAGAGCTGCAGTAGGGCGGAGGAGGAGGAGGAGGGGGGGGGGGGGGGTTCCTGTCCAGTTAATGTCTTTGCTGCTAAACAAAAAAAAAAAAGGGTAACAAACTCAGACACACCGAGAGACGCTGAGGGACACTTACTGGTTTTGGCTTGGTGCTGAGGCCCAGGTGGTCTTGGTCAAACTCTTCCTTCTCTTCCCATGATCCCCTGCTGTCCCCGTTGGAGGAGGGGGTAACTTTGAGCTCCTTGACTTGTCCGCTCATCACCTGCACCGGGTCCAGACTCATCTTCACCATAGAGACCCC
Source organism: Amniataba percoides (assembly GCA_037176925.1). Taxonomy (NCBI): domain Eukaryota; kingdom Metazoa; phylum Chordata; class Actinopteri; order Centrarchiformes; family Terapontidae; genus Amniataba; species Amniataba percoides. The sequence goes on along the minus strand of JBAJHX010000040.1, from coordinate 4,117,203 downwards.
CACCCACCCCAAAACTATCCCTCTATCCCCTCTAACAAGCTCACAGTTTTCTTCGTCCCGCCACAGTCCGCAGCATTTATCGAGATACCCCTACCAGGTTTACTACATTACAGTAGTCTGCCGGCCTTGCACCTGCCCCGTGAAAGCAGCCGAAGTGTGAAGAGCAAAAGAGTTCACTCTGCTGTGCCTGTATCCTTTTTTTTTTTCACCCACTCCCACCTCCCACTTCAAGAGGATTACTGCTCACTGCGTCCAATTCCAGAGGACATGAAAGAGGCTTTCTGCTGCACCCTCACTCATTCACAGCCATTCTCCTCCACACGGCAGCAACTCTGCCAGTGCACCAACACACACACACACGGTCACACATGCAGTCTATCCCTTTGTGAGTGTGTTGCAGGCTGTACAGCAGTCCATCTGCTGCTATCTCTGTGTCTCCCTCTTTCCCCACTCAGTGCCCCCCCCCCTGCCTCTCTCTGTCCCATTCAATCACTCTCAGCTTTCGTTCACCATTCGACCCCCTCCTCTTTCCTCCCGCTGACCAATCACGACCCTGCTTCCTTATGCAGCATGGCTCCGCCTCCCTCTCCGCTGTCAGTTGTTGACGGTGCAATTTGCCCAAGAGGCTCATGGGACGTCCACTAAGTACACAGGAAAAAATAGCCATCATGATGAGCCACTAAATCTGGAGGCACATTAAAAATTGTTGGGTAGGGGGGTTTGTAGAAGGTGGACTGACATGATTTGTCAGTATAAGCAAATCAGGTGAAATGTTTCTTTCATTTGCCTTTAAGAAGGCAAATAAATGTTTAAAAGCTCACCTTGGCAAAAACGTTTCTTCATTTTTTGCAGTGTAACTCCCTTTACTTCTCGATGTATTCACTCTCCTCTGACAGTGGTAGGTTTAATTGACCTATACATGTTTATATATGAAGTATTCAGCTATTTATAATCATTGGAAATAAATAACAGGTATAGAAAAAAAAAAGTGTCAGTAAGCAGGAAAGATAGCAGGCTGAGAGAATGGGAGTGAGTGAGGGAGGGGCTGATCAGGGAATGGGCAGATAAATTAGCCTAAAGGTAGCGAATAATGGATGTAACCTTCATCTAAAACCAAGGTTGTACACCGAGTTAAACACAGGGCCATTAGTGTCCTTACCCGTGTTGCATACAGCACAGCGAGGGCTCACAGCAGCCAGATGCCTCTGTGCTTTTTTGTCATGTTTAATACAAAGGTGGATTTACAGCCTCATTTATCTTTTATTTTCCTGGCGTGTTATCTATAGTACAGTTTGTCCAAACTGGTGACCACATTTTTTCTCCCTGTACCAGGATATTGGCTTCACTTTATTTCCTATTAGTGCCTATTTGTGTCTAAATTACACCCATCATCTGTGAAGCACATCTTTGGACTTTATACTGTTTTAATCTGCATCAGTGGTTACACACTGCTAATTCTATGCAGTTTATTCCATCTTTTATGTTTGCATTTCTGTTTATCATTCACTCTTTTATTTATCCATCCATCCATTTTCTACCCCGCTTTATCCTGCACTCAGGGTCACGGGGGTGCTGCAGCCTATCCCAGCTATCTTAATGTATTATTTTGAGAACATATTTATTACTAGTTGTACTAATACTACCACTACTTATAGTAACTATTAAAGCTGTAATATAATTTGTAGTTTTAGTAGTAGTATTCAGCACTTTGTTACATTTTGAAATGCTTCATTTGCAGAATATTTTTTTACAAATACAGATTTCTCTGAGGATGAAAACATAGTAACTTTGGTGACCTCATTTGAGATCAGGAAAATGTTTTTTATATGCTATAAATGCTTTAATCACATGTACCAATAAGAATCATTTGATTCATTCAGTTTCATTTAGAGAAAGTCTGTGACATTAAATAATTACTCACATCGCTAATAGGGAATTGACTGTAAGTAGTTAAAGTAATGTAACTGCAGTCATGTAACTGTACTGTTGTAGTCTCAGTTTTTAATGCTAGCATCATTTAATGCAGTGTTATCTGTGCAGCAATTTAAAAGCATTCTCCAACTATTTAGAATTGTGCTTGCACAAAGTCTGAAGGCTTGCAAGAAACAACATATATCCTGAGTTTTAGTAGCTGTTTTATTGATCCTTACATTCCCCATTATCCAGTTTCATAGCCTCTTTCACTGTATGAAGACTGAATCCAAATGTCTGGACTTCACCAGTTTCTGAAGTTTGCAGGCTTTTTTCTGGGAAATCTGCCAGTGTTCAGAGCTGTCCAAAGCCACAATTCATCCAACTCAGACTGAACTTCGAGTGGACTTCAGAGAGTGTGCCTGGGGTGTAGACCTCACTGATTGGATTACACATAAGTCACTGCAATATGGGTGTGACACTGTAGTTAATCTATTATGAATGTGTAAAACAATAACCTAATTAAAATGTTACTTGAATTATGTAGGAAAGAAATAATATTCAACCATAATAAATATGTATAAGTGCAGGCTGCAGAGGATATAAAATATATAATATATAATATATATAAAATAATTTTTTGTAACTGTAGTCTTTGATTTATGGTAATCTATAAAGTCTGTGCAGTGTAATGCCAAATATATAAGTGTACTAAGAAATATCGAAGATAAATAGCCAAAAAACATCAACAAGGGTCCTCCAATGTAAGTGATACCCAATTAATGTAGTCATAGTCCGATCCTTACAGACAGGCTTGCAGTCTCACACTCTTTCGGAGTCGAGTGCAACTGAAAACATTTGTCCTGAGCTAAAGTGTGTTACCTTCTTAATTAACACACATGCCTCATGAACGCCGTGACCCCATTTGTGACAAAGATTTCTACTAAGTCAAGTCACGACACCGATGACATCATCAAAGTTATTTTCTCACATTTTACAAAGGTCCTGCAGGGCCACAAAAGACATAACAAAATGTGTTTTTCACAGGCTGAGTAATACTCCTCATTACTGAGAAAACTGCAGCATGTAAAACTGCAGGACTGCCCCTTTAATGTTTGGACCTGTGGTTTCAGCATTGCATGCAGGTCACGCTTGATATATGTTGGCCAGCAACAGTGACCCTTGATGATGGACCTGTGTGAAATCACTGTTAATACCAACAGACTCACAGTGAGAAGGGAGCAGTGTAGAGGTAGTCAAACTGTTGTCATATGAGTAGTACTAGTATTTTTGGTGGTAGTAGTAGTGATAGTAACACTTGTTGTGTAATGGCAGGTGGACTTTTCTTCTGTCCTCTGCTTATTCATTACTTTCTAGTCGTCCACATGTCCGCCTGCCTGATCATGAGCCAGTGTGATGGTGACTCAGTGTGACTACATGTGCTGTTTTGTAGTTGGATGCCAATGTCTGACACCCTCCCTCTACCAAACCCATCACTTCCCATCAGTTGCTGTACTCTGTTCTTTCTCTGCTGCGTTTCATTTTGCTCTCACGTGGACGCAGAAATGTTGTAAGAGGACTGAATCACTGACCTCTGTGTGGGCTGTGCGCGGCCCGTCAGTGACATGATGTCAGGACATTGCAGCTGAGGGTTGCTGAGCCTGCAGCGCCATCCTGTGGCCCCTCCACAAACTGCACCTCAGCATGACCTCGATTGCTGCAGAGTGATTCACTGATTTCTCTGCTGCTCAGCCGCTTTGCACCCATTTGTGATGTTTGGGGTTTCTTTTTTTTCACTGAGCTGAAGCCTGATACAGCGAGGCTCAGAATAGATTTAAATTGATCCATGATGGATGGCTGGAGGAGGGGCAATGGAAAAAAACGAGGGTTTAGCCAGCCCAGTTCAAACAGAGGGAATGCTCTGAAACCACAAAGCAAAATTGTGTTATGTCTTTAACTCAAGTGGGAGGTTAAATTGAGCAACATTATGTTTTAGCAAAACATTTGACCAAAACAAAGGAAAAGAGGAAATTAGTTAGCTTTTCAGCATAAAACTTCTCTGCCAGTGTTTCCATCTCTCATGGGAACTATAGGTCCATAACAATTCATAAGTCAGAGCTCAGCCATTTAATTGTGGTCAGTTATTTCTCCATTGTTGTCCAGCTGAGTAAATGAGAGTCCACAGACACCGGAGGCTAAATTCATCTCTGCACAGTGAATTACAACTCTACTGTGTGTGTGTGTGTGTGTGTGTGTGTGTGTGTGTGTGTGTGTGTGTGTGTGTTGTACAAATATGTGTGGTGATATAGGTGTGAGAGCATGTTTCATGTGTGTTTATGCACTCATCCCTTGTGGCCTCAGCATGGTTACCATGAGAACAGCATTAAGGGTGACATCACTGCAGCAGTGTGACGTCATTGCTGGATGGTGACTCATACTCTTGGCTCACTGTCGTGTGTGTGCGTCTGTTTAAATGTGTAAAGATGCTATCGGAAGAAATACATCCGGCCGAGACAAGACGACAACAACAGTCACTCTCGACATCCATGAGTTTTATTCTATGTAACAAAAATAATTACATTGTCTTTGTTCTAGGAGCCTAACAATATTGAAAACAAAAAGAAAGAGGCAAAATCATCAGACAGGACAAATAGACATTTACATGAACATCATAGAGAAATGTTGAAGAATAGAATTATATTGCACGACCGAGCACAAATGATCCCCCTGTCAAAAAGAAAAGTATAATATCCAGGTTGACGTTCATGTCACACAGTTCAGTGCATCTGTTTTCTGAGGACTGACAGCTGATGAACTGCATCACATGTGATCAACACGGCATCACTGCATGTTTTACTCCACATGATACCACCACCAAGCAACCATATATCAGTTTCCTCAGATGACACAATCCTATCTTTGGCACAGAAACTCTGCAGAGTAAATGTTGGGCTTTGTCTCAACCGCTTTTTAGTTGGATGCTGCACTTAAAAAAAAAAGACATCAGATGAGAAAGCAATCAGAACAAAACAAAAAACATTTGCATCGATAGTCTCGGGGAGGAAACGGAAAGTGTCTCTCTCGATCTGAGCCGATGCTAATTAGGATGGACAGAATCTAATAAGCAGAGGAGAGTGGAGATCAACACATCGTGAAGCCACTTTGTCGGCCAATCTGCTCTAATCAAACTGTTTCACTGCATACCGCTCCACATAAAATGGGATGATTAACCAAGCCTATGACAATAATATAGTGAGTCAAAACAAGGGAGCAAGAGGCCGCATGACTATTTGAACATTGCAAACAATCTGTGAGAGCTTCATGGTGGTGTCAGCTTTAATCCAAACATTAAAGCCACTATGTTATATTTTATATATAACAGAATTGCTTTTACTCTGGCTTACAATCCCAGTAGTCTTTTTTAATACTATTACTGGGATTCGCCAATGTGTGTGTGTGATGGGGTGGGGAGATGGGGGTCCTTTTTGCATCCAGCAGTAACAGTTCTTTGTAGCTTCCGCCCAACAAATGAAAGTTTGACATTCACTCTGTTTTGGTCTCCACCACCTCCTCAGGGGAATATATGGCTCTTTTCACTCAGCTTGACTAGTTAGCTGAAAAGTTTGTCAGCTGTTTGGAGCTGGGCAGGCAATGTTTTGATCAGATCTTCCTCACTGACACCTGCCTGCTGTGGCAAGAAAAACGGTTTCTATGAAGGGAGCAAAACATTGAGCTAAAACAAGTATTATTATTGCAGCTTTAAAATATCATGATTCATTCCAACAGTACATCCAATAACATAAAACCTGCACAAAACTGTTCATTACAAGTGCCAAAGGCTTGGTTTTGTGTTTTGTTTAGTTTTTTGTCTTTCAGAAACTATGCTGGCCTTTATTTCAACCTCCTTTACATTCATTTCTCACTTCTAGAAATCCTTGAAATAAGCTAACGTAAATAACCATAATAATAATAATAATAAACCAATTTATTGTAGAAAATTATGAAATCGTGTCACTCTACTCTCTCCGATTGCAAAGTCCATGTCTGCACAAGGACTTATCGAGTTGTTTACTTCACATAACATTGTCATTTTTTGATCTTGAGGCATGTTCATGACATAATAAACAAAGGGGAGCTGTACAGTTGTTGAGCTGATGTGAGGTGTGGCATTATACCTCCATCCACTGGGTGACACTGTGACACAGGACAGTTTTGTTTTTTTTGTTTGTTTTTTTTTTGACACCCTTCTCCTCACACTTCTGGCCTCTCTTCCCAACAACATCTCAACAACCTCCATTTCAGAAGAACCCCCCTCCTCCTCTGACCCGTCATCTCTGCCATCTGGTGAAACTTAACGTCTATATGTGAGTATTACTTGTAGAACTGCAACAGTAGGCTACAGCTAACGAAACGACACGTCCCATATTTGGAGACAGTACAAACCGTATACCAGCGGACCACAAAAGCAAGTGTAGGTGTGGGTAATAATACTCAGTGCTTCGGTGTGAGGGTTTACACTCAAGTTTTTACAAAGTTCAAACTAGACTGAGGCATCTCTCGTTACACAAATGATACAAATACAAAACACGTGTGAACACTCGCAAAAGTGTCCCGACATACAGCACACACTGAGCTTTCACGTGCACTCACAGTTATTACTCAGACTCGCTCTATCACTCTCTCATGCACACATTATCTCTCACACACACACAGCAACACACACACAAACACACACACAGTAGCTGTGTCATCATATGAAATTAGATCTAAGCTAGTGGTACATTTACATTTACATATTATACTTGTTTATATTCATAAATACGATTACAGTCGTATCATAATGTACATGTAGTTTTATCATTACATTATCGCACAAAGGAGGCTCGTCCGTTAACTTTAGGGAGGCTTCATCGGCTGTGTGAGAAGGAAGAGACTATTTGATTTGCTGACAGGAGAAGAGTCAAATGTTTTTACTGCTGTGCGGAGCTGACAGGAAATCAGACATTTGACTGACCCACAAGAAAAATGTGATGTTCAACCCAGGGTTTCTGAATTTGTGGGCAGTAGAAGTAGTGGGGATCCTGACTGAGATATTGAGTGTTGAACAAGCTGTTGAATTTCATTAACTGGAGTAATGCCCGTTCGTTCAAAAGGTGCTTGTTCAGAAAAGGACAATTGCTTTTCGCCTCCCGTATTGCTGCTCACAGCTTTCTCGAGAACTGCTCATTGAAACAACTTCAAATTTGACACTGCACCTCCTCTGGCTGTCAGCAATACACCAATCAAGTGTGAAGTGGATCAGGTGAACAGTTGTTGAGATAATTAAAGGACAGACAGACAGACAGACACTCCCTCCATTTTAGTTAGATGCTAAAGGAAGTGCTAAACACTCAAGCACAAAGAACAGGTACTTCACTGCTTCCTTTCCTAAATCTTTTTTTTCTAGAGTACACAGGTTCTTTTTTGTCAGATCACGATTTACTTCATCGCTTTGTAAGAATATAACTCCAACTAATACTGGGTGTGTATTGTGTATTTGATTTGACATTTTGGAGAATATGTTTATTCACTTTCTTACTGAGAGTTAGATGAGAAGACTTGTTTGTACACTAAATATGTACCTACAGCCAGGCAACAGTTAGCTTACCTTGCTGAGCACAGAGATATAAAACGGGGGGAAGTAACGTTTGCTTATTAGCTTAGCTTTGCTCTGTCCAAAGGTTAAATGAATTACGGCCCCTTTTTTTTTTTTGGGGGGGGGTTACCTCTGCCAACCAGTCAAATTACACTTTACACCCGTTCGGAAGTTATTACTATATTGATGTGTGCGATATCAATGAATAATTTTCCGTTAAAAACATGCCATCGTCACTTAGTGATTATTTTTACAGCAGGGTACAGAGGACTGATAGAGAGCTCCAACACATGATGCAACCTATAACTCAATATCAGCTAATCCAGAGGAACAGGAGGCCCCTGTGCTGGTGTCCACAGAGAGGAAGTGAAAGGGGTGGTTTCATAAAACTACCCCGCGGTCCAAATCAATTAAAAAAGATTCATGACACTGTGATGTCACAGTAGGGCTGATCTTTGACTTTTGTGGGGGGAAAAAATACCATCACTACATCATTATTTCCTCCTGTTAGACCTTTGTGTGAAACATGGTCATTATCACCATGAATTTTGACTTCTGGCCAAAGACAGGTTTTGTGAAGTCACCGCATCAGTTTGTTATTGGGTATAAGAGGACGTTTTTGCCAAAAGTGAAGACGTCTCCTTAAGGTGTTCCTGAGATATCGCACACATGAGAATTAGACATACAGATGGACAGACCACCAGGCGGGGGCATATACATCTGCCTGCAGCTGATTAACATGTTACATCTCGTTCAATCAAAAACCGAGTTTGCAGGTTTCCTTGATTTCGGTCTCTGTGCTAAGTTGGTCATCTAATATCTTAGCTTTGTATTCAAGATTTGAGAATGCATTCAATCTACTCATCTAACTCTCCACAATATACATACAACTAGATGTTAAAGTCGTGAAGATATTTCTTAATAAATTTCAGTAAAGTTTCTCTTTGTAACCGAATTATGCAACACAGTGGCGAGTGGAGACTTTTCCCAGAATAATCACAAGCAAGGCTTAACAAGGCCTTAACAAGGCCTTAACAAGGCCTTAACAAGGCTTTTAACGCAACAGGCTTACACTCCTGTGTGTGAAAGTGTTTTTTTCTGTCTCTGCTAGCGTGTGCAACGGTTACATTAACTTTACACCATAAAAAAAAGGATCTGTAACATGCATATTGTGATAATTGTGATAATAAGCTCCAAGCTTGGAATTTCTGACTTCGTTCTATTTAATTTGCAGGTAGCGTTACACCTTCCAGTTATCTACTCATTCGCATTCACAAACTGGTGAGCACACATACACGCACACATAACCACCCAAGCTTCCTCTCCAACCTTTTGCTCTTTTTCGAATTGATTTTAGATCTGAGCTGAGTTCAGCAAAGTTCCTCTCCCTCCACCTATTATCAAAGCGCTTCCTCTCTGACATTTAGGGAGGCAGACGACAAAAGGGGGGGTAGAGCAGGACGGTGGGAGAGGAAGAGGAGAGACGGCTATTTCAGCTTTTCATGTGAAACAACAATGAATCATGGAGGCAGATTTGGCCTTTCTGAGAAATACCGTTTCTGTCATACAGCCTGTAATTACTGTCCTGATTATCCCCACTCCACACTGTTCTAGTGGCTCTTTCTGCTGCTCAAATTGCTGGTCTCGGAGAAGCCAGATCATGTTTCATATTATTCCGCATGTTTTCCCTATTTCTGGCTCTGTTTGAATCACATATATGTCAGCCCGTTGAATTACATTACAGCGAAGAAGACATAGCTGATGTTTTTCTTGTGCTGAGACGCACATATACCAGCTATAATAATGTAGCAAAGTTAAAACTTAACTTAAAAGCAGAATTAAGCTGAAGTCACCTTTAAGCGTTTGATGACATCAAAAATAGTAACTGCATTCTCGAGAACGACTAATGAATTAATCATGAACTGTTAAAACTAATCAGCTTAATCTGATATTAGGAATGATGAAACAATTTATAACAATGCATATTTACATTGTTATCAAATGATCAAGTGATCATTAATTGGGTAGGTCTCATTTCTAATTAAATACGGGATCTGAAAACATTAAAAAGTTGAACTGAATTCTCACATTTCCTGTTGCCTCAGAGCACAGCAACTGTAACGTCAAATAAACCTAAAGATAATCTCAAGTAGAGCCATGCAGAGAAGATGGTTACCTGCTGGAGAGAGGCCAGATTACGTATGTGGAGGACAAGCTAAACCTAATGACACATCCTTCCAATAAAATGCATCATTCGGATAAGGTATCGATTCTTTTAGCATGTGCAGAAACGCAGCCAGAAGTCACTGAGAAGCACATCAGTATGCGTCACCATGCTGCTGGAGGCAGCCGTCTGAGACATTCATCACCCCCCCGCCTCATACTCACAGTGTAAAGCATGTGGACGCCGTGCTGTAATCTATCAGAAATGCTTTCTTTAAGTGTCACATAACTGGTTGTGGATTTAGCTGTTGTGAGGGGCTAATGAATGCAACCACACACACACACACAGAGACACGCAGAGGGGGCAGCTTGATCTGGGTACATGACATGCATTTTGCTCGTAAAACGTCCACACACACACATCGTCGCATTCATTCGAACACACATATAGACAACGAGAACACAAACTCAAACACAGCTCATGGTGTTGTTCATCATCAGTGTAACATTTGCTTCTCCCTTGTCGCTCTAGATGGACCACGTGGACCAAACAACACGCTTTTCGCTGGTTTGATGCCATTACTTTTTTCAGACTGTCCCATGGTGCACAACATCCAAACACTGGATGCCAGAATTTCCACTAGAGTAAGACATTAAAGGAAAAGTTTTGACATGCTGGGAAATCTGGACTCTCATATCTGTATGGTAAATATGAAGCTGGAGCCAGGAGATGCTTAGATTACCTTGGTATAAAGACTGGAAACGGGAAACAATCGTGTTATTTTGTGATGCAGAAAGTTCCTCAAGTCTTATTGTCACTGAGAGTCTGCTAAAGAACCACCACCACCATTTTCACACAAATTAAAAGATTAATGTAAGATTTGTAAGATTTCTTTACCACTGAACAAAGAAAGACTAGCTGTTTTCTTTCTGTTTTATAGCTTCATATTTACCCAACAGATCAAGAGGGGTATCAAAACTTCTGCTCTAACTCTCAGGGGGAAAAAAACGTATATTTTATGGAAAATATATTATACAACGTGCATTTTACGTACTTTTTAGTGCACTAAAAAGACAGCACACCCTTGCACTTGAACCACCCTGCAGTCTTGTAATCTCACACACACACAGAGCCCGACAGTGTTAAAGTGTGAGGGACACTTCCTGAGCAACATCTCCTTTGTAAATCCCTGCAATATTTTTTAGGTGTGCGCCAAAGGGGCTGGAGGACTTTCCACATTTCACAGGTCGTCAGATTGGATTTGCAAAGACACCCAGCTAGACTGACGCAGGAGTGCTGCAGGAGTGTTTTGCACCGAGGGACGGTCTTGAAAAAAAAAGGGATGGCATCAGTCAGACGTCCACTGCGTCCCAAACACGGCTCATTCCCCACCTCCTCCCCAAACTACATCCCTTCCTCTCCTCTCCCAGCCTCTCTGTTCTCTCATCCTTCTTCCCTCTCTTATTTCAGTTCAACCCCCCCTCCCTCCCCTCCCTCCCTCTGTTTCTCCTCCCATCCCTCTCTCTACTTCTGCATGTCACACTGCAGCAGTAGGACGATGGAGGGGTCGGACTTGGCGGCCTCTTTGAACTCTTCCAGGGTGATCTCATCGTTGTGGTCCTTGTCCATCTTGGAGAAGATCTTGTCCACGCGCTGCTGCGGGGTCAGTCCGTCCTCGTTCATACGCATCATGATCACAGTGCCCACCATCTTGTAGATGGCCTGCAGAGGGGCAAAAGGAAACAAAAAAAGTTGTAAAATGCACAGAGGCCACCTTTCACTCCCTCCACACAAACACCTACCTCGATGATCTCCAGCATCTCCATACGTGTGATCTTTCCATCCCCGTCCAGATCATACATGTTGAAGGCCCAGTTGAGTTTCTGCTCAAAGCTGCCCCTGGAGGTGATGGACAGGGCGCAGATGAACTCCCTGAAGTCGATGGTGCCGTCGCCGTTCTTGTCAAACGTCCGAAACGCGTGTTGGGCGAACTTGGAAGCATCACCATACGGGAAAAACTGTGAAACATGAGAAAAACAAAGTGGCATCAATAATACACTGTTTTCATTGTGCATAACACCATTTAAACACCCAATTGAACTCCATCATGGACAATGTAGGATCCAGCACTGTTGGAGAGCCACAGATAGACAGATACAGACTGCGGCATTGTACTGTACTGTATTTGTGGCCATATTACAATTGTAACAATGAGTGTGTAAGTAATATAAAATCAGAATAGGTTGTTATATATGAAAGAAATCTTAAGAAGAGTTCACAGACATATTATAAAAGAGATCAATGCAAAAAAGAAAAGTTATTTGAGGAACGAGTGACAAAAAAAGGAAAACCCTTTTTATTTTTTATTAGTGTCATATATCCTGAAAAGCTTATGGAAAGTTTTTATTTGCAGCTCAGTCTGTGTGTATGAATTACATGTCCTAAAGACTCATGGTTTAGACTGTAGGAACATTTGGCAAAAGGCCCGTATATTAAAGGTTTAATATTTCATTTTAGGGTTAATAACAAGACCATCTTATGTATGTCTGCTGGCGTAACTGTACTTCAGCAGTCAAAGCCGGCGCTCACATAAACACAGGGAATGTTAGTTGTTGGCTGAAAGAGATATTTTATAGATGAAGAGCAGCAAGTGGAGACTTTGTGTTTATGGAATCAAAGTACCTTCCTAATGTAGGTGGAAGTTCAGTCCATCCATTTTCTGCCACTTATCTGGAGCTGGGTGAGTTCCTCCTACTTCCTGATATCTTGATGCAGCGTTTTGTTACAATTGCTCACTTACACTGACAGATCGGATTAATACAAGCCACACTTCTCAAATCTATGCACTTGAGAACTGAATGGGAGTGAATGAGAGGATATGGTCTAAATTATCTTTAACTCCCGTGCATCCATGAAGAAGCTCCTTTCTAGCACTGTGCCAACAATGTTCCAAAGGAGTTTTAGGAAGTATCAGAAACTCCACTGTTTGCCCCAAACACAGGACCATTAGTCAGCCACAATAACTGAAGCTTTCTACGTGACAATGCAAAAACGTTCTGAGTCATTTAACGGGTCCATTTTTCATTTATATAACTACAGTTGCAGCCACTTAAAGTGAGGGCCAACTGAAAAAAAAACTCTGAGCACAATTTTAACCACAGGCAATGCAGGAAATAGCTATGAAACACCCCAGGCCTGCTTATTACTGCATAATAACCTGCCATGACTTCACTTCCTCTGCTCCCCGTCCCTTTTCGAGCCTCTCACCTTAACGTAGAGCTGCTGAAACTCCTCCAGGTTGAGGATGCCGGAGGGGCAGTCTTTGAGGAAGCCTTTGTACCACTGCTTGAGCTCTGCCTCGTTGAATTCGGTGTTCTTGGTCAGGTCGTCCAGGACCTCCGGAGCCAGCTTGCTGTTGTGTTTCCCCATGACGCTTCGCCTCTTTGGGGGAGAGAGATGCGGGGAGGGAGAGAGAGAGAGACGGGGTGAGCACACAGGTGAGGAGGCGCTAGACAAACAACAAGAACAGCAGTGCTGGCCTGTGTTGTTGCAGCAGCACAGGTCTCTGAGGATGGACGCAAACAAGGAATCACCTGCACAGACACACGCGCAAGGAAGCCTGCGCTGTCTGTATGTGTGTCAGAACATACAGTATAAAACAATAACACAGAAAATCTTCCATTTAGTGTTAAACCTCTTTTAAAAATGGATTCCAAAAAATGAACACATTTTGCCACTAAGTTTTCAGAAAGTCTATAATAAATTTAAAGGGTGTTTTAGTTGGGTTTGTTTCTTAGACCTGAAAATGTCTCTTGTTTTTGTCAAACACAAAGTCCTACTGTCTAAGCTTTCTAATTTAGATATAAAAAACACTGTCCTTTGTGAAATCTCATTCAAGTTAACATAACTACAGGGTCCGTCTTTCAGATGAATGCTCCAAGATTTCTTTTCTTCCACAAAGTGCTGCAAGTTTTTATCTGCATGCAGTGGCTCCCTCTGCTTCTGCCTCCACGTTAAAGCAAATGGACTCAGTCTGTCATCAAGAACTTCAAGTACTCTATGACAAGCGCAACTCTTGTTCCCACTGTCAGAGTGAGATAACACTCAGTATGAAAAGTTTAAGCAGCATACGTTGCTCACATTTCAAACTCTGAATGCAATGACACCTGCTCCTGCGAGCAAAACTCCACTAATGGACATAAGGAAGTGCACTTCATGCTGTTTTTATATCATCAAACTTAAAATACAGTTAGAAACTATTCAGATATGCACTAAAAAATCTTGAATTCTTGTCTTAAACGGATTCTTCTGAAAGTGTTATCACACATTTTTCTTATCCCATTTTCTTTGCAACTGTACTTTGTTGCTATACTGTTGGTTCTTTTTATCTTTTGTCAGTTTTTAGTCATATCAGGACTGTAAACTGGGTGCATTTACACTGACATCGGTGTTTGTTAATGTCCGCTGTGCTCCACATTAAACTGGTTTCCAGCATATACTCAACTGTTACAAGAATTTACCAGGCACAAGTAAAAAGATCTCAACATCTTAAAGCAGCTGAGTAAAGAGTACTGGTTATCGAAGACCGAGTAAATCTGCATCAGACATGTGGAATTATCAGTTTGAATGGCGTGTTGAAATGGACAGATTTAGCAGAGCACACACACACACACTACAGCCGGGATGTTCATGTTCATGCTACAGAGGGTCTCTTCATTTCCATAATGACTTGTGTCATTCTGCTTCCATAATCACCTCATAGCATTGCTGGTATTGTGGCCATAAAACGGCCCATTACCCTGGCTGCTCACCACACACGTATCCACATGGTTGAGGAGCACTGCGGTGGCTTCATGACGCCATCCCTGACTCATCGCCCTGTCTGACAGCTTTCGCACTTTGACACCGGGACACAGCCGAGACAAGCGGCCACAAATCCTCCTCTAAATTGCAGAGTGTGGGGATCGTTTAGTGGCTGGAATATCATCCTGCTGTGCTTTATGGCGAGTGAGTCACGTAGACAGAGGCGACAAAACCCCGAGTCACCGCAAACCGCTCAAATATTTTGGGTTTTGTATTCCCTTGACAAGTGGAAGGCACCGTAGGAGAGCGAGGAGCTTAGAGGAAGAGCAATACAAGATATCAGTAGGAGAGCAAGCCATCCCAGCACTGAGTTGCTATGAAAAGGTCACCTGTGATCTTATCAGGTTGAATCACAGAAATGAATGTCTCTCTCATCTTACAGTTGTTTAAGAGGGAAAAAAAGAAAGGCAGCTGAAGAAAACAAAAGAGAAATGAGAACCGGTGACAAATGTTAAAGCCAAAGCCGGAACGCTGAACGCCGGGTGTTCATGTCTTCACTGCACTTCTGTACAATTCAAACAGCTTTGACTTTTTTTCCCCCAGTTATTGCCAGAAAATAGCTTCCGCTTTTAGCATGCTTATAATAGAACCCAGCGTGTGTCGACCATCAAAGAGCAATTGTAACTGTTCCATTTCCACAAAGCCGTCTGTGCTTAAATTGTGCACTAACCCTAACCCTAACCCTCCTTTCAGAGGTGACTGACCTTTTTAGGTCAGGAATGCGACTTTTGTTGTTGTTGGCGTGTGGCATCTCACAGTTGTAATGTGTGTAATGCACACGGACACAAATATGTGCTTACATACACACACATACACACACACCCACAAGGTTAACTGCTGCAGGATGGATGCAGGCAGATGTTGAGCGCGGCAGTGCAGGTAAAGATCACTTCAGAGGGTTGATGTTGTGGCAGCAACACCTGTAGCACCATTTTCCCCTGAGAGGCCATCATTAAATTAGAATTATTCAATTGATAAATCTCTGCTCTCTCTCTCTCTCTCTCTCACTCACTCTTTCTTTCTCTCTCTCTTTCTGTGTGACTCTCAGACAGTTGGAACAAATTTTTAACCATCCTAAAAATCATTGACAGTGTCCACTGAGGTAGCTCTGTAGCTCTGTAGCACACACACACACACACACACACACACACACACACACACACACACACACACACACACACACACACACACAC
>JBAJHX010000040.1:4071030-4101337 GCA_037176925.1 Amniataba percoides | reverse complement strand
CACACACACACACACACACACACACACACACACACACACACACACACACACACACACACACACACACACTCCACAGAGCCGCAGCATTGTTTCTCGCTCCTGACTGGGGCAGATGAGATTTTATCCCTCTGTTAGGGAAGCAAATGTAGCAGATAATAGAGTTTCCTGTGGAGGACAGTGAGAGGCGCGGCTACCCAGCCGAGCAAACACATTGGAAACTTATCCCATCTGAAAGAAACACAATAAACACTGCTCACGCCGGCAAAATAACCAACCCGTAGGTCCACTCTAATCGCCCCCAGGTCGGGTGTTCACGTCTCCGTCAGCTCATCTTACTGATGCAGAAATCTATTGTGGGGGACTGTTCAGGTGTTGGAGGTTATCTGGACGCAACCCTGAGTGTTTCTTTTTCTCGGAGCTGACCGCCTTTCAGAGCAAATAAATCTAATCCCCGGGGAATCAATGAGATGCATTCGGAATACAGATGACCTGGCTTCCATGCCATTTTCTCATTCTCCCGGCCTAAGACGACGATGCAAGCGAGTCGACGATGCTTATCTGAGTGCATTAACGCGTTTATGTGCGCGCAGGTATTCCTCCCAGGGTATGCGTGTGTTGCAATAAAGATGTGCTTGCTGTTTTAAGAGAAACAAAGAATGGGTAGGCAAACGTGATTGCATAAAATGTGGACTCTTGATGTCCCTTGTTCACACAGCCTGGTTCCACGTATACAAGCTCTTTCAAAAGCTGCAGTGTGGTGCTGTTAACTGTCCCCAGCTGCAAAACAAGGGGCCGGCCAGAGCTTTGCGAGCAGGATTAAGTCCAAGGACATCAACTTTTTGTGCCCGAGCCAGGAACAGCTGCATTCATGTAAAAAATCAACAGAAACATCGGCATGAAATGGCAAAACTCTTGGTTTAGGTCAACACTAGTGAACAGGTTATAGTAAGCTGATCAACGTAAGATAATGTTAACTCTTAAAGCTACAGTCAGCAGTATCTTTTCTTTTCATATTAACAATGAATCAACTGACTATGTGCAATGTCAAAGGGCCAATTTGTAGTGATGAAGCCTCAGAGAGTCCTCCACAGGTTTATATAAAGGTGTGTCTTTGCATCTTTTAGCTCATTGTTTTGGTTTTGCTTGTTGCAATCTTACTGGTTTATTCGAGCTTAAAGTGGAGTGAATATTGGACATTTAATCGGGGGGCACATAGGCCACTGCAAATTAATGTTAATGTTGCTCCGAGCCAGGAACAGCTGCATGAAGCTCTGACTTTGGCCATATTATTAACAGCATAACAACAATATTATGATTTGTTATAATGAAGTGTCAAAAAGTGCTTTAAATTGCCACATTTATTCAATCATCAATCTTGCTGCTCATTAGTTAGGCCAAAACAAAACAAGCTAACCACAATCCCAGAGAGAAACTGACTAATATGAACTAATACGAAGGTTAAATAAATTAAGTGATACAAAATTGCAATTCATTAGGGTTACTAGGCTGCCTGTTTATGTGGATTCTTTTTTAATTCTATCAGAGAAAAGACTGATATTCAGAAGACAACACTTATCCTTGTTTCATTCAACTCTCACCAGCATAATTTTTTTAAGCAAGTGTGAACAAAGAATGAAATCCCAAGGAAAACCCATTTATGCTCTCTAATGCCAGCGCGCTCCAAGTCCCTCCCTCTGGTGCTAATAAGCATATCTTTATTCCCTAAATGCTGCTGTTTGCTCTGTGCATCCCGCCAAACGGGATCAATCGGCCTGGAAACGTGCTGTTGCTGTGTACGATGACGTCTTTGACAGTCCGTTCACGTCAACACGCAGCAGAGGCCCGAGCACACACACACACACACACACACACACACACACACACAATCATGCCAGTTTCAACCAGGGACGACCAGGACATATTAGTTCCATCACACACACAAACTGCCTCTGGAATTCTTGCACATATAGACACACACACACCGACGTGAGAAATGCAGTGATAAAGGAGGAGAGAGCACACAGCAAGGGATGATGAAGGGGCTGCGTGTAGAAATAAAATACAGGAGGGAGGATCACTCAATCTGGATTCACACCTCTGAGGGAGAAGACAAACAGAGACGGGGAGCGAAGGGGCGATGAGGATGGAAGGACGGAGAGAGACGGGAGGCCGCAGGCGGGAGAGCAGACCTCGTAGAAAATTTGTCCCAACAGGCGTTCAAAAGAAGACGACATGTATCTCATGCAGTCTGAAGGAGCCTTAGCGCATGTTCATTGCAGCTGTCAGGCTGATAGTGAACGCAAAGTCTAAACTGAGATGTTAATGTGTGAGAGGCTCTCTGTGTGTGTGTGTGGTGTGTGTGTGTGTGTGTGTGTGTGTGTTTGCCAGCCCCAGCTTGACAGCAATCTAGCTGATTGGACAAGCTAGTTAAACATGTTTGCGTGCCAGAGTCAGTAGTGGTGAAGCCTGAACATTTTGATGGCAGTTTTCTCAAACTGGAGGCAGTCGTTACAGGCTGATGTGTGACAGGACTGCTGTACACAAATGACAGCGGTTCTTCCTAAAGTGGCATCTTGTGGACTGACAAACCTCAGTCCACAATGAAAGGAGCTCCTTTGAAATTAGCAGGGATGACTGCAGACTACAAATGTAGGATAAATTGATATATTCAGATGTGTCACACAAACATGGACTAAAGAGCAAATTAAGGTCAAAGTCTTGTCTTGTTGACTGCAGGTAGTTTCACTTCTCACCTTGCTGCAGTGATGTACAGGTGTACTCTCATCATATGAGATGTATTAGGAAATGATATGGAAGAACCAATCAGGATCTTTGGATAAGTTAATTCCAGTAAACCTCTAAACTGTGTGTATATGGGAGTGATATGAAGCACTGTATGTTGGTGTAAGGCTGATCCCAGTGATGCTGGCAGGACGTGATGGATGGTACATTGAGGAGCGTTGAATGCTGCCTGTAGGACTGAAGGATGAGATAGTGTTGAAAGGATTAGCTGATTAATCAATTGGTCAAATGACAAAATCTGATAATTGATTAAGGCCTAAGGATTCACTAATAACATAACAATGGCTTCATTTTATTCAAGTCATCCAATGTGCACAAGCACACAGCACCCTGAACCTGAAGCAGCTAAGTGGAATTCAGCCATCTTTAATGGTAATATTTATATCTGTGCTTTTCCTACTGAGGCAGGTCAACAGGTTGGCTGTTAGGGCCTTTTAGTTTTCACATTAGATAATCCTCTTGTGGTCCAATTGATCTAACCTCTACAGTGCTCTATAATATCTCTAGAGGAGCTTTTCTTCAAGGCTTTGTTTGGCTACATCAATCAGACATGAGACATTAGATGGCTAAAAGTGTACCTTATAAATAAAGCTGTCCTGACAACTGTGACATATCCTTTACCACTTTTTTATTTTTTGAATATTATGTTCTCGTTTCTGAACACACAGTAAGAGGTTCCATGAGGCACAAAATAAGGGTGAAAAGCAGTGGGCCTGTGCTGTCATTATTATGAGGCTCAGGCACTCTGGCTCTAACTGAACGTGGCCCGGAGGGGAAAATGTGTCGGTGTTGCTGTGACTGAAAATGATTAGCTGGCAAAAGCTGTAATTGAGTTGGAAACAGCGCAAAATGGGAAGCTAGGCCTTCCATACAGTAGTCATTTCCTGTGTGTGTATGTGTGTGTGTGTGTGTGTGTGTGTGTGTGTGTGTGTGTGTGTGTGTGTGTGTGTGTCCTGGACTTCTGCAATGACAATAACCTCTGTGAGAGTGGAAAAAGTACAATGGACTGTAGCAGCAATAGGGGAGCAATCAATAGGATACCAGTCCAATACCAGCCCTAACCATGAACTACGCTATAAAGTGTGTGTGAAACCCGATGAGAGGTGCATGGCCGGGATATTGATGTGTGAATGATAAACCATCTCCTGAACACTCTTCATGGCAGCTCCCCAAACCATCAAAAGTGAAACAGAACAATATGTTGTCTTGACAACAGTTGCCCGGCACGCTGCCAAACAGCCACCCGGCCAATCGAAGTGCTTCCTCTGCCAACTTGACCTGACCAATTGGCTGAGTAATATATGGGCCTGATGGGCGGGGGGTTTATTGAAAATCTAAATATTGGCCGATGTCTTCCACGTCCTACATAATGCCCTGTGTGTGATTACATATTTATTGTTGAGTTGAACAGTGGAGTTTTCCTCTGGTTGTTTATGAGAAGCAACCTGATTTCACTCCAAACCTGCAAACACAAGAATGAATGCCTGTTGTTACTTTTTATAAGTGGTATAATAGTACGACCGGACAATAATTTAGTAGTAGTAGTGCTGTTTTTTGAAGATATGATATTGTGTTTTATTTCACAAATTCATATTGTCAAAATGAAAGATTACAAATAAAACTAGTCAAAACAAAATTAGTTATTAGAGTTGATTTTACTCATTTCAACATTTTTTTTATGATGACAAAACCACTATTAAAATATAATTATTTTACAAATTCTATGACAATACATAACTTGAGCCAAGGTGAGAGAAGGTGAAAAAAGAGATTTTGCCATTTAGCCTTTAACAGCTCCTGCTGTTCAGCAAACAGTGACGTCCTGTTTTACTTTTGTGATAAAACAAAAACATTAAAGTTTTTACTTGTGAACAGATAAAATGCATTTGTCCAGCAGTGTAACATTAGGACAGAAGAGAAGTGGCTAGTGAACTGACTAATAGTATAAATACTAGTTACACAACATCTACAGAGATTTTACAGTCGCAGCAGTGCAGCAGCTTCAGTTCATCTCTGTCAACAGAAGACTTCTGTGTGTGAATACATCACACACAGAATTATTCTTATTAGTAGTGCAGTGGTGCATGGGGAGCACTGAGTGTCCAACACACAATTACTTTACACGCAGAAAACAAAGGAAAATGGAGCTGAAGCATAGAAATACACTTCACACACCATTACTCGGCCTGTGTAGACAGATGGATTGATCCACAGACATGCCCTCACAGACATGAGGCTTTACTTAACTGTGCCCAGTTGTATAAAGCAGCTGGACTGATTAATTAATCAGAAAATCAGAAAATCTTTCTCTTAATTGAATTTTATCCACAGGAAGATTTTATCCAGACCCAATCTTAGTTGGTATTTTTAAAGTATACTATTATTGTAAAGATATAAATAATTTCATATTATTATTATCATTATTAAGCCAAACCCTTAGTCGTGGTGATAGTAGCAGTTCTAATCTAGTGGTAACAGCTTGGTAGCAGCAGCAGCATTAGTAATAGTAGTGGTACACATATTAATGTTGTTATCATGGTGAAACGGGATGGTTATGTAAGTCTTTACAGACTCATGAAAGGAAGCGTGTGTGCTGAGGTGTTGCTTCCTACCAGTAAGATCTCCATATTATTCTAATCTCCATATATCTCTCTGGTGACTGGAGCAAGAAGGATGCATCGCTATAGAAACGCAGCTCACCTCTGTGCAGCTCAAACTCTAATTTAAGACCAGGCAGCATGCCGAGCCTGGGGAGAAACACGGGGGACAAAACGGCTGCGTGCGTGTGCCCTTATGAGTCAGTCTCTCAGCTAACCTTTATCGCCCATATCTCCAAAACAACATTTATTCACCCCGGTATTTATTTATTGCCGCGATTATTACACATTTACTGAGATCCGGGTGACTCACGTCTGAGTGCTGCTCTAATTGTGGGCTATTGTTTCTGTCTGCACCCCATCAAACCTGCAGAGTCCTGTTAAATGTGGCTAGTAATATTCCAGCGACACCTTTAAACTCAGAGTCAGAAGTGGAATTATGCCAGCATACACACACACACACGCTCTAATGCGCACACAAAAACACACTTTCCTACATTACATAAGCCCGGGTGGAGAGTTGCTTGGTTGTAAGGCTCAGGTGTTGCAGCACCAGACAAAAACAGTCTCCAGAACAAATACACCCTGTAAGCACACACACACACACACACACACACACACACACACGCACAGTGGTGTGTTTGTGTGTTTTTTTGGGTGTTGTGTTGTAAGTGGTGTAAATGAGCAGGGCAAACAGAACGTGGGACAAACGCCGGCAGAAAACACCCCTGCTCCTGTACTCAGAGCTGTCGTCTCATCACTATCCTCTGCTGACACGAACACTTAGTGTGTCCTGAAACACACTGCTGGTCGGCGGCAAATCAACAACTTACGACCTGCAGAATGATGTCAGCGCACGGTGTTCAAAAGCTGCTTATTGCGCCATCGTAAGTTTGATTGATCACTCGCATTAGAGACACAACTACATCCTCTATATACATTACACTGTAAATGGATATGGTTTCATAATCTAGTACAGCACAGCAGAAGACCTTTTCATGGATAAATAGTGTGTTACAGACTACCTTATGTTAAACATAGGAGACTTAAAAATGTCAATGCCAAATGAACTATAATAATATAATAATATTGGTTACTTATAATGTTGAAAGATGCGTGCTGCTGTCCACGTTTTGGAGTGCTTTGCTCTGTCCTATCCATATTCATTTAATATAAAATAAGTGTTCTTAAGTTCTTTAAGTTTTTCATACAGATGTCATAACATTAAACCACTTCACTTCTGCTGACAAGAAATTATCTTAGCAAAACATAGCTATGTACAGTGGATGGAAAAACAGCAAGACCAGCCACCTCAGTGTAGAGAGAAATACTGCAGGCTCTTGATCTTATATTTATATACATCTTATAATATATGTATACATATATAATATACAAATGAATCATCCTGCTCAGGGGAGGCTGGAGACTGTGGGCTGGAGTTTGGGTGAACCAGACAGGTTGTCAGTCTATCACAAGTCTGACGCATACAGCACAGACAGACACTTACATTCACACCTATGTGGGCAATTTTAGTTTCATCACTTCACCTGCATGTTTGTGGGAGGACACTGCAGCTCCTCCACACGGATCTGAACCCGTGACCTTCGAGCTGTAAGGCAGCAAAGCAGCGAACCCCTGTCTTATTGTGTTAAGGTACAAAGAAATGTGCTGCGTGATTCAGCTTCATGTGTTTCTTAAATGTCTCTTAACACTGGTCACAATAGAATAAATACCGCCTAAACACTTTTTGTCTCTTTCCTGAGGTCAGTTCCTCACTGCAGTTCCTGGTGTGTGTTACCTTTCCATTGTACCATGTTGGATCTGTCAAGCCATCGGAGGACAGTCCATCAATGCTGTCCGCTGATAACTGTAGGTGTTCATTAGTTATCCACCGCTGATGCCAAACTCCGTCACTCAACATGCCTTTGTTATTGCTCAGCCACCATCAGCCGGTCCGTTGTGTGTGTGTGTGTGTGTGTGTGTGTGTGTGTGTGTGTGTGTGTGTGTGTGCGCATGTCACACACATATCTTTATATTCCTACATCTGTTTCCCTGGGTAATAAAGCCTGTGACAGGACTGGATGAATCAATCAGTCAGGACACACACACATATATATGCACCAGCCAACCCCTGCAAAACACAAAAAACACACACACACACACACAAACCGCAAGCACACGCACACAATGAGCCAGTGATGCATGAGACAGATGCAGAGTACACCTGGCCACGGGCTTTCCACAAAATGGAAGTGATACAAAGGGAGCGAAAGAAAGAGATACAAAAAGTGTGTGTGTGTGTGTGTGTGTGCGTGTGTGTGTGTGTGCTACTATCAACGCAGGAGAAAAAAAGGGGAAAAAGAGGAGACCGGAAAAAACATGGGCATACAGACACAGGCAGGAAACTGTAGTGTAACATGTTGCTCCGAGCTGATATTATTGCCCTCCACAGAATATGGATCAATAGCTCTTTCCAGGGCAGAGGAAGCAGCTATAATCATGTGTTTTCCCACCCAGCGATCTGTCAGTCAGCTGTCATGTGTAGCTGTGACTCCTCTCCACCTGCCGTCGGAAATAACAGCCACTTATGACCAAGTTCGACATCAGTGCGAAGAGCAGGAAATCATCTTTTACGTAACAGCCTGTTGATCATCTCACGTGATGAAAAACCACAAAACACCCAAAGGATCCACCGCTGCAGAAGCTCCAAGCCAAACGCCGTGCACCGCTGAGGAGCAGTTCTGTAAAGCCTGGGGAGATTTACTGAGAATGTACCACAGGGTAATGCTTTGAAATGTTGTAAAGCGGGACAGAGCGATGGCAGCCTGTGTTTGTATAAAGTCTTAAAGTATGCTTCAATGAGAAAAACATTTAAAGGCATTAATGAAAGCACTGTCTTCTTTATTTGGATTACTGGATTAGTTAAGAGGTACAATCCGCAGTGCGGACGTAAGTGAAAGGTAGCTCCACCTCTAACGTTTAACAGCATCTGATATCACTCCCAAAATTGTTTGACAGGTCTTTTATCACATATGCTAAACAACAGCAAATCAGTTATTCATGTTTTAATGCTGAGAAAAGTTTTTAACCTGATGTGAAAGCCAACCTCGACTCTACCCAGTATGTGAACAACCCTGTTTTATATGTAGGAAAACGATGGTCGAGTGAGCATTGAAAGGTATTAAAATAGAGGCCGGGGACGAATAGGGGACGAATTATGATGTTTTAGGAGGAGACAGTGGTCCTGAATAAGATGGTAATTGTGGCAGTGAAACAGCTCCCTCATGGGATGCTGAGCACCACTTGAGACAGCCTGACTCTTCAGAACTCCTCGCCGTCTGCCGACTGTGAAAGTGGGTTGCAGTAGAAATAAAGCGACAGAGCCAGCTGTGTTTTTAGGGCTTTTTTGTTTTTTGAGGTGGGGGGACACCTCGTTTTATTAGTACTGATCGACTTCTGTCACCTAAAGTTAACGCAGACGTTTGCATCAGAGAGGGAAAATGTGACAAGGTGGCAGACGAGCTGTCCGGCCCACCACAAACCGAAGACCAGCTCCTGGCAGCGAAAAGAGCCACAGAGCCTAAGTGAGCTGTCGCTGCCGCCAGCTGTCTGTCATGGATGTGCCTGCAGATGTGTGTTTGTGTGTGTGTGTTTGTGGGAGTTTGTGCATTTTGTCCGTGCCTTTCCGTTTTCATGGCACATTGCTCTTCTGCCTGCATAAAAACACAATCGATGAGCGTAATGTATGTATAGACCCGGCCGGGCACACAAAAACACAAGCACGCGCGTGTCCACGGCGACTGTGATGCAGTAAGTCATCTGATGTGACCCTGTGATGCACACAAGGCCACCGGTGATGCTGGACAGGCTCACACACGGCCCGCCATGAGCGCCGGTCCTTATTGATCACAGAGAGGGGGCGATCGGGGTGGAGAGGGGAGGCTGGTGTCGCTGACGGAGGGCTGGATTACGCAGATGGAACTGAACCACTTGTTCTGCATCTCTCTGTCCGCCACTCTCTTTTATCGCAAAACTTGAAATGACTTGGATGGGAAAGCAGCTTCTCACACACTCATCGTCTCAGTCTGTGCAGCTACCAGAAGGCGCCCTGCAACTGCAACCTTCGAGCACAGACGCAGACAAACATTTGACCCCGTTCAGGTTCCTGTTTCATGCTCCACGTGTGCCAGACGGAGAGTGAGGCAGAGTCCGGGCTGGAAACACGAGGAAACCTCATTCTTTGCTCCTCCATTGATTGCTCCCCGAGCATGAAGGGCATCCTGGCTGCGACTTCCCCCGCCTGCGTTTTTTCAGAGTGCTTCCTGCACCCGTCTGAGACGCAGCCTCTTAGACGGAGGCGACACATAAACGATGCCTGCTGCCACCGCGGCTCAGCGAAGGGCCCCCCCGTCTTGAAAGCAGGGGGCTCCACCTGACCCCGGGGCCCTAAAGTGTCCTTGAGCAACCTGCCTGCAGCGTGACGGAAACCTTCACCTGACTCTCTGCGGTGTCAAACAAGAGCAAGGCACCCACACTGACAGGGTTAAAGGTTCACTCCCACCTCACCCCCCACCTACCCTCCACCCTCCACCTCACACCTCTTCTGCTGAGACACCTTTGATGACAAACCAGTAACATAATGACTTCCTCCTCCCTCACTCACTGCTGCTCCTGCTTTGGAGTTCTGGCACATTTTGACCAGCACTTGGACACATTAACATGATGGTGCAAACATCAACACATTAAAAAAGAACAGTAGAAAAATGTCCTCCACTCACCCTGTAATGTGTGGAAGAAGAATAAGCTCCTGGCAGCTGTCTCCTCTCTGCTCCTTCTCTGTTGTGTCGGCAGTGTTTGGGTCCAAAACAGTTCCTCCCTCATGTACAATAACCTTCGCGCTAACTCAGCCTCTCTCTCTGGAAGAAGATGAATGAACCGCTGCGTCTCCCCTGCCAACACATTAGCATAGCGCCCGCCTCCCCCGCCAGGCCATTGGCTGGGCGAGGACGCCGAGGTGGATCCTCCTCGTCTGATTGGACGAAGGCGCTTGTCAATAAAGAGGAGAGCCGTGGCCGCGCGCGGCTGTGCCCTCGCGTCCTCTCTCTCTTTCTCTCTCTCTCTCTCTCCCTCGCGCGCGCTACAGAAAGAGAGAGAGGTAATATTGTAAAAGGAAAATCAAACAGCAGCCAAAACAGCAAAACACACATGAGGACTGCACAGTGTAAGAGGCATTTATCTGCTTCAGATTCACCACATTTATGTAAAAGCTGAATGTTTTCTGCAGACTTCATGTCTGAGAGCCCAGAACAAATGACAGAAAATGTGCCTCATGAGAGAAACTATATTATATTATATTAAATATAATATGATATAATATGATATAATATTATATTATATTATATTATATTATATTATATTATATTATATTATATTATATTATATTATATTATATTGTGTTACTGCTCTATGACATGATGTGTTTTGCCTATTATTACGTCACTGTGTAAAATGGCTTAATTTGACCCTAATTTGAGTTTTTAACAGGTTTGAGCTGGATTTTATGACATCACAGCCGGCATGGCAGCCAGTCGTGGGTCAGTTTGCAGCTCACACAGGGGTAACTCTCCAAATTAAGACCTTACTGTTACTGCAAAGTTAAAAAGTTGAGAAGTACAAAATCATCCAAAATCAAAGTGATTTCAACATTCCTTTCTGATCTTTGCTGTATTATTCTAAGAATAAACCTTGACAAAAACATTAACTACAAACTTTAGTCCTAACATTAATGGCCCAGTTATGTGCAGCACTGCATTAAAGCATGTTGACCTTTAGTTGTCCATATAAGTATCCATATAACACAAACAAATACACACAAAGAGCTCATTTGCAAACTCTTAAAATGAATAAATCAACACCTGTTTTATTTGGGAAAATAAATAAAAATTGAGATATCTGTTTTTGCAGATGAACCCATCATATGATTTCAGCAGTCAAGCTGTCACACACTCACTTCAGCAATTATACACAATACAATTCTATATGTCATCTATCAGTGAGAAGAAAAAAGCTCCAACTGTTACTGTTAGACAAAGGACACTTTGTCCCTCAGTGGCACAAATTTAAGTTAAAGGGAGACACTGTGACGGCAGAGAAAGATTTTTCACTTTTTGTCTAATCAGAGGACAGGACCTGCAGTAATGTCCAACTCAGTTATTCAATGATATCAGCTGTCATGGATGTATTGATCTCCTTTGTGCTGACATGAGGTTTTACACTCTGTTGTTATTTGCTAACTTACTACTAACTAACTGACTACAGCATCTATTATTATTTTATCTCGGTTCATATGAGACAGTCATTATCACAGTAAAACAGATTGGACAGATATCAGTTGAAAAAGCTAGCAGTTTATCTAACATCAGCAACGTGGCAGCTGACAAATTAAATTACATACATTTCATTGGTGCAAATGCATTGAGTGTGTGTGTGAGGGTGGTGAGTGAAGAGAGCGTGTATTTCTGTGTTTTTCCATCTACAGTTTGTGCTCTTGAGTAACACTGTTATAAAAGGCAGATTTATAATTGTTCTAACTGAACATTTTATACTCAAGTTAAGAGATGAAACACACATCGTCTCACGTTTTAATCAGACAGAAATACAACAATTCCTGCCTTGTGATAATGTCTGTCTCTGCAGCAGTCAGACATGGAGGTATGTGTGTTTGTGTGTCTGTGTGTGTCTGTGTGTGTGTAGGTGGACTGTGGAGATGGCAGGAAAAGACATAAAGCGGAGTTATAACAGAGAGGAGGAAAAATGTGTTACAGTCTGATTAGCCAAGGTCAGCCTGGGCCTCTCGTCAGGAGTGACATAATCTCTAACACAAGGTAAATGTCCATCACCCAGCAGGACCAGTGCAACACACACACTCACTGGGTGCTGTGTGTGTGTGCGTGTCCTTCAATCCAAGGCGGGCGTCACTCACTCTGCAAGAGACTCAGATAACCACATAAAACAAGCCGCCTTAGCCTGACTGTGGAGGAGAAAACTGCACAGCAACACGGGAGGGGAAGTGATGGAGGACACGATGAGCACTTCTATATCGCTGGAAAGGAATCGTTTGACATTTTAAGAATACACACACACTCACAGTTATTGGCTTTTTTAGCTGAAAAGCAGTTTAGCTCAAAGTCTGGATGCAGCTAAACCAACTAGCACCTCCAAAACTCACAAATCAACATTTTCTCAAATTGTTTGGTTTATTGAAAATATTTTTAAAAAAAGACTTCAATTTAACATTTTTGATTTTCTTCGGACAGAACCAGACTGACCATTTCATCCTGTTTCTAGTCTTTGTGCCACTCAACGCTGTAGCTTTATACTTACCGTGTCAACACAAGAGTGGTATCAATCTTCTCGTCAAACTCTCCGTGTCTAAATTTGTCCTCTCTGCCTCTCCGTCCCCTCTCCTCCCTCTAATTCAAATATGTATTATTGAAACCGCATTAATTGATATAAAATGAGTCTCTCGCTCTCTAATTGAAACATGCTTTATTGAAAATGGCATGAATATGGTATGAACCTCTCTCCCTTTATGAATATTCAAGGGTGTGTGTGTGTGTCCATCAGCAACATGAGGGTTGCCACGGGAGACAACCCATCGAGCCTGTCCTCTTCCTCTCATCCCTCTCTCCTCTCTTTCATCTCTCCTGTCCTCTGTCACCATCCGACCATTAATCTCCACACTTTGGCATCGCTCGCTGTTGTACTTTCCTCGGCCTGCCCCCTCCTTTTAGCCACTTGCTATATTTTACAGAGTTTTGTTTTTTTGTTTTTTTTTTAATGCATCATTTGATTTACAATTACCCTCAAATAAATTCATCTCCCACCAAGACACAAGTGAAATTTTCTCTTCACGGGTTGATTTTTTCATGCCAGAAGTGAAGAAAAACGTATTAATATGGATGTTAGCATAGATATTTTTTTATAGTTCGCTGTTAAAATAATAAGGGCAAACCTGGAAGTATGTGTGGATCACAGCACGTAGCTGTGATTTCAGGTCTATTCCCCCAGTGAGAGGTGATACAATCTTATTCATGCTAATTGATGGGCAAGTTGGCAGCCTGTTAATGAAATTCAAACCTCCATTTATGTCACAGTGTGTGTGTGTGTGTGTGTGTGTGTGTGTGTGTGTGTGTGTGTGTGTGTGTGCGCCATGGCGGCCTGTAAACTGTCTAATTGACCTTTCCACACCCCACAAAGGACGGCTCCTACGCCCGGCTGCTGCTCCCTCCCTTCTCCTCTTTCTCCCATCCTCCTTTTCCATCCTCCCTCGACACTTCCGCTCCTCCTGTCCTCCAGTCAGTGTCTCCTCTCCATTTATACCCCTCTCTTCCCTCTTCAGTCGTCCTTTTGTTGATGCATGCATTATATCTAATCTATTTTCTAGTAATCTCATTTTTAAAGACTTCCACGTCATACTGATTTGTTGATATTTAGTCACTGATCAGATTTTTTTTAGATGAAATTTAGTATGATGCATCTCAACATGGAGATACAGCATTTATAAAACAAGCAATGGTAAGCTTATTCTGTCTTCTACATCTTGAAACGGCGGTGTGAAGTAACTAAGTAACCTCAAGAGCTGTGCTGCTCTCGCTGGCTGTCAAGAGTGTGTGAGCGCGACGCAGAGTGATGAGTGAGTTTCTAGGAGACAGGAATGTGTCCTAGCAGCTAATTACCAGCACTGATGATTAAACACACTGTGTGGACTGTGTGTGTGTGTGTGTGTGTTTTGGTTTTGTCGATCGACCGACTAAAAAGTCACAAGGCTGCAGCCGGTCTGCTTCACACGGGCGTGCAGCGTGCCACAACTTTTACTGTCGCCTTTTTCGGGCTTCAAAGCCGCCGCTGCGTCCCCAAGCGGTGACCTTTTGAGGAGGACGGACGAGATTCCTCCCGTCTCTCCTTTTAATGACCCTTCTTTTCTTTCCTCCAGCCTCTCTCCTCCTTTACTTCCTCTCCTCGCCCCTGTTTGCAGGTGATGTAATGAGATTAGGGAAAAATGTCTCGTGACGACCCCTCCAACGCAGGTCAACATCTGCCATTTTGTTCGATGGTGGAGATAGAAACTGGGAGCCGCGTCGCCAGCAGACAAGTTATTATGCATTGTGTGAGCAGGTGTTTATTCGGGACCAGCTTATTATTCTGATTGAGCTCAGCCTCCTCCTTCCAGATAGCGGAGGAGTCGTTTTTAATTAGCTGAAATCTTAAATCCGCTGATTAGAGACACGTTTCCCTGAGTCAGTCAATCGTAAAATCTGCAGCGAAACCTGCTTTTAGGAGCTCCTGAACGCACTGAGGCCTGTTTGTGCTCAGATAGTGGGAAGCTCTATCCTGACATTAATTCAATACATCTGTTCTTCCTGTAGCAAGGAATGAAAGCCGTCTGTCATATACAAAGCATGTGAGGGTCCAGGTTCATTTTTAAAAGCAGTCAGGATGTATCTTACGGTCCTGTGCTGTGTGCAGAGCAGAACAGCATCTAACAAAAGACAGTACTGAGCTGCGCCTGTGGGATTTGCTGAATCCAGTGTTTTTAGTTATCTCTGCCTCTGCTGCATCGATTGCGACTGGTCGCTTCAAGTCTTTCTGCTGTGAGTCCCCCAACTTTTTGGAAGGACAACTCACTCACTAAATCACTGGAGAGCCTCTTTAAGCCCCTCATTACCTGTAACACATAACTGGAGTCGTGAACTAACTCTCAGAGCAAACCTGCAAACTTCTGTCTGACCTCCACAGTCGTAACTTGTACAGCTTGCTGCAGGTGTACTTCAGGAACCAGTGACATCACAAGTCCACATCAGACACAAGATGTCAGCAGGAGTACTGAGGAGATTTAGTGTACTCAATTTCCTTTCAAATAAATGTAATCATACATGTTATTGATTTCTGTACTTAATATACAAGCATATCTGTTCTCATCATCCTTTCTAATGTTACTGCACAAAATAGCAGCATGTTTATCTGCACGTTTTTTTTTCACAGAATCACACTATCTCACTAAAAACTGTTCCTGCTGGACATTTACCAGTTCAACTGTTGCATTTCTTCATCTCTGTAGTCTCCCAGTGCCTGCTGAACACAGAAAAACCTCTGCTGTAATAGTAACTGTCTAACCTGAGGGGGTCACTGACACATATAGATATGTGCCATTATTTATTTTCTTGTATATAGATTGTGATTTTATTTTTGGGTGAGGAATTACTTTAAAAGCCAGTATTAATTTATCCATCTAATGTTTTCTTTTTCTTTTTTCAAAATACAATCTATAAGCATATTAAGTCCAGCACTGGCCTCAAAAATCCAATATTACCTCAGACCTTCTCTGCTGGTAATTCATATCACAGTGTGAACTTTCTCTCTCGCCACTTTTTTCAACTAACGACTCTCACCTCTCTGTAGATGGAGTTCGCTGATGTTAATGACCCTGTCTTTTAGCAGACCAATGGATGTACCACCTTGGGCACCGAGGCTCTTAATCATAAGGGGACAAAAAAAGGAGCAGACAGAGAGGGATGAAACGTGGAGTGGAGGGTGGGTGGGGGTTATGGGACGGGGGTGTAGACAACCATGACGATCACCTCGAATCGGACAATGATTTCACTCCGGTGACTTCACATGGAAAGTAGAGCAATGACGATGATAAGGGGAAAAAAAAGGAGGGATAGAGGAAGGGGAGAAAGAGCTAGTCTGGCGGATCCTTGATAAACTGTGGTAATGAGTAAAAGAGAAGAGGAGGGGGGTGAGGAAAGAATAAGACTCTCAACATCCTCAATGCATCTGTAAGACTTCATTATATACAATTCAAACAGGCCGCTGCCACCTTTGTTACTGTTGCTACGCCTCAAGCTATCTATTGAGGCGTGTGCAGTTTAACAGGATAAAGGTGGCATATTCACCAATCAAAAACCTTTTTGGAAGGACGGGTTCTTCATTTCAGACAGAGGCAGATAAGAGCTCCTCGTTTGGAGTTAACGACAGTTGACTGAATGAGAGGTACCTTCGAGAGATCTCACAGAGCTTTTTCATTACACACGTGTTCTTCCAAGTCAGTTCAGCACTACATGAAGGACCACAAGAGTGGAGTGTACCTGATTCTTTAATTCAGTATTATAATTCAGTGCATCAAAAGGATGCCAAAAGAACTACATCATGGTGCCAGCCTGTATAATGTCAGAATTCATGCTTTGTCAGGTCTTTCCAAATATAACAAGCTTTGATTGGGCACTCAGTGTTTAACAGGTGGTTAGTTATGAATGGATTCAGGGCAGTAATTGAATATTATAATGTCAATGTCTTCATGAATTATATCTGCATCACTGTATAGTGTGAAATATTTTGTAATTGCTTTTAAGATTCAGTATTCTCAATATTGCTGTAATGACATGACTAATATAATGTCACCATCATAATCACTGATTGCCATTACACCCGATGTCAGTGTCCCCACCATTATTTCCCAACATTATGTGACTCTGACACAGTTTTACACACAAACAAGCACATGCACACACACACACACCTGTTCACACACTAGCTTTTCATCTCCCTGGCCTGTCTATTTCCAGAATGCCCCCAACCTGCACACACATGTCACTGACTCACACACACACTGATCTCTCATCCAAACACACACACACAGATGCACACATACCTGTCACAGGAGAACACAAGCATTTCACTGCCATGGCTACCGTGAAGCTGACCCAGTTTCCATGGCGACAGAGACGGAGTCGGCTGCTGGCTGCCGATCCCCCCCCCCAGGACACACCCATTTTTCCTGAATATACAGAAAGAGAGATGGAGAGCAGGAAGCGAGACAAAAAAAAAAAGATGCAGACAGAGGACTGAAGTGATGAGAGGGTTGGAAAGAGGCAAATGAAAAGATGATGACAGTGAAGGATGAAGAGATAAGGGAGATGGAGGGATGTGAGGAAAAAGAGAGAAGAAGTTGGACAGTATATACTGTATATTTTGTATATAATGCAAAAAAAGGGAACTGGCTTTATTTTACTTTCCTGAAGTGCTGTTCTGAAGGAAAAGTTTGACATTTTGGAAAATATGCTTGTTTGCTTTCTTGCTGACGGTTAGCACTCTGCTGTTTTCTAAATATGAAGTTACCATCAGGACCTCCACAGTGCGCAGACTGATCTGTTCGTTTTCAGCTGATTGATCTGCACTAATAAAAAGAATAAAAATGACAAGTTCAAATGACAATCATGTGACAAACTATTTTATTCCTCTTGGGCTTTGTGACAAATGACCATATAAACAATATTTCCATCCTGTATGTAATGTATGACAGTAGTGAGGCTTTAAAAACTAAATTAAACCATATATGCTGTTGTTACAACAGTGTAACAATAGCTGCTCTCCGTCTGCTCTCCTCCAGCCATAAAAAGACTTCTGTGGCAGAGCAAAGTTAGAAATCAGTTTCTATTCCTGTAGATATAAATGTATTACAGCAGACAGAGGGTGATGTATGTTAGAAAGGTCCTAAAATAACTGCTGGGGTAATTTTAGGCGCAGCTCGCCTCCGGCACAGTGGAACAGAATAGAATATATGAATGAGTGCCTGCGTTTACTATGACAAAGGTAACAGGTGGTGGTCATTTGTGGTTAGTTTGTGTGTGTGCACAGTGAGTGAATGAGCAAGAGACAGGGAGGCGAAGGTGACGGGGATTTTCACTTCAAAGGCGGGCAAGAGCACAGCACAGATTAAAGCACACCAGGAATCAAAGAGCCTCAGGTGGCAGGCAACACACAGGTGTCCCCCGTATATGTGTGTGTGTGTGTGTGTGTGTGTGTTTGTGTGCTGTATTGTAGAAGAGAGAGAGACCATCTATTTTTACCTCCTATCTCTCCCGACACCTTTCCTCGGTCCTTGCCACTCTTTGGTTTGTCTGCGTGATTCAGGCCTTTCAGTGTGGATGTGTTGTTGTCGAAGATGAGGGGAAATCTCCCTCAGACGAGAGCTGCTCTGTGTGTGTGTGTGTGTGTGTGTGTGTGTGTAGATGTCCGCAGAAGATACAATATGAATGAGGATCTTTTAAGAGCAGCATCCTTCAAACAGCCTGCACTCAGCAAAATATGAATATGATGTAGATACTTCTTATAAAAGGCTGTTTGGCCTCTTTAAATGTGGTATATTAGTGTGTCATTTATGTTACTTTGGAGGTATTTGCCACTTCTTAGAATAACTCAAAATAGCAAGGCTTATTTGACTTTTAATAAACACCTGAGGTGAAGATTTTGAAAAATTGTACATGTGATGGTTTCTGTTCTGACAGCAAACAGCAGCACTATAATTAATTAATAATAAATGGACCAATAAGCTTTGACTTTCACTCAAGTCAGTCCAAGTCACCAGCCAATTCCAGTGATAGTAAAGGGGTCAAAGGCCACCTGCGAACAGGAAATATCATCACAGCAAATGGATAACTATTTACAGCCCAGTGAACCCAGCTCCTTGCTTATCTTTGGAAATGTTTTTGTAAATGTTATATCTTTACCTGCTAATGAAGGCCCACAGGCCCACATGGAAGAAATGTTTTGCAAAGACTGAAAGATTAAATGGAAGATTTCACCTGTTTTGGTTTTAGCTAATTGCTGGACATCATCTGAACACCGTGTTCATCAGTCTGATGATCATTTTGTCGCACTTCAGTTTACATTTCTGTATGCTCTTCAACTCATTTCCTTTAAACCAAACACTGAAGAAGTTATTAGTTCTTTTAACATGCCCACCCACACGCACCCCCCCCCCCCCTTCCTCCAGCAGGGCAGGTCAGCAACGACCGGCAAATTATTTAACAGCAAGAAGAAAATAGAAGCAAAGAGAGTGCGAATACTGGGAGGAAAGAGTGTGCAGAGATATACAGAGACAGAGAGAGAGAGAGAGATGTGACAGCTGAGAGGAGGATAAACACATGAGGGAAAAGTGAGATGTGTGAAAGGGTAAAGTGAGGGCAGAGACTGTACGCGGCCTTAAACAACACAGTGTTCAAATATATATTTTTCTCCCCCGACAGAGCTGACACATCTCCAGCTCTGACATGTTTACTTTGAAATATCAGCCTAGATAGATAGATAACTAGAGAGGGAGAGAGAGAGAGAGAGAGAGAGAGAGAGATGGTGCAAGGATCCGTGGATAATGAGAAAAGAGAGGAAGCCACTTTAGACTATTGACATTTACTTTGTGTTTCACCTCGTAAGTGAAGTGTGCAAAAGTAGCATCAGGGAGAAGGGGGGGGGCACACCCACTTGGAATCACACACACACACAAACATCACACACTCATACACACTCTCTGAAGTGCTTCCCCCTATCCTGTGCAGAGTGCCAACCATGCAGACAGCCATTAGAGCACACCCCCCCACCCTCACTCACTCCCGGTGGAGAGGACCCGGCGTGGGCCACAGGGCTGAACCTCTCAGCCTCCCCTCTCCACACACCCACTCAGCTCTCCACCGTGGGGAGAACAGCGTGTGAACTCCATTTACCACCCCAACTGCTAAAGTAGTATTGTGCACTGCTGAAAGTGTGTCCGTCTCTCACAGTGTGCAGAGAACAGAATACTCTCTCTCTCTCTCTCTCTCTCTCTCTCTCTCTCTCTCTCTCCCTTTCTCTCTCTCTCTCTCTCTCTCTTTCTCTCTTTCTCTCTCTCTCTCTCTCTCCGTCTCTCCCTCTCCCTCCTGTCTTGGCTGTCTTTCAAGTACACATAGCCACACACATGGGTAAACACACAACTATACACACACACACACACACACAAACATACTTGCATGGGCTGGCAAGTGTCTGCTTCAGCACAGGTTGCCATAGCAACACGGTCAGCAGCGTTCCTGCTCTTTGGCTTCGCCGAGCAAGACAGTGAGGCTAGTCAGTGTTTGAGGTAGACTCACGCATGCACACGTGTAGCCCCCCTCCCCACCCACACACACACACACACACACACACACACCTGCACATGCATCCACACTCACACAGCACGCAGGCTCACTCCTCACACTCATGTCTGTTCACATCAGAGTGTTGGTTTTATTCAGTTGCTCTGTTCCTGCTGGTCTTACAGGTGATTCTGTGGCTGTAAGCATGACGAGATGGCAGCAGTGCCAACATTAATACACACTGCCACCTACAGCACACACACTGCAAATGAATCAGCCACCACAGTGATCTCATGTATTGAACATTATGTGACCCAAAGTGTGTGGACACCTGAACTTGAGGTCAACAAAACACAATTAATGTTTAATGTTTAATTAATCCATTAATGTGCTGCTCTGATGGCCCCTCCTCTTCTGCTGTCGGTCATTTAGTGGTGATCAGGTCTGGTTCACTGTTGGTGCTCCACTTCATCCCAAAGGTGTTGGGTGGAGTTGAGGTCAGGGCTCGGTGAACATGTGCTCTTTTCTTTTTTTCACAGGAGTTTTGTTGTGCTGAAACAGGAGTTGATCTTCTGCAAACAGCTGCACAAAGTATGTTATTTTCTGAAATATCATTGTAAAGTGTAATCTAAGGATTTCCTTTTATTGGAGCTAAGGTGTCTCACCCTAAAACACGAAAATCAGCTCCAGCGCACACGAGGGCAGTCCAGATACTTTCGGCCTTACAAGCTGAGCGAAGAGGACTCAGGACCACGGTCAGCGACTGACAGGCTCACTGTAATGATTATATGTGACCACTAGAGGGAGATACAGCTTCATACCAGCTGCACTGTGACCACCAAGAGGTCATCAGTGAGCGTGTGGAGCGAGAGAAGAGACATGAGAGAAGTTAGATCATAAGTGGTATCAGATGTGTGATTCTGAATTATACGCTTACTTTGTTTGGCAGTTATAATGAGTTCATTTTCCAGTTTTCTGCCTGGGAAAGAGTGTCAGGTTTCAAACATATGGCAACCCAAACTGCCAGTCTGAGCTATACAAGCCTCTTTATGCCTCTATTACTGAGCAAATGTCTCACGTTTTTCTGGACTGAATGGCTCCTCTTTTTCTTTTACTGCCGAGCAGACTGGGGGGCCCACTGTTCCTGTCAATGAAGGTTGGGAACAAAGCAAGAGCTTAACATTGACTGTCAGTGTCAGTTAACTCTAATGTAACAACATACAGATATGATCCTTTCTACATTACTGCTGCATCACTGACAATATACTCTTGTCTACTGAGAAAAATCATAGACAGAGTTTCCTTTAACCCTTGAAATGTAATTTATGAACTAACGCTGTAAAAAACACCCAAAGCACAGTGGATTCCAACACAATGCTGATTTGAAGCTTCATAAAGCATTTGGTGTTTGTATTAAAGCTCACAGGACACACTGAAGTCAATGACTTGCAGCAAGCTTTCTCAAAAAGAGAAATAAATTGAAAAGAAAATCCATAAAAACATCTGAAATACTCACACTGCCTTGAAAATCTGAAAAGGCTCACAAAACGAGCAGTTCAATACATCACATTCTCAAGGAGAGAAGAATAAAAACCTATTTCTTTTTTTATAAATAACATGAAGTGTTCGTGAATCTAGCTAATGGACTGACTCGTTACACACAGATGGAGCAACTTTTACCAGATTCTCTGATTACTGGTCCCAAGAAATTCTGGGTAAATGTAATGTTGTGTTCAATTAACAAAACATAGACACACATAAAAACAAGAACAAAAAAAAACTTGCAGAATTAAATCGTCGGGTAAACAAAGATATAACCTTACATGCAAAATAACAAAAAAGAAATGATTTAGTTGGGAAAGTCCAGAAACTTACTACTGAGAGACAAAAAAAGATAAATTGTTTCAAAAACTCTTTATTTGGCTGCATCGTATTAACTTTGGTGCACAGTGATTAATAGTCACAGAACTACAGTCTACTCATGTGACACAGTGCACACAGGTAAGATTTGACATACAGTTACACGATAGAGTATAATGCTCAGGAACACATTGCATAGGTGTGATAAACACGAT
This sequence comes from Amniataba percoides, assembly GCA_037176925.1. Taxonomy (NCBI): domain Eukaryota; kingdom Metazoa; phylum Chordata; class Actinopteri; order Centrarchiformes; family Terapontidae; genus Amniataba; species Amniataba percoides. The sequence goes on along the minus strand of JBAJHX010000040.1, from coordinate 4,078,915 downwards.
ATTCTCACACAAATCAAAATCCCTTCGAGTCATCAGGAAAATAACAGAATACATTAATATTGTTCACTCTGCGAGTCCTTGTAATCTCGCTGTAATCTTAAAGCGGTGACCTCTTCCACCATACACACCTTTAAGGCCACTGGACACTCTGGATTGCATTTTGATCAGTGGGACATAATAAAGATGTAACCACAAGGAGAACACTGCAATCTGAAAAAGCAGATATGAGCTGTTTCTTTGAACACATCAGCCCCAACATTCAGTCAGCAGGCTGTGCTGGATTTCTCTGTGGAAAAGTCCGTCACACAGTGTGTGGGCTCACACGTTTCTCAGCACTAGATTATCTTCCAGTAATGCCATAAGTAATTTTTTTAAGCGACACAATATATACTTTCTAAATCCACATGTCCATATATAGACAGCCTACAGGGGTCACTGTTGGGTCAGATACAGTGCACAGAGCTCAGTTTAAAGACTGTTATGATATAAACGATGTGCTGTGTATAGGGTATGATAATCACTCTGTATGCTTAATTTGATCACATAAATAAAGACACCCTTGATAAAATGATGTGTGTGTTTTGGTCTCCATGTGCAGCACGACAGTTCCGGAGTCGCTCCTGAACTGTCATCTTAGATTGACTGTTGTACTTCTTCTTTGGTGCGAAGACTTTAACATCTCCTTCCTCACTAGAGGCACTGTGGAGCAACGATGCTTTGATAAGCAGAATAATCATCTTTTTGAAATCATGGGGCACAGATTTCTGTGCACCGGCCCTGCACATCGCCACATAATGTGCACATATTTAGACAGATAGTGGCAGTGAAAGGAAGAGATGTACAACACAGGCTTCTTTCTTCTTCTTTGAAAACACTGTATCGTACTCACACTGTGAGGTAGTAAATGCATTAAATGTGTTTGTTGTGCATTGATGGTACAAGATGTTTCTGGTTAGAAAACAATGAAGAAAGAACAAGAAAATTTTCCCCACAGTAAATCTCTGGAAATTAGTAAAAAAAAATTAAGTTGCTACAAAAATAAATAAAAGATGTTTGTTAGCAGTATAGCAGCACCTTGAAAAACGTGTACATTTAAACTTTATAAGTGATATCAACTTTGTAGTCGCCGCTGAGGTGAGATCGGCATTGGTGAAGCTGCAGGAGAAGAGCTCGGCCGACAGATCGGCTGCAGACCTGCGCTCACTTTGACACGGGCGGCTCCTCCATGCCGGCCTGCGTCATGAGCTCAGCCACGTTCTTCTCGAGGTCGTCAATGCGGGTTCCCATCGCATCTAGTGTGGGAGTGAAGGGAATGTCTAACAGGGAGGGAGGGGGCCTGTTGCTCCCTTAGAGCCCAACAGCACCAACACAACAAAGAAAACAATGCAGATATGCTGCTCTGCGTAATTTACCACATCCAATACTGCCTTTTTAAAAAGAAAAACAAGGCTCCTATAAGGAAGCATACCGTCAACGACATTCAATTTACAGAATCATAAAGGGGAACAGGACGGGGCTACAAAGCTAAAAACATAAACGCTGGCACAGAACGGTGGTTTCAGGGATAATTTACAGAAGGATCTGAAATTCTCAGAGCTGATTACTGCGGGGGACTTTAAGTCAATTTTATGGTGTCTAAATTATTGCTCCTACATTTGTGCCTGTGCCTGTTTGTGCGTCATAAATGGATGTTTGCCTTCGACCATTAACTAGTTTGTAGTATTGTATTCGTCTGTTTGCACTGTTTTGTGTTTTTATAACAGTTACGCTGTTTTCTTGACCAGGTCACTCTCGATGTTAATCTCAGTGACACTTTTATGTGGTTAAATGAAGGATATTATGTACCATATTTTCCGCACTATAGGGCGCACTGGATTATAAAGCACACTGTCGATTTTTGAGAAAATTTAAGGATTTTAAGTGCACCTTATAGTCCGAAAAATACGGTAACTTTACTTTGAGGCCTTTTTTCACAGAAGACATTTAGACAGCAGCTTTGTGTGTAACAGAGTCAATTATGCTGCAGCACTATTCAGCATTATAATGACACAAAATCTGCAGATAATTATAACCTGACATGTTCAGCCTCCAGGTTAGATGTGTGGAAAGTCTCATTCTTTGTTTCTATATTCCCAGGCTCACCCTTTAAACCCCTTATCTCTCCCCTTACGTCGCTGTACTCCACGAGACGCACGCCACTCTGTCGTTGCAGATATTTCTGTGTTTAGCTTTGCTTTAAGCCTAAATTTACTGTGCGGACACTAATATTCATGCATAATGTGTGTGTGGACTCGCACGCGTGATTGTGACTAGCAGGATGATTCTGTTGACCTTTACCTCTGTCAGAATGAACAAAGATGGCCTCCAAAGACGCTCTGGTTAGTGTCTGTTCATAATAACACAATGCATGCACAGGGCAGTTTTGACAAATACGACTAAAGATCATTTTTAATTAAGTTACCTAAAAATGACTTTAGCTTAAATAATGAAGTTTTTTTATTTCCGATTTTCACAGAAGTTGCATTTGAGAGAAGCATTATCTAATAAACCAAACATGACTCCACACAGATGAATGAAGTTTCCCTGTGACAGCCTCAGCTTTGGTGTTTGGCAGGTTTGGCGCCCCCAGCGGCTCCGCGCGGTAACACAGGTGTGTGTGTTTCACCTTTGATTAATAAAGTGCTCTGAGGTGTGTTTTTGCTGTCAGCTGGACACACACACACACCGCAGACGACACACACCGGCCGGACTTTACGCACAGGTGACGTAAAGCTGCGTTAATGCAGAATAAAAGTGTAAACAGTGAATCTCCAGCCTGTGCGGATCATTGAAGGATATTTTTGGACTCCAGCTGCTCGGACACGGCCTGAAATCTGCCCTGCAGCCTCTGCATCGTCTTCTCCATCTGAAAGGAGGAAGAGACGATCAGAGGAAAAGTATGAGACACACACGCACACACACACACACGCTCACACACTCACCGCCTCCGTCATGTCTCTGGCCGCCTGGCTGTCTGTTTTGGACATGGTCGCTTCACGGACACGCTGAGCTGTGGGGGGGACGCAAACTTCGGCCATACGACCCCGTACAGGGACCAGCTGTGTGTGTGTATGTGTGTGTGAACACGTTAGCTCTCACTCTCACAACTTTGCTGCAGGTCCGCTCCCAAAGACTGGAAACAACACCACTTCCGTCTGAGTGTGCGGCATTTCAAAATAAAGGGCACGTCACAAAATTTATTTAAAACAAAATTTTTACATATTTTCTTGTCATAAGGAAAGAATCGAAGAGATAAAATGATAATCTATTCAAACAGTATTCTTCCCCGAAAATCAATTCTCTAGGTGTTTCTGTTGTAACGTTCATGCATCATCACGTGTGTGTCCAGCAGGCAAAAGTCTGACCATTGTGGTCACATCACCAGTTTAAGGTGATGTGTGTGAGTTTGGTGTTTACATTCTGCAGTGGGCTTCAAAACAAGCACAGACAAAAAACCCACCGTGTATGCCAGAAAACTAAAGATACATCACATTAACAGTGTTGGGAAGTTAGTTAGAAAGTTTTAAAGGCTACCAGCGACTTTTCACTGGAGGAAGCTGAAACACAGCAGAGCGACCCTCAGTGGAAATCTAGTTGTTTTTTTTTGTTTTTCTTTTTTACTTAAGATACTTAATATAAGTAGTTCAAAGTATTATATGGAGGGAAAACTAACAATGTGATACATGTGATGTATAATTAGAACTAAATATCATAAAAAAAAAGAGTCACAGACCAGCAAAAACTGCCCCTCAGTTGAGTTTATTGTAAAAAATTTGGATGTGTCATACGTACAAAAAGAAAATAAAATCAAATAAAATATACCACTATTTATGGGAAAGAGCAGAAATGTCAGTTTTGGTTTTGTGTACAATGTCAAAGTCAGGATTACTCTGTGAGCCAGCAGTTTTCCTGGACATCTATTACTAAAAGACAATAACATAAAATGAACTAAATCTTGACTAAGTGACACTTGGTTTTACACATTCAGATTCAAAACATTAAAAACTATAATCAAAATGTTTTTTTCCACATGCAAGTCAGCATTAAGACTGTGAAATGTGTTTATAGTACAAAATATCAAATCATCTTAACAAGACATGACAATAATTAAATACAATTGTTTGTCTGCAACACCCTAACAAACACTTCCGTGTGACTTTTTAACTCTTTTATTATGAAGGTAAGTGTTACAGAGTTTCCGGTCCCGTGCTGCCTCACGTTGTCTAACTTGGGTTTCACATGTGGTGGTTTGTATGCTTACTTGCATATGAGAGGAGCATTTTATTAACTCTTTGTAACCTGGTTTGTCCTGTCAGGCGGCTCTGTGGTTTCTGTGCGATGTGGAAGAAGAGGAACTATTGCCCCCCTCCACACTGAAGCTTTGACTTTTATATAAGAGATGATCCTGGATCATAGTGGCAGATGACAGATCTGCTGTGAGGGTTACATAACTTTGATTAAGCCTCTCTAAAGCTTTATAATCTGGATTTTTGTGTCACTGACTTTCACTCCAGCTGAATATTCACAATTAGAAAGGACTGTTACTGACAGCGTACTTCAAGATGTGTGATGTGCTGAGAAATAACTCTAAAAACCTCAAATAAACGAGGTTACCTGAAGTATGGTTTGGCTCCACTGTCGGGCCAAGAAACAGGCAGAGAAGACTCTTCACTTCCTGTCAGGCCTCCTCTGTAATGGATTCTACTCTTCAATACAATATTCATTGCAAAGCACTATCACTGTGAAACTGATAAATGTGTTGCAGCTTTGTATCACATGAGAGTACTCTGGTCCATTGAGAGACAGAGACAGGCCTCCTTCAGTGCAGATGTTCAGACTTGTGTTGAAGTGAATGTTTCAGTGTTATCAACAACAGTGGTTCAGTCTATTCAGGTCTCCCAGTGAGCCATGACAGTGTGACTGATCAGCACCAGCACCCTCAAACTGAAACAGCTAAATTCAATTCATTCATCGTTTCATGAAAAAGGAAAGAAGAAAGTCAGTATAATGAGTCAGGATTTCACATTTGAAAGTTATTAGATCAAAATAATAAGTATAGTTCTCAAAATAATGAATTATATTAATCATTTACTATGAATATAAAATGAATGACTTGGTATCACAAAATAACAACTTCCGGAAATGACTCCATTATATCTCAAAATAATAAGCAGCAATCCCTGAATACTGATTTATGTTCTGAGGCCATCAAGATCTTTCCTTACCTCATATTTATTAAATCTAATCTACGCTTATTAAGGCCAAGTTCACCATGCATACCAGTGGAGACGTTGACAGATAAGACAGTTAGCTTTTAAGATGCCGATGTTTAATTGTGTGTATGGCTGATGATTTAATAACGTTTCAAAGACAAAGCTGAAGAGATTACCGCGTTTATCTGTAGTCTTTGTTGACCTCGCACGACGGTATCAGGCGAGGGGGTGAACCATCTTCACCAAGGCGGGTATCTTTGTAGGGAACGCGTGACGTTTCAGGAAGTGAGCGCAGCACCGTAGAAACACAGAGACAGTCAGAGAGGAAACAAATGAAATACACCCCCACCAAACACTGACCCGTTTCAAGACTCCGGCACACTCCAAGGACTTTTTAATACACTCTCGAGGACGCTTGGAGTTTCTTCATCCCCAAACAACGCCACCTGCCTCCGACAGAAGTGTTGAATCGAATCGAAGAAACCGGATGCGGCCGGCCGGATCATCCAAAACAGACGCTGCTTCACCGAGCCCCGCCGGCTCTTCACCCCCAGCTCGGCTTGTGATGTCGTGGCAGTAGCCGCTCCTTTGTGTGTGTGTGTGTGTGTGTGTGTGTGTGTGTGTATATATAGTTGTGTGTGTGTCAACATGGACGGCGAGCTGTTTGACCAGGTCGTGGCCGTGTTCAACCAGCTGGTGTCGTGGGTGGCCGCCGGTGCCATGGTGTTTGGAGGGGTGGTGCCCTACGTCCCCCAGTACAGGGACATCCGGAGGACACAAAACGCGGAGGGCTTCTCCACCTACGTGTGCCTGGTGCTCCTGGTGGCCAACATCCTGCGGATACTCTTCAGGTAGCGAGAGCAACCCCTCTCTGCAGCGTGCTGACAAAGCTCCATTCAAAATACTACTGATTTAATACTGATTTACTTATAAGACGATGATAAGACATTGTGGATCAAGACCTTGGGTGTCTCGGGAGTCAAAGAAATGTTTTCTGAAATTCGGCTTCAAAGGGATCATCTCCAGAGTTCATTTACATGATAATAACACAGTTGAAGACCATCAGTTCACTTGATTAACAGCTCACTGTGGGTCAGTGAGTTATGTGGTGGTTGCTGATTATTCATAAAATGACTTAAATTGGTATTAAAGGTAAACTTGAGTACTAATTAGATATGCAGCTATATACAGCTTTTTATATGACCTAACTATTGTTAGGCTGACTTATCTGATGTGGCAGGTAGTTTATGGGTCTTTTAGATTTGTGATCTTACTGGGATACTTTCTCCAGAGGTAAACAGATGGATTTTGTCACTGATGTTTTCCTGGAGGTTATAACCATTTTTCAAACTGCTGCAGCCGTCCCCTTTTTCATGTTATTGAGGCGCAGCTATTGTAAGAGAAGGGCGGCAAAGCTCTGACTGTGTTTCCTTCACCCTCTGCTTTTTCTCCTCATCAGGTTTGGCCGCTATTTCGAGACGCTGCTGCTGTGGCAGAGCATCATCATGATCGCCACCATGCTCATCATGCTGAACCTGTGCACCAACGTCCGCATGGCCACTGAACTCAACACCAAAAGGCGCTCCTTCATAGGTCAGAAACCCGCGGTCAGAGTGGCCTCTTTACAGCGCTGATAATGCTCTGCTGCATGAACACACAGCACATGCCTTTAACTTCTGCTTCTGATGTGCGCGTGTGTGTGTGTGTGCGGTTGGTGGTGAGAAAATGTGTGATCAAGATAAGAGTGAGAGAGTATAAAGATATCTGAAAGTAAGCAGGATGCATGTAGGCAGGTGCATGTGTGAGTGTTTGAGAGGTGTGTGTGTGTGAGAGTGAATGAGTGTGTTTGGGCGCGCTGTCAGCTGGTCGCCTCATCTCCTAGTAAGAGTGACCAGAAGGGCCGCTTTGTGTTAGTCATGTGTGAGTAATCCAGTTGAACCTGCTTCAACACTTTGTACAGAGGGGAGGTTTGCCTGCGAGCGTCTTCTAAACACACGTCGCCTGTGACATGATGACGTGTTTGTTAGCAGATGATTTGAAACTGATTCTCAAAAATCATCCCTCTGGACCTTAATATTTGTGAATGAACTGGTTTTGGATATTTAAAATGATTATATCAAGTTTAAGGTTGACAACATCACCTTTTTATTATTACCATTTTCAGTTACCCATTGTCGTGATTAGATGTTTCATTTCAAATATTAACATTGATTGTCAAATATCTTTAGAGAGATTAGAGATTTAGATGTGCCTTATTTTACTGTTCTGTTAATACTAATACATAAGAAACAACAGAGGTAGGTAGATACCAGTCAAAATTTAACCAGAAGTAAAATCTACACCGTGTTCTTTCCGATAGCCCTGTAAAGTTTTTAAGTGCATGTTGACACACTGGAATCTGTTTTTTTACGCACATCCTTTTGTACACAATTGAACAAGGGACAGCCCTTCTGTTATAAAAGTGTGAGAAGTCATGTGAGTTAGAACCTGCGTCACGTGTGGTATGCAGTGCTGGAGTTTTTCATAGAGGCATACTGTACTGTACACTGGGGGGGGGGGGGGGGTTGACCAAGGAGACCCATTTCCAAATACAAAAACCCAAAAAACCCTTCAAAAAAGACAAAAAACCCTTT
>JBAJHX010000040.1:4052847-4067102 GCA_037176925.1 Amniataba percoides | reverse complement strand
TGCAGCCGCTCACTGATCTGCCGGTGGAAATATCAAGCATAGGCACGTTGTAATCTTCTGTTGATAGGAGCATGAAAGGAGCGAGAGAGAGAGAGAGAAGGAGGAAAAAGTGAATCAGAGCCATGGATTGGTTAGACACGCAGCATCTCTCAGAGGCCTGGAGCAACTGTGGCCGGTATCAGGGCTGTGAGATGAATACAGGAACAGAGAATGGGAAGGCGAGAGAGCTAACAGTGCACACACAGCACCTAACTGGTGTCGGAGCGCAGCTGTCAGGTGGAACGGCCTCACATTGTACCTTTCTGCGGTGACTCACCTCAGTGTTGTTTAGTCAGCAGGACAAATTCTCAACCTGTACACTTCTGATTGTTCACTTTGTTCCCTTTATGTTCTCGAAGCCGTCATCATGGCACACATTTGTTCTCATTGCAGCAGAGCATCATTATCACGCCAGGCGCTTCCATCAAACAGCTTGACATTTGTGCTTGGAAAGAAAAACACAGTGTAGCTGATTTTTAATAGAACTTCCCAGGACGCCTGGCTGTGAGCGTTTTCTGTAGAGACATTGTACTTTGTAAGGTGTAATTTGGGTAAGATGATGAGATAATATCATGTAAATGAGGGCAGGCACAGGTTCAAAGAACGCCCGCGGTGCCTCGGCCATCAGACGTTTGGTCACATCTGTGCTGTGCAGGGGTTCCTCTGTCGTAGGCAGCATGGCTCTGTTTTTCAGACAGGAGAGATCCTGGTGTAATAGCAGCTCAGTGTGATTTATATGGAAGACTGCCTGCTGCAATCCTTTAAGCAGATTAAAAGATCAGATCATTTGGCTGTGTCAGAATCAGAGATGCTGGTGATCACTCAGGTAAAAAGGTAGGAGAGTTATGGAGGAGAAAAGATGAAAGATGAAAAATTTGCTGAGAAAGGTCTGACAGTGACAGTGGGGAAAGTTTCACTTTGGCCAATGAGAGTCAAACTTAACTTTTAGTTATTGTGAAGACCTGAAAGAGGAAACCCTGATTGGATTTTTTTTCCCCAAATCTAAAACCTCCAGCAGCATATAAATTCATTTGTTTCAGCAAGCAAAGCATTAAACTGGGCTCTGCTCCATGATTGAACATCCTGTATGCAAACATCAGGGCGTCTGTGTTTTCAGACTCTGTGGTGGTTCGTCTGTTTGTCCCTGAGTCTGTCAAAAACTGCATCATCTATCTCATCCAATTTCAGATCTGTGTACTCTTAAAACTTAAAAGTGAGTTTTTAATGTTGAAGCTGTAAATAGTCTGTAAATGGAATTCTCTGAAATCTTGGTGTTCATCCCAGTGAGGACGTCAACGTAGTCTCAAAGGGAAAAAAATATACTGTAGGGGAAAAAAATGATCCACTTAAACTTTTTTTGACTTTTTGCTTTTGACAGCCCCCACTAACACTGGGCAGTTCAAACATAACAACTGGTTTATTGGACAGAAAAAAAAAAGATTCACAGCACTGTGTTACCTCTCCTTCACTGTGGTCCGCTCCACAAATGAATCAGGAAAAGATGTTTTAAATCTGCAGTTACCTCAATCATGAGTGACCCAGCACGTCGACACGCCGGCCTAATGATGATACAGAGGTTCACGCCAATACAAGAGATCTCTGTTTCTTCCTATTGTTTGGTGTGGGCTCATTGCTCATTCTGGTCCTGAGGGGGTCTGTACCTGGGTCTGTCAGCTTGGAATAAATCACTCTATCCTGTGGGTGCAGTTATCCCCTCCCTTCGGGCAGATAGAGGCCTAACTGTCAGCCCGGCTCTTTTTTTATTGAAGGGATGCTGCATGTTGTCCAGGTGGCAGTGCAGAAAAGTAGCTGTGTTTTGGCTCGCCAGCAAAAGCCCCTTACTCATTATAAAAAAGCTCCCCGTCCGTCCAAATTCCAGCAGATGAAGCCCGTTGAAATGTGAGGTTCACTTTCCCGGGCTGTTATAACCATCTTTCATGATAATGTTCCTGCTTCTCCCACGGTTGCGCTTGAGCGACAGCGAGCCATTATTTCAACTGCCCCCACAGACTTTTCCAGGCCCCATCTGAAGCTGGCAGAGAACAGGTGGTAAACATGTGATTGAAATCTCCAACTCTGGCCCGTCTCTTCCTACACATGTGCCACAACTCTGCGGGACTCGGAAACCGAGCCACACACCACAGGGAGCCCATTGTGTGGCGCTGCAGTGTGTTCCCACACAGCGCTGCGGCGGCTGCCACGCGACACTGGGATTAAAGAGGAGGAAGACGGTACGCCGGGGTACAGAAGTGGCAGAGCGAGAGCAGGGCCTGTGGCAGGGGTATGGCTGAGGCAGAGCGCCGTGAAAAACAGCCCTTAGTGGTCAGTGTGAAACAGTGTGACCCGTCGATCTGACCGCAAGATGTTGTCACATTTGCTGCCGCCACTCAGAGTCGAGAGGCAGGTTCGTGTGCAGCCTCAAAGTACACACAAGAATTAAGAGGTGATGACAGCACGGCGCTGGCACGAAGGAGTGTAATTACTAAAACATGAAGCCTAGTCAAGGACTGCACAAATAATTGAAAAGCGTGTCATAATCGCAACCTTATTTATTTATTTATTTATTTATTTATTTTAGAGCCAAGGTGTTCATCAGAAACTCGTTCCTCTCCTCTCAGAGTCTCTGGCGACCAAAGGGACTTGAAAGATGGGAAAAAATGTCTTTAATTTCACCACAGAGGAAATTTAAAGCATTATCTCTCCACCTCCACTCGGCACACTCTGACAAGGAAGTAAAGAGAAAGTTCTTAATCTGTTTATTTCAGCAACTGAAATCTTGCAGATAACACCGTGAATATGCAGTCTTTGTCCCCAGACACAAATTTTAGAACAAATAAAAGATTCATCTCTAGATGTTTGGGTTAGATGCCATAAAATAAAATGTAAGGTAAAAAAAAAATGGATTTACTAAATTAATGTAATACAAGTTGGATGAACTTTTACTTTCAACTGCATCCCAAAGAGACTATTACTACATTCAGAAGCTAAAGAATGACATAGTTGTTTAAACAAGCTAACGTTATGGAGTAACAGGACCACATAACATCGCATCATGGAAGTACAGCTGCATTTTTCATTTCAAGGATAAATTTAAAGGATATTGCTGACTTTAGTTGTAAATTTTAACCACTTGGGGACAAAAAAGCAAACAAACAAACACAGTCTACATCTAAGGTGTTAGCAAAGGTGTTGATTTACATATTCAGCAGGCAACATTAGCATTCATTGAGGGACTTTTATACTTTCACAGACTTTTCTGTGTTTAGCTTCTGCCTGCAGTAGTTGGAGCGTGCTGTTAGCTCGCTAACTAACCAGCAGGCTAGCACAGTAGCCAAGCTGGGGCCCGGTCTCATCATCGCCGGGGGCCATACATTACACGTGTCATATGTTTCAGTTTAGCGTGCAGCTGTGCGTACCGTCAGCAGCCTGGCTGCATGTTGAACGGCGCTCAGCTGCCCCTCGCTGCCCCTCGCTGCCTCCCTCTGCGGTTGGCTGTTATCAGGCAGTGCCAGCCTGGTGCTCGCTGGCCTCATTCACAGTCCCTCGGCTCAGCTGCCAGCGGGGCTCCTCAGCCGCACCAGGCATTTGCAGCCACCACACCTACAGAATAAACGCCGCCACACAGAGCAGCTCTCAAAGGACCAGCTTAGTGTTGATTATACTCGGAACAGAAATACATGCCCTGTTATACCTTTTTAAGAACAATTTGCTGGGCTTTTGTTCGACGCTGCATTGTGGCCCCGTCCTACACAGCTGTGAGGTTTTTGTCATGGTAAATCTTGTGTGCAGTGGGCTGGCAGAAGGCTGTGACCTGGTTTGAATTGCTCTTTGAGCTTTATTCGGTTACCTTTATGGGATTTATTTAACTTGTCGTGTTTGGAAAGGAACAATTGGATTGGCCCAGCACTGCAAAGCCGGGTAACCCTCCCCGCGTACGCGTCTACCGTGTGTGTTTGTGTAGAAATGCCATCTAAATGTCAGAAGCGGCCACTGTTAATTCTCTAATGAAACAATATTTCATTAAATCGTACACTCAAATGTCATAATCGCTCGTATGCTTTCGCTTCTGATTTTATCACGTCGTGAAAAATGGCAGGTTTGTTCAATTTAGCACGACGAAGTTGTATTTGTTTTCTTTCTTTTCCCTTTATCTACTGTACGGGCCATTCCCCAGCTGCAGGCCTACGCAGGGGGCCTCCTTAGAGTGCTTGGATGTGCCTCTTTGATAAAGAGAGTCTCATTTAAACGTGATTAAATGAATCGTCTCTATTGCATTTGAGGCCTGTTGAAATCCCATTTATGATACAGCAGCCCAGAAACGCCATTCACTCTCAGCCGCGATTAGATTTTCATGATAAACTCTTTCAATCCGCTCACACATTAAACCAGCGGCTACATGTGTTCTTTTTTTCACGGCCTCCTACAATATAGATATGCCAAATGCGTAGAAGGAATTGGAGGCAAATAGGTGCTTATTGTGCCTGCTCCCTCATCGGCTATCATTAAAGTCGGACCCGAGGCACCTTGCAGCCTTGAGAATATCATCACAGTATGATTAGTATTGGCTCTGTTGCTTGTTACAGGAAGCCGGTGGTGTTGTGCTCCGAATCTTTATCTAATCATTTCCTCTGAGGAAGAATGCACACGTCAGTGTCCACATCGCCACCCAGCTCCTTACTACTGCGTGGATAAAATTAGATCCACGCCCGCCATCACCCTCCCCAGAGCTTTTCACCTTCTCCTCTCAGTTTTGCAAAGCCTCGTCCCTGCAGACCCCAAAGTTAAAAAGCTTCTGTTTTCCAGAGAATCAGAATGAGAACGACTCCACAACCGTGCACAGTTCAGGCGACCTATTTGTGGCAGTGACATATAGTTTTTTTTTCCGAGAAGGGGGATCGTGGGAGTCGTGTGAAAATTCGCAGCTCGAGTGTGAAGTTAGTTAAATTTTTCACAATAATAGAGTTGTGTGTGAGTGTGTGTGTGTATGTGTTTTTTTTTTTGTTTTTTTTTTGCTTCCTTTTATTAACTTGATACAGCTCAGAAAAGAACAGATGGAATTAGCAGATAATTATTTCCTCCTGTGCTGGAAAACAAGAAGCGAGGAGAGTCGGGGACATTTGATTGCATGCACGTACAAAAAGGTGTACAAGTGTCTCGCAGCTGATTAATTCATCTGAAAATGAAAACACAATTTTGGTACGATGGGAGTAGGAGAGTTTCACACACTATTAAACTGGAGCTCTAACAGGTAGCACCAACATGTGAAGTCATTACTGAATGGCACTGATGTAGAATTAATGACTTTTTCCTCCAAAATGACATGATGATGATGCAGGAGGAAGAGCTCCGACACGCCATTATTTAATTACAAATACATTTACTCAGTAAGGGTCGAGCATCAGAAACACAAGGTCCTTCCTACATTTCCCATGATCATTTTGAACCTCCATGTGTGGTAAACACCCATGTCTATCAAACTCCATCCTCCCTGGCTGAGAGATGACATCATCAGGTTATTTTATCACACTTTAGAGACATTATACAACTAAACTTTACAGGTTTAATTTAGTGTACTGCCCCTTTAACAAAAGTTAAATCATTGCTGTGTTGTTTGTTTTTTGGAACAGCAGCAACTCTTGTATTTTATATAATGATCATTCTCTCAGGGACACTAAACTAAACTTTTGATAAGTTTGTTTTTCCCCAAATTAATTTTGGAATGAAACTCTGAATGTGTCTGAAAAGTGCTTTTTTTTGTCTTAACCAGGAACAAAATTACTCTTCTGTGTCTTTCTTTTTGAACAGCTTTGCTTTGCTGTCTTTATTTGTTTATTTTTTTACAGGAACAGTGCACATCAAATAACGTTTCAGTGACTGTGCCAGAATCAGCCAGCTGGTTGAGAACTGTACTCCCTCGAGTGGCTCTTTTTTGTAATAAATATTCATTTCTGTCCACTCATTTGCTTCTCTGTGTTGTGCACATTTTTAGACTTTGACTGGAACTACTTCTGGTCGTGGAGTCATTTCACGGATTACATGCAGTGCGTGCTGGCCTTCACGCTGGTGGCGGCCTACATCACCTACCTCCTCCTGGACTCTGCGCTCTTCGTGGAGACTCTGGGCTTCCTGGCCGTCTTCACTGAGGCAATGCTGGGCACTCCGCAGCTCCACTGCAATTATCAGAACAAGTCAACAGAGGGCATGAGGTACAAATCCAATGCTGAACATCCTTGTTTGTTACCTTCTTATACAGAGTGTTTTTTTTTTATTTTGGCACTTTGCCTTTAGTGACCACAGGATGAGAAAGAAGCCTTGGGTGAGGTCATGGAGAGTGGCATGTGATTTTCCATTCACATGGTACACAGCTTCCAGGATGCTTTGTTTCACTCCCATGTTAAACAGGTTAAATTATACATTATATACATGCATTATTTATTTTTTTTATTTTCATCATCTCCTTAGCTGCAGACTCAGATAGCACTGTAGGAATATTTAGATTTTAAAAAGACAGACAAAAGCAATACACAACTCGGTTCTGTACATGTAACAGAAGTCTCCAGTCGAACAATCAGTGCTTTGATTATTGCCTCCTCAGCTTCATCAGTCAGCTGCTGTCTCACTGTGTCATATACTCTGGTGTATCTCTTCAGAAAATCTCACAACTATTCAATGCTATTGAATTCTGGAAGAGAACAATAAGAAAAAAAAGTAAATAATTGGTGCCACTGACATGTGTTCACTGACAGACCTTACACAGTCTGCCTCTCACATCTCCACCTGACATGTTCTCGATCTCTGCCACATGCTGCCCTGATTAATTAGTGCAAACGATATGATTAATCCATCAGTGTCATCTGCTGAGCTGAGTCAGACAGATGCTGACACACACCAGGTCACAGGGCTGCCACTTTAAAGTCACTGGAGTTCACTACACTTCTGTGAACTTTATTCAGAAATGCAGCTCATGAAGTCTGTCATTCCGTGCACATGTTGATAGGTAAGTTTGTGAACGTGGATCCAGTCACACTTTGAGAATCTCGTGGCAGAGCGGCTTTGTCCTCCAAAGCTCCAAATGGGCCATCACAGTGCGATGTATTACCATCATTTTCCACTGACAACCAAAGCTTTCAGCACATTGTAACAACAACCAGAGTTACACAATCTACACTTTGAATGCTGAAAGGTTATTTAGTGTCACTCTTTCTTTTCACTCAACTGTCTAGGCCTTTAAGTATAATTTACCAAGAATCAGTCAGATGGTAATCAAAACAAAGCTTGTTGTATCCCTGATTAATGATAATGTCTTTATCCTGATGAGTACTGTTTTATTTATGAGTGCCACTTCATCACAGGCAGCTCGGAGGGTGTGTTGTACTGTAGCACAGTCTTGTGAGTAATGGCTCCAGATTATATTGTCTCACATATGATCATTAACACTGACACGTGCTTATTAAGTATTT
Organism: Amniataba percoides; assembly: GCA_037176925.1. Lineage (NCBI taxonomy): Eukaryota > Metazoa > Chordata > Actinopteri > Centrarchiformes > Terapontidae > Amniataba > Amniataba percoides. Next base: position 4,059,603 of record JBAJHX010000040.1, on the reverse strand, counting down.
CTGGCACCTGTCGAGCAGGAAGTAAGGACGGGGCTCCTGACAACCATTTATTACACTAACATGACAATTGGCCCTCTGAAGTTTCTCTGAAAATCAATATGCTAATGAGGCATTCTGTCTTGCTGTATCTGGTCCTAATGTATCATTTTGACTCATTAACGTTGATTTGTATCAAGTGCCATGCTCTAATGAGAGGTTTTGACGTGGAGTAGATTTCTGCGAAGCATGTGCGGTTTCAAAATCGATCCCTCCGGCTCTCTGATCTGTAGCGGAGCCCCGGAAACTGCTTTTCAAATTATTGTAAACAACTTTAATTGTATAACACTTTCAAACACTCGGTGAAAAGCACTGAGACGTGGAGGGATTTATAAAGAGCCCAAAATGATTAAAAGCGGAAGAAATATGATGAAGAGGAATGCTGTGAGGAAATAATTGAAAAGATCAAACTGATAATGTACGTATTAGAAGTGTTCAAGATTGTCCACAGGACGCACGGGCCTGATGAAAAGCTTCCTCACAGTGTGTGTCTAGCCTCAGAGCAGTGTGCCCCCCACTCCCCCCACCCCCTCTGCTGGTTGGCTTTCTGCAGTAGACAGATAACAGAGCTCCAGCAGGGCTGCCTGTCCACTTAACCGGCCATGACAGCTCCCACGCTGGGCTTTTCCATACCCTCTCTGTCCCATGCCTTATTTATTTATTTATTTTTTTTGTACTTCCCACCCACCTGACACTGTCTACCACTCTCACTGTGCAGTGTGCGTTTACAGTTACATTTGTATTGCTAACATGGGAAGATTTCCTGATTTATTTTGTGGTTTAGCCAGTGGATCTGACGTTTTGGCAGTCTCTGTCCATAATGTCTTTAGTCTGTTGTTTACCATGGTTTCCCAGAATGCATTTCAACAAGCCTCAAGACAATGGTTGTAAACATGCTTTCAGGCACGGTGGACATATGGGCAGTGATAAATATAGACACATAGCAAGCAAGTACATGTGTGAGCTGAATCCTAAAAATGCAACATGTTTTGTGATTGCAGTGCACCGTGCTCTATTTCAGAGATGTTTGTTTCACTTCCATGATGGATTTCCTTCTGTTTGATTGTTGAAAGCTGCAGAAAAAGTACTCTGTTCTCAAGTCCCGACAACAAAAGAAGATTTGCCATTGATGTCTCAGAAAGAGGCCAACAATTTTCTGCTGTCAGACCCAGGAGCAGCAGGAAGTGTCATGTCAACTGGGATAAAATGCACCAGCAAACTGCACAATGGATGCAGCACTGCAAAGAAACTTTGCTCATTGCCTATTTTTAATCACATGCAGCATTTTTATGTGAGTTATCTATATTACCTAAACTCTCAACAGTATTTTACAGCTGCTTTGGTTTCTCACAACAAAGTTTTGATGGACAAGATTCTTGATGCAAAGAGCCAATCAAACTTGCCAGATACTTACCTGAAGTTGGTTGGTCAGTCTGGCCACGCCCATGATGTCTGTGGCAACAGCAAGTGTGGTTCAGTACTATAGCAAACACTCCTTTAACAGCACCGCTAAAGGAGCCGCAGAAATACAACAAAAGAGCAACAGGCGTATCTGTTTACAGTGCAGCACAGCAAACTCACACTGTTCCAATAAAACACTCAGTCAATAATAATTACAACTGCAATCTGATTTCACACTGCACAGGGCCCAAATAATTTCCCACACAGCAGCAGGGGCTCTATTACTCTTACAGAAATAAGAAATGTCAAAAAATGCCAAAAGTGAATAATAATAAGACTGAGCTGTATGAATGCATGCACCATTTCCAGTGAAACCTTTGTGCGTAAGTAGTAGACATGGCAGCAGGGAAGTGGTGGGCTTCTAAAAACTATTATGTCGAGAGGTAAATACAGAATGTAAATACACTGAAGGCTGTTACATGAAAAATGCAGATGATAAGTACTATAAAAATGTTCTACTAAATGTACAGTAATGCACAGTGTGATTTTTGTGTGAAGAAATTAGTTTTTCTCTTCCAAATGAACAGATATTTGCGAGCTGTAAAGGGCTCAGTCAGAGTTTCTCTGTGGTTGCAGCCGTAGTTGGTCTGGTGAGACCAGTAACCTATTGTGGCTGATGTTGCTCATGAACACTGAATTTTCCAAAAGTAGTAAAGCTGTATTATATATGTATTATATAAACATTTTAGAGACTAAAATATAGAATATTAAAATATAGCATTTCATCAAACATTCAACATTCATCTTAACTTTTTTTTTTTAGAAGGTGGCTACATAAATGTAATATTTTAAAATGCCCCCCTTCAGCTTATATTGATACAGTATTGATACAGTATGTATTGTAGTATTATATTAGTAGCTGTTAGTATTCTATGATTAAACCACATGTCACAGAAGATTAAAGATCTCATTTTTATATTGGATCATTTGATTGTTCCATAAGTATGTATAAGTACCTATAGGGTGAGAAGTTGTTTGTAAACTAATAACCAAGTTGTCAGTGCTTGCCTGTAAAGCTATCGATTTTATCAACAGAAGTTACATTTTAGGGGGAAAAAAATAACTTGATACCACCAATTGGATGGTTTTGAAATGACTTGTTTCATCTTTGCTTTTTCAGTATTCAGTGACCGTTTAATTTTAAATTAATTAGAAAGAGTTAACATCGAGAAATCCCAGTCACTGATCTTCAGCATTTCACATTTTAAATAATAAGACTTATTCCTCCAAATGAGGTTCTAACGCAGCTTGTCCTTAAAAAATAGCCAAAACCAAAAAGCAAATAACTTAAGAAACAAACACATGTTCGACTGCAAAAACAGCCTTGTAGAAATAGATAAATAGAATGAAACTGTCATCAAGGATGAGGTAATTGAATCAATTAACGCTTGTACTAATCCCATTTGAACACATTACTGATGCGTCTCTCCTCCATGAATCCAGATAGTTCTTTATCACTTATCTTGTGTGACCCCTTTTTCAGTCTTTTTGAAAAGACTGGTGCACGTACTAATTGGTCTCCAATTATCTAAATGTAATTATCTTTAGTGAGTTTTGGAATAAGTGAGTAATGACTCCTGGCTTTAATTATGCTGGAGTTTCAGCTTCTTCTTGAAACACCAGATGAAGCTAGTTCTATACTGAACATACTTCATCTTTCAGATTTCTCATACAGTCACCTCTTTTTGACAAAACTCTTCTTTTTCCAGCTAGTTCCAAATTTCAGTAAGTCCCACTATTATCTATATCTTTTGATATGCATGCCTGGGCCCAGTACTTTCCAATTATCTGTCTACTTTCTATTATAAGCAATTCATTTTCAAGTACTTTCTTATTCACTGTCCAGTCGCCCTGAGTGATTTTTCTGGAGCCGGTTCCATTAATATTAACTTTTACAGAGATGTTCCTGTGGTGACAGCTCAGTCCTAACTCAAACTACGTGATTACAGAGATGTATTTTTAGTGCTCCATTTATCTTGAAAAATAAGGCAATTGTGTATTTTGTTGTTATTGGCATAACAATGAAGAATAAATTGCGTGTGGTCGATCTCTGAATTAATCCAGCGACCTAAATGACCTGTATGCCGTCTCAGTATTTGACCACCTAACTCCCAGCTATGCAATGAACATTACTAACAATTATTTTCCTTGTCAGTTCATCTGTCAATCATTTTCTTGATTAATTGATTGCTTATTGGTCCAGTAAATCGTAAAAAATGCTGATCAGTTTCCCAAGGCCCAAGGCAACATCTTCAAATGTCTTCTTTTATCCACAACCTAGAAATACTCAGTTTACTGTCACATAGGACTGAAGACAGAGCACATTTTCTTAAAATAACATTCAAAACGATTAATCAATTATTAAACCATTACCAGCCAACCATTACAGCTCAATTATCATATTCTGTTTTAGCATTTAGTTCCTGTTTGACAGCATTAATCAGACCGCTTTATTTCAACATGCACCAGTGATTTAAGATTCAGTGATAAACAATGTTGTGATACAGTGATAAATGAGCTGCAGCATGTATTACCTTCGTCTTCATTTTATGAGCTGTGCGAGACTTTGAGGCCAAAAATAAGCAAGGAAGCATTTTCTGTTACACAACTCTGTTGCGAAACGGAGCCAAATTAATTCTAAAATACCGTAATACCCAGGCAGTGTGAAACATGGCGTTTCATGTTGGTTCTGCTTGTCAGTTCCTTTGTCTTACCCTGCGACGTATTCTGCAGCCATCAGCCGGTGCAGATAAAGCTGCCATAGAAGGCAGAGGACATTGTCATTTCCAGTTCTGTTTATTGTTTGTGTCCTCTCTCTCTCCCTCTCTGCAGAACCTGTTGAGTCTGGCAGGCTGTTGCTAGGTTACTTTACCTCAACACTCCGTTCAAGGTTTCTGTGTGTGCGAGTGTGTGCGTGTGTTTGTGCATAATCTGAAGCAAAATCCTTTAAAGTGAGGATGTTTTGCATTCAAAGTGCAAAACAGTTTGCTTTTAAAAGACCGTAACCCCAAACTTACATGTGTGTATGTTTAGACGTGCATAAGTAATGAATGAATGTGGGTTTGTGTGAATGAATAAGCGTGCACATGCATTTTGTAGAGACAGAAACAAACAGACAGGAGAAGGAAAGCAGATTGCACCTTCCTGTAAGTGTGTGGAACAAAAAAAAAGAGCCCTGTCCATGTGGAAAAACATCACGCTGACTTCCCCCCAGTTAATGGTCCAGCCAGTATGCCCCCATTCACACTGGAAAACATTTGTAACAAGTGCCAGGCTACTTCCAGTCCTTGTGTACTCAGGTACAGGTAGGAAACTTCACCATCTTAAACACCTTCCTGCTAGACTGCACTCCACCATGACACGCTGTCAGGCAGGTGGTAACAAGGCACTTTCTAATAATGACAGGGTGAGTCCAGCGTCTGAGTTGTTCGCCCCGTGAGGACACAGCTGAAGGCGTTTTTCTGATGTTAATTCAGCCCCATTATCCTCACTGACGCTGACTGCTCTTTTACCACAATGGCTCCTCAGATGTTTGCATTAGTGCCAGCATACACTGTGTGTGCGGTGAGAGCGCTTTTGTCCGTCCCACCCAGCTCTCCAGTGTTATTTTATCACTCCTCTTCTCCCATTCAACCCGAGCACTTCACGGTAAAACAGTGGCAGATTTACCACTCGAAATGTTTGGTCATTTTTGAAAAAGCGGGTCCTTGGATTCATTCAGAGGTGGACAAAAGCAGGCTCATCATCTCATCTCTAACCAAAGACTGTCAGTTTTTCTGTTTGAAATGACAAAATGACAACTGTTGCTGGCGGGTTTTATCATGCATACCTGGGAAGCCATTTTTGATCATATTTTTCTTTTTTGTTGTTTGTTTTTAAAAGGCCTGACAGTCAGTGAGCTGTAGTTTGGACCTCCCCCCCCTCACTACAGTGGATGCACATCACTCCAGCATGTGGAGAAAGCCAAAGGTTGAGAGGTTTAGAAAACCGTCCAATAGAAATCTATCAGCGACACTGTTAAACAACAACATATTGTAGTAAAACTGAATAAACCTTTGGATAAGTGCTGCAGCAAATGACACCGTTGTCAGTAGGACTGGTAGCCTTCTTCACACTGCAAATATTCAAAGAGGCGAAAGTAGCGGTCCTCCTCCTCAGTCTCAGCTCGTGTGTGCGTACTCACTTTGGCTCAGGATAAGCATGTTTGATTTTGTTTATTGTCTTTTTTCACTCCTTCCTCTAGTTAGCACAAAATGAAGTGAGAACTGAAACCATATTTGGACTGAATATTACGACACTGTCTCCTTCTGTTGCACCATAGAATAATCCAGCTGTTGCGTTTTGCACATCTTCCCAAAGGGTCCCACCGTTTGGGGTTTTTTACTCTTTTTTTTTGCAGCCTGCAGCGATCACTCTGCACTCTGATGTAGTTATCGTGGTCAAACAGCTCACATACAGCAACATACGCTGACCTCTCACTTAAGAGCTCATCTTGACCCGAGAAGTAGAGGAACAGTGAAACCTTAAACAGCACAAGGTCCATGAAAGCAGAGATATCCAACAAGCATAACTGAGTGATAATAATACAGTACAGAGGCTCAGTGAGGCGTCCTGTGTTTTTAGAAATAGGCTTGTTTGCCCACCATAATAATGTACAGTAACTCAGACATTAATCGACCCTTTCATTTTAAAAGTTAAACAAAACTAAGTGTTCCTAATGCAGGCTGTTTTATAAAGGCATCATTCTTCATTTCTGTTATGTCTGTGTTTTGGTTTTGTTTCATTCAGTGTAAACCGACATCATTCAGAAATTTCCTTGAATCTTTTGAACCGCTTGAAACTGGATTTGGAACCAAGTGAAACTATCTCAGCCAGGGCTACTGTAAATACTTGAAGGCAGATGTTTTATGGGGGACATTAGGCCACATGAAAGGTGTTTGTATATGTCTGTGTGTGTGTGTGAAGTCTTTGTATTAATAGTTTGCAGACCGCTGCTATTATTAGCTGGTCTTGTGCTGGAGAGGTACACGCTGATACTGACCAGCCTGCCATAAAACAAATAAAATACAACACGCAGACAAACACAAAACAGGGAGCCGGGACACCCAGACAGCCGACTGCAGCCTTATAAGGCTTGTGATCTTGAGCTGCATCCCAGTATGCTAGATAAGAGTGCCAGAGCCTTATTTAGCCTGGAGGCTGCTGTCCACACACACACACACACACACACACACACACACACACACACACACACACACA
>JBAJHX010000040.1:4019028-4052747 GCA_037176925.1 Amniataba percoides | reverse complement strand
CTTATTTAGCCTGGAGGCTGCTGTCCACACACACACACACACACACACACACACACACACACACACACACACACACAGAGCCACGTGCTGGGATGGATCTGTATTGACTGGTGCTGCCGGGCCGTGACCCCCCGCGGCCGGGTGTGTGGTGCTGCTGTGTGTAACGTGGCTGTTGAACAGAGCAGCTCCGGCTCCCCGCAGCGGATCACCGCAGCTGCAGAACCTTAAGATCGTCTGCCCGAGCCATCCTCCCTCCATCTGCTCTCATCACTCAGGGGGCTGCTTTCTCTTCATCAGGGTAGATGAAAATGAATCAATTTGTTTCTGTTCCTTCAGGGGTAAAGTCCTGTTGAAATTCAGTGATGCAAGTGAATTTTATTTTGCGAGGCACACGTCTCTGCGTCCTGTATGCTATGTATTTTCCTCGCAGAGCAAATGGCACATAATTTCGTAAAGGCACCAGGGAGCACTAGAGGCCAACGCCATAAAGAAGAGCAAAATGAATTTCAAACAAGGAGCATCTATTCTCATAAAACCACAAAAAGATCAACTAAAACAGATTTATTGGAAATTCAACGCAAGTGCAATCGAAGTGCTTCGTCCGTAAAACAATAATGCTCTTACAGTCCAGACTTTCTGTATTAAATAAAACTGAGTGATGAGTTTGAGCGAAAGCACAGTGAGAGTTTCCAACCTCAGATCTCTGCAAATATTTATACAGTGAAACATAGCTTTCTTCAATATCACAAGGACCGTGTGATATGATGGATGAGACTTCAGTCCAGTTTCCCTCTTCTTTTGATGAACCACCCTGTAATATTTACAGTAGTGGACAGAACTATAGATTCATTCTTGTTTTCTTTTGCCAAATTAGTTTGAATTTGTTTAAAATGCGGATAAAGACTCGGATACGGAGAGATCTCCTCTTAAAGCAGCAAAAGCTGGAGGACAAAATCCACCCTCACTGCTCTGTTAACAGTCTGTTAGACTAATCAAATATTCATAGTTAAATATTGTATTACAATGTACTTGAAAACATGTTAACCTATCCTTTAAGTAGCTTTCATTTTAGTCCACACTGTCTCAACGTGTCAGTGTCAATGTCGACGTGTTGTATGTGCATGTTACAGCTCTCTGAGTATGAAATATTCACGCTGTTTTTATTTTTTTTCTGACTGCACCCTGACATGAAATGGATCTGCACCATTTTATACACATCACCCCAAAATAGAGCCCGACATATTTGGTACACTTTGGAAACTCCTCTAGAATGTAAGATAGAAAGTAGCTCTGTGGGCTTGAATCAAGTTTGTAATGTCTGACCCGTCGATGCGTCAGTGGGGTTGACGAGTTTAAAAAAGGTGCGGGCTTTTATTTTGGGATGCATAGATGTTTTTTTTTTTCTTCCACAGTGATTCCACCGGTTTTACCTCCCAGTTTAGTATGTTTGTAAGTACATGATGATTCAGCACCGGACTCCCCTTTACCTCCACCATGTACTCACCTCCTAAGAGAGACACAGAAACGCACACAGGCTGGAGCGAGACGATGAGATTTATAAGACGAATATCACAGGCTGCGGACATCACTAAGTCACTTTAGTAAGATATGACTACACGTGGCAGAAATATTCTTTTAATACACCAAATACGTCTGGGTTTGCCTGAGCTGCTGCTGTGTCTGCTGCCTGTACAGCACATATCAGTAGAAAGTGTTATCCAATGCCGCTTCAGCTCTCCACCTTTGTTAATGTTATTGTCAACTCGAAAACATTTCTAAAATTCTTTTTGTTCTTTGTCAGTTCTTTAGTATTGGTTATAAATAGCCTATAAGTACATCAGCTGATGCTTTAACATCTGGTGTGTCTTTTTGTATTCAAAGCAAGACTAATACAAAGACTGTGTTGCTTCATAATGCATCTGCAGCCGGCTGGAGATAGTCTGGTCCAGGGCAGCGCGACTTCTCCAGCGGCTTCATTTGAGCTCAGAGCGCGGCGTGCTCTCTCTCTTTCTCCCTCTATAAATGTCTCTGAAAAATTGACAAATAAGTAGCCAGATATGTTCACATCATGTTCCCTGGCCCTCCCCGCGTTACCTCTTATTAGGGAACCAGTGGAAGAATTGATCAAACACGAATCCTGCCTCTCTCATCATTACCTGCAGGTACACGTCATCATAACTCAGACAGCTGCCGCTAAGGAGGGAGGAAAGGGGGCGAGCAGTGTGGAGGGAGGGTCTCTTTCCACAGAGCTAACAAGCTCCTTACTGAGAGAGAAGAGTGTGAGGGCGGTAAGCGGGGGGGGGGGGGATCCAAACAGGTATAGAGAGGCGAAGGCGATGGTGGAAGGAGGTGGTGGGAAGATGAATGGACAGGAAGGAGGAGAGAAGTGCTGTAGAGAGTGGGCTTAAGAAGAAGGAAAAAAAAGGATGTGAAAATGGAAGGCAGAAGGGACATTTGGAGGTGCTGCAGTGAAAGAGCCTGTGAAAAGTAAGAAACGAGTGTGAGGGAAATAGCAGGGTTTGCACAAATTGGCTGTACAAATGGAAAGGCCGAAGGTGAAGCAGGAGGCATGAATAATGCAGGAGGAGATTTGGCTGCAAAGCCGTGCACCAATGAGGTGAAAAGACGGACGGACAGACAGACAGTTGGGGTTACACTCAGCTCTGCTGATTCGTCCTTTACATCTGCTAAGAGGCTTATGGAAAGGCTGGAAATGTGCAAAACACAAAGACTCATCCTGTTGTACCGTCACACCACCATGTTTTCACCTGCTGCAGGAATCCGAGCTGCACAGGGGTCAGGACAGTGAGAAAACTAATGTAACGAATTTATGGACAATGCTCAACCCCCACAGTCGTTCTGATCCTATTATCAGAGCACAGCTGTGATAGATCTCTCTTACATCTGTGGAAGATAACGTTGAATACACAAAAGATGTGGTGACTTATTTCACCAGCCTGCGGTCAGTTTTTGAGCACACAGCTGCTGAGAAAAAAGGCTGAGACGGACTAGATGGGTCTGTCCATTAGCTTTTCACTCATCTGTTAATTGTTGTGCTTAAAGGGCTGGTTCTCTTATTACAAAGCAAACAATTACACCCATTTAATCCCAAAACCGCAGGTATTAACCTGCTACTAAGACTAGAAAGTCTTTCCACAAAACAGTCAGCTCAGCCCCGTCAGGTGCGTTTAATGATCCTCACCATTAACGTCCAGCCTGGAGGTACGTTGATGACTTAAATGCACACTGCTAACCTACATGTTCTGGATTCAGATGGAGGCAGACCATCTCAGAGACAGAAATCTCAAGGTGGACAAATAAAGGCAAAACCAGGCCGGGTACCACTTGACAAACCGCCTCATAAATTCAGTCGCACTTGACTCAGTGACAAAAACGTTTCCTGCAGAGCTTATTCAAATAGTGCTGACCAACCAAACCGACACGCATGAGTGAAAGGATTTCAAATGTCTCAGCATGTGTTCGTATTGTTGTAGGCAGGTTGCTTCAGGAGCCACATCTGAAGAGTCCTCAGAGTGTGTGTGTGTGTGTGTGTGTGTGTGTTTTTGCAGTGCTGGCTCAGTCCTTTATTTGCCAGCATTGCCTACACGTATCCCTGCCTCAAGCAAAAACAAAAAAAAAGTAGAAAAAAAAACAGTCAAACACAGGTGAGCTCTGCAGAAGCTGATGTTGTCACAGTTTGTGTGGAAAACACAAAAGCAGCAGCTCTTTTAGTGGCGTCCTTTAAGGACTTTTAGTGGCGGTGTCCCCACACTTCCTCGTCCAGCTGTATGCCGCGTCTTTCTCTATTTTTGCAGTGTGTGGTGTGTGTACAGTTGCATGTGTGGACCCCCGGCTCGGTTCTTTCCCAATGTTCCTTCTGTTCTCGTTAGACTTCCTCTTCCGTCTCATTAGCTGAGTTCACAGCGCTCCACTGTGCCGGCGAGAGGACAAAGCCTTTGCTTAAAGGAATTGTGCCTTCTCAAATCACATGGATGCTTTTCTAAAGTCTCCCTTTAAACAATGAGCCTTTTATTTTACTGTAACTCATCCCCTGCAGTGTCTCATGAGCACCCTATGAAGAGCCGGCTCAGCACCTACCGGAAACGCTCTTATGAGTTTCATAGTTAAAAAACGTGCCACAAGACGAGGAGTCGATGAGAAGCCAGCACCCCGAAAAGATTCATTATTTCAATTTCCCATGGTTGTTACTGTGGCACATTTGCTGTTCCCATCTTGACAGAACAGATATTGCACTTCTCTGACCCCTTTTCCTCCTGTCATTAAAGTGCTCTTGGTGTCCAAATTGAATTTAGACGGGCCAAAACTAAATAAATAAGCCGCAGAAATGTATTTAAGTTGCATTAGAAGTCTGGTCAGGCAAACCTCGGTGATGAGAGAAGAAGCTAATGACAAGTGGAAATGTATGCAAAGTGAAATAGAATAATTAGCGATTATGATATATCATTGCTTCCATTTTTTTCCAGCAACCACTCATAGTATTATCACTAAAAAAAACCCTGCAGCTCAAAAAGCATTTTCCCCATCGACCATCATTATATAAGAGGTGTCTGTTAAACAGCACGAACATTTAAACAGTTATTACTCCGCGTAGTTTTAAGCCATGCAGGTTTAGTCTCTGTATCCAGAAGGAGACCTTGAAGCTGAAAACCTTTTTGGCGTACGCACCATGTGAACAACTCTTATTGGACTGAAGAGGCGCCGTCTTCAGAGCCAGTTCTTAGAATACATCCACAGCATGTACTGGACTGGATGGTGAGGGGGTGGTGCTGACTGCGGAGAACACCACTGTCATCAAAAGTGACAACGTGAAATAAAATGTGACATGAATCAAAAGTGTCATTTTGAAAAATATCATCATTAAATAAAATAGATGTTTGCAAGGGGGTTAAATAAATATGTCACGCTCTCTTCTCCTTCTCTTCCTCTTTCCTCCCAGTATCAAGATGGTGCTGATGTGGACCAGCGGTGACACCTTTAAAACGGGCTACTTCCTGCTCACCCAGGCTCCCGTGCAGTTCTGGACATGCGGCCTGCTGCAGGTCTTCGTTGATTTCGCCATCCTGTTCCAGGTTTACTACTACAGCCGCTACCCGCAGAAGCCCGTGTCCCACACCGTCTCCCACACCACCAGTGCCAAGGCCCTCTGAGAGGACGCCCTGCGAGCTCAACACTCAAGACAAAGAGCCGTGAGGAAGCACTTTGTAGAGGGGCTGTGGACATGTATAAACATACATGAGTACCAAAGCACCTTGAGACGATGCAGGCTGCTCACCCTCACCTCCAAGTATACATAAAGACACATGCACTCCCATAAATAAGGCATGAACGTACACAGACTCTTTGAAGCGTCTGTCTGCGGCGAAACCTGAGGGACACTTGTTACAAACAAACCTTTTTTTGTTTTATTTATCCCACTGATACCGACCCGCTGCGTCAGTATGCTCGTGTCTTGGAATGCAGACTTCCCAAACAATATATCCTTCAATCACCCTGTGCATGTGGAGAATATTATGCACACACGTGAATATTTACAGTACACAAACTGCAAACGTATGCACTGAAATCTGTGCTCAAGGAAACGCGGACCAGCTTTTTGTCGTCCACGTTAGCTGATGATTGTTGCATGGACCCTCTGCCTTAAAACACACACACACAAATACATTCAAACATGGTTTGCTGCATTACCAGCAATATAAATGAATGAATCAATCAAAAAAATAATCTTGACACACAACATGACTGAATGTACAAAAATGGCATTTGTTATTTTGTAGTTTTTTTTCCCCCCCAACACAGTGGAGAAGTGCTGGTCAGTCTGCCACTTGTTGGACTGATGATTGCTGCATACTGTGACACACAGGCTCAGTCTTGTTGGGTAACAGAGCAACCGAGCTGCATGAAATTAAAGGCAATCACATTTTACCAAAAAAATCCCAAAGGCTGAGAGAGGCGATGCCTTGGCTTTTTGAAAAAAATGATCATAAACATAGTTGGCCTCGAGAAAAATGGAGAGATGAAAAAACTTTGTTCAGTGAGTGTGGCCTTCTTGATTACATTTTGTATATAATTTTGATTATTTTCATTTCACAAATCCCAAAAATCCCACCACACAAATCCATTTGAGCTGGAAATGTGTAAATTTGAGCAAAATCAGGTTCATCCTGTGGGTCTATGAATCTCCCTCATAAGGTTACAGAAGAAGAGTGACTGGTGTTTACAACAGAAACAACTTCCTGCCTTCAGTCAGAGGCTTCACACATTGTACAGGCCTACAGCTGACACATTAGCTGTTTGGGGCAAATACATGGGCAGTACAGTTTTGCCACCCTATTTCTCGACACTGTGGTGGAAGATGATGTGTAACTCAAAAGTACAACTAGGGAGCTGACAAGATTTTTTTTTTTTTTCATCACTTGACTACTCTGACAGCGCGAGGTCGAGGTGACACTATTGTGCCATTTTGGCTGCCGTTCTGATTAGCGATAATGACTTTCTAAGCACAAAGTGACTTGCTGAGATCCGAGAATGCAGCTCCATGGACAATGAAGGGAGGGAAATCTGTGGAATTATTTTTGTTTGTTCAAGAGTTATGATCAACAGAGAGAGAGATTAGAGCTAACACAGCACAGTCATTCCTATCAGAGAGGAGTTTTGCAGACTCCTCTCCACCTCTCATCATATTGGCTGTAGGTAACACTGACTGACCAGCTTATTATTCATATTGCAAATCCAATAACACCTCTCTGTATCCATACTCACACTCCACATCCTCGCCGTGTGCTGCTGCCGCTCCGGGCAGGTTGTACTCTTCGCCATTTTGCCCCAAGAAATTAATTTCCTGTTCAGAGGGAGAGGCAGCCGCAAAGACGAGCGAAGATTTTCTTTGTTATTGTTGTTTTGTAATTTTTCTCTGGGGAGGGCAGACATGCCAAACCAGGAGGTGCCCGACTGTCAGCCCTTCAGTGAACTGTGGACCAGAGCAGACCTGATTCTGTCCTCCTCTTTTTCAAGAAATGGAAACTTCCCTTTTGTTCCACTGGGACTTGGCAGGAGTTTTCTATAAATAACATTTCTGTCCTCGCTGTTAAATATACAAAATATGGTGGTATGACTCTTTGGTTTCTTAGTTGTGCATTTTTGTGTTCACGTCTGTTTAGTTGCCCTATTTATTTTGTTCTCCTTTTTTATAATCTTCAAATGCCATTGTAAGATAGTGTATGCTCGTTTGTTCGGACGGTGGGGGGGTGACTGTGTTGTGTGGATGATGTGAGATACCTGACAGGTTCTTACTCGGCGGGATCACAATGACCTCAGAGTTTCACTTTCCAGTTTTATTCCATGTTTCTGATTTCACTTTTTTTACCTTGTGTTTTGTATCATTTAGGTCATTCGTTTTATCATGTGAAGGTATTTTTTTCCATACAAACTGCCATGTTTTGCTTTGCCATGTCTGTAACACCCACACCTACCAAAAAATCTTTTATCTTTTTTAGTTTCTTATGCCATTTTTACTGTTACGTCCGTTGGTTTGTGTTTCGTTTTTTTTATCCACCTCAATAAGTATTGACTTCCATCAACACTTGTTGGCTGTTTAAACACAAGTATTGTTGAGAATCTAATGTGGCATTTCACCCAATAAAGAGGACACGGAGAGACTCGTGCGTCACGTTGTGTTTGATGGAGATGTTTGTGTCAGTGGTGCAGACATCCACTATTGCTCCCATCCGCTCTGCAGCTCTGGCAGACATCAATTGTCAGAGGACGAATAGGCCCACCAGCCCTGCTCCTTCTTTGGGCTTTGAGCACATCTAAATAATAAGCACATAAATTGTAATGTGCTTGGCTTTCACATCAAGCTCTCCAGTGGCACAGAGAGGAGACCGTCCACTGATAATAGATGTACCAGCTAAAGTAGGGGTAAAAAGATTGATTTGAAAAGGCATTTTGTGAAAATACTGATTGTTAATATGTTCTCTTTTCAAGTCTCTCCCTGTGGTATTAACCGAGACGTGTCTGTCTCTTATAGATTAGGCTTGAATGACATTTGTGCATTAGCTTTTGTTAATTTAAGTTGTTTGATTGCATTAATCTGCTCATCAAAATCATAAAATAATGAGAAGCACTAAAGACACATCACTGTATGGATGTCTCATCTTATATAACACACAGCACTTCTATTACTCAACAGCCAAGCTGGTGGATTTCATGTATTTAAACATTTAAGTAGAAATTCATGAACAGCAACCCTTAAAATAAAATTCTGAGTTGTGCTCAGGGCCTCGGGTGTGTGTGGGCGTGAGAGAGCTTCCCTGTGTGGTAAATCCTGTGAGATGGCTGGTACCGACTTCTGCAGGTCCCTCAGTGCCTTCTGCTCTGAACGTATTAGCAGTGTCACCTCGAACCTTCCTTACATGTGCTTCGCTGCATCACACAGGGAGTGACGGTGAGGAGTCTTACTGCACTTTACATATTAAACTGCTGCACTGCACGAAGAGACAGTCTGCTCTTAAAGCTGCACAACTTCATGTTTTTATATTAACAATGGATGTAATGACTATGTGTCACTCAGAGGTTAGATCTTGCTTTATTGTTTGTGTTTTTAACATTATGGGTTAAAAGACTTAGGATAAGAAGCAACCAATGTGTTTATAATCTCTGATATAGCATCCGGTACTGGCTCTTACACAGTAGGTACTGTACCTGCACTGGAAGTGAAGCTGGATTTTCTTACTAATGTGGGTTGAAAGTTATTTCATCAGACATACAAACAATTGCAGTTTATGTCTGAGTAGATCCAGTCCTTACAGTTACAAGTTACAAGTAGCAGCTGAATCTGATGCACGTTTTAGCAGCTTAAGAGTCAGGTGATTTTTTCAGGAGCTGGTGACCAAACCAGAGCTAAAAGCAGAGTGAATACAGGACTTTCACAGAACCAGGACTACAAATTCCCCCCGCTTATATGCCCTTCAAAATATTTTCTCACCGCCCTGTTATTTACACGCGGCTTTGGAAACTCTCCAAATTGCCCAGGTGTATTATGAAACCAGCTCTCGGTCTATTTTTCCCCTTTGGCGGCGTGATGTTTAGCCTGACCTCGCAGCGCTTACAGCGCCCTCAGAAGGAACATGCTCCTTCTGAGGGTGAGATGAACACTTCATTGAAGCACCAGCAGCATTTATCAGATTTACAGTGCATTGAGCCAACATCACTCCTGGAAACAGAACTCATTTATTATTAAGAACGGATGTGGGGAAAAAAAAAAAAAACATGAACCAGCCACAGACAAACCAATTTAGGATGTTCTAAGTGCAGAAGTACAGCTCGCGCTCTCTTGCAAATTTCAGAGCGTCCTTGTGTATAATAAATTGTTAAATCAAAGCCTCTCCACACGGGGCTCCACTCATTATAATCTTTATTACATTTTTCAAAAGAGGCTGTTTCTCCGGCTATGAATTTATGACGCAAAGCACAAATCCATTAAAGTTGGGTTTCTGGTCAAATGCTGCCTCGTTACACCATCCGCTCCTCCTCAAAACAATGCTTTCATTTCTTATAACCTAAATATTGCAGATATAATAGATTTTAAGTGTTCTATATAATATTTTCATGCTTTTTAATGATTCAGTTAATCCAGTGACTGCGATTCAGACTTGGCGGATAAAACATTACCTCATGGCATATCAAAAATAGCAAAACCTAATATGAACTCTCAAGCACTTACATCGCTTTGATGGCTTCTGACTTGACGACAATTTGGGGAAATGGTTTTTTAATGTCACTTCAAAGCACAAGGCACTCAAGTCAAAGAAAATGAAGTGCTGTATTTGCAATTCTACCACGTAAGACTGCAACATCTGAAATGGTTGTACACTGAAGCATTGCAGGGTCTGTTGTTTTCACTGCCTGAAGGAAGAAGCTTTGCAGTCATTCAGCCCCTTGAAGAGAATCAAACTGTAATAACACCTCTCGGTAAGTGTTTGCCACTCTGACTGGTTTCGTTTACATCAAAGAATTGGTTTATAATATTGGTCCATTGGTCTCTTCTCCCCCAGTGTGAGACACCACACCATCTCCTTTCCTCCGACAGATACAGCAGCTCTGAGCGACGCAGTGATCAAAGATAATATCCAAAAGATGAGAAAATGAGTGCAGTAATTCAAACTTTGGGTGGTAATTTACCATAATGACAAACATCCAAACCTGCCGGACTTGTGTAGAGATCAAACAAAGCTGTAGTTTCACATGAAAACCACACAGCTTTATATTTTGCAAAGTTGAGTAAAATCTTTCAAATCAATCTCTAGTGCATGCTGATTATTCATTTCTACACCTGTTTACCTGCAGTGTTTCCACTGTTCCAGATAAGTTAAGATAAGCATCTGGCTGTAGCTCATTGTGTGTAAATATGAGATCTTTCATCCAACTTTCACCACAAAGGTGAAGAAGCAAACAGAGCAGTTGTATAATGGAGACGCACTAGTGTGGGACCGATCCTCTTGGAAAAACCAACTGTATAGCCCTTTGACAGATAAATTAGTTTTGTGTTATGATGCCGGAGATCAATTAGCTCCGCTTCTTTGCAAATAAATGTGCTGACATCATCACGTACCTGTGTGAACCTGGTGTATCAGCCCCCGGTGCAGCAAGTTATTTGATTTGGCAAAACACAACACATAATGTTGGACATCAATAATAAAACTACATGTCTGACATCTCAGTATTATTTCAGTCAATCATTTCAAATGCAGCTACGAGAGAAACATTAATTATTAGTCTGATGTAAAAAAAAAAAAAAAAAAAGTTATGTTTTGGTATTTGGTGTCTTTCACTTGTCTCAAGTCTGAATCGCAGCCAGTGAGGGAACCATCTGTGTCACTTTTTTTAATCTCATTTTACTTCAGTTGTTTAATCGTGAATATTGTACTGTTATCCATCTTTTAAAGTCAAATCTGTGAGGAAAAAAGACCTCTGTGGCTCCTCTGTAAAACTTAAGAAAGTCAGATACACTCTAGTGAACAAGCGTTTCACATGATCAAAGCACAGACCTCAAGCTCCTCAAGCAGAGGAAGAAATCTCCTCCCCGCTCACAATCCTGCAGCTTGTCAACTTTGAAGTCCCGGCGCAGGGTGTCACGGCCTCCTAGGCTGCCACCTAAACACACACACACAGAGCGGCTAAGTTTGCAAAGAGGCTCTAATCCCAGCAGCCCTCTGAGCTGCCATGGACTTCCTCTGCTGCATGGACGTGGCCGCGGCCTCCGTGATGCCGTGGTAGCTGTCCGTCTCCTGAGAGTCCTCGCTGTTCTGGGACTTGGTGCTGTCCTGCGAGTCCGGCTTCTGCCTCAGCGCCCGGTTCTGCTCCTCCTTCAGCTCCAGGTAGGAGCGAGAGAAGGTGTGAAAGATGGACGTGACGGGGAAGGCCATGAGGAGGATGCCGCTCAGGATGCTGCTGAGCGCCACCACCTGGCCGGGGATGCTCCTGGGCACCATGTCCCCGTAGCCGACCGTGGTCATGGAGATGACGGCCCACCAGTAGCTGCCGGGGATGCTGGTGAACTCCTGCTTGGCGCCCATCTCGCTCTCAGCCAGGAACACCAGCGGGGAGAAGAGAGCCATGGCCACGCACAGGAACAGCAGCAAGAGGCCGAACTCGCGCGTGCACCTCCGCACCGTCAGGCCGAGCGTCTGCAAGCCTAAGGAGTGACGCGCCAGCCTCATCACGTAAAAGATCCGCAGAGCGCGCAGGACTCGGAGCACTAACCCCACCTTCTCCAGGTAGTTGTTCCCCGAGCCCGCGGGTTTCCCTCCCACCGACAGCGAGTCCACGATGAGGGTGATGTAGTAGGGGAGGATGGCCACCACGTCGATGACGTTCAGAGGCGTGCGCAGGAACATGCACTTGCTCTGCGTCTGGATGAAGCGCAGCAGGAACTCCAGGGAGAACCAGGCGACGCACACCGTCTCCAGCACAAAGATGTTGAAGCACCTCTGGGAGCACTCGCCCTGCGGGGAAAAAGCAAAAGCACATAAAGATAGACATTAAGACTCGTTACATCACGCACCAGCGATCACACACTTGAGCGTGCTAGATACATGAACTCTACAAGTGCTCCAGATAAGGGTGATGTGAACACGCAGCACCAAGTGAGTAATTAAGAACCTATTTAAAGGCTGCCATTTGATTTGTGGGTTTGTCACTGACAGAGGAGGTTGATGCGTTTGATCCACAACACAAAGGTGAGTCCTCTGAAGTGTAAAACAAAGGCTTTGATTATGTCGTAATGCTCGCCGACACGTACATCAAACCTGAGTGAGCGAGAGGTGAGAGCTGTTCGGCTTGTAGATGTGCAACACAGAAGGAATGAAGCACGCCAGTCATATATTAAAACTGAGATATTTCCTATTTTAATCATAACCTAATTTTTTTCAAGACTGCTGAAATAGCGTTCATAAATATTTGAAAACATAATTATAAGAGATTACTTGGTTATTAAGTCAAAGTCACCACTGGAGGAGACTGAAAAAAGAAGAAAGCATTTCATTTTTCTGTATTTAAGTGTTATTAATGAAAAGACAAGCTTCAGTTGAGTCAATTTATTGTGTGCTGATTAATTAGAATATGTGGAAACAATCAAGCAGCAAAGTTTCTCCGGTCTGTAAAACTTTGAAATCCTTCCACTTTGAAGTGTCTCGTAACACTGTGAAACATCTCTTAATCTTTTCGGGCTCCCCCGTTGTGGCTCAGATGTTCATGACAAGAAGTTTTCAGTTGCGTAGAAACACTTGACGACATGAGCGAGGCGTCAGGGCACCAGCTACATGCACCGAGGTTGTAAAGGTTATCTCCAGGAGGAAATGTGCACCAGTGTGAATACGTAAGCAAAAAAAAATAATTTTAAACCGCTCCTCCTCACAGATTGAGCCTCATGCATTTTTCAGAGCATACGCTTAGTTTTGCATATAGCATGGTTTTTGCCCTGGAGACGTCACACTTGCTAAACCCATTAAGGACCATGTAAATCACTGATGGGCAAAGCTGCAGTTGCAGTTCCTCACACTGCAGCAGCTGAAGTGAAAACTGACAGAGAAAATGAGAGAACATTGTCATCATATTAAGCGTGTGGACATTGTGATCAAAATGCACTGGCAAATGGCTGCATGTTAAACAGCATTAGAATTGTCAGCGTGTTAGCACACTGACAATTATAACATTTAGCTCAAGTACAACTTTGCATAGACGCTAGCATGGCACTTATTATTGCTCATTAAAACCTTTATCTAAATTCCATTTCATTCGCCACATAACAAGCATTTCAAAAGTCAAAACCTTCATAAAATGTACCATCGAGGGGCCACTGCATATACAGTACAGGGACTGCAGTGTAACTGTGCTTCCTGAGGAGCAGAAACAGAGCACAAAGACATATGGAATCATATTTTCTATTATTCAGAGTCACATCAGAAAGCCTCCTTTGGCTGAAGTCCACAGTTAAATTAAAATGAACAATAGGTAGTCAGCTCTGCCTCGGCACAGCGCCGCAGGTCCCTGGCCAGCTGCTAACAAGCCTTTATACTCTTATTTTGAAATGCAAAATGATAAAATACCTCAGAGGTTAGGAGTACAGATTGTCAGCCTCAATTTGAGTTTGAGGATTTTTGGCCAAATTGGAACATAAATTTAAAAACTCTCTGTTGATATTCCCCCTTTTCTTAATGCCAGAATAATTTGGAAGGATAATAGAGACAACAGAGCTTTGCTGAGTATTATTATATTCAGTAAAACAGCCACTCTTTTCAGTCTGAGGTCAAATATCTATCTGCCCTTTGTAAAGTCTGCATCTCATGTTTCTCACTTTAACCCATTATAAGCCCAGTGCCTCAGTTATGGGGACTACAAAAGTTTTTTTCCTCATCCCATTTTTCCTAAAATGCAGAGCGATTCGAGCACCACAGCACATGGCAATCTTGAAGCTCCGCCGGTGCGACGGAGTGATTCAGATGAAATCCACCCTCTAACCACATGCTGTCATTTCACATCCAAACTAATGTGCGCCTGAAGCCAAAACAAATAAATGTGCAACTGTACAAATCCTTAAGGAGTTCACTCATTTTCACATGCTAACCAGTATGTTTCACACCTCCTCTGTCATTCTGCTCAGTCTGCGTCCATGAGGGAGCCTGCACACTTGTGACACACTCACACGCTGATACCAGCCCCTTTCCATGAATCTGACCAGCGTGTTTGTATTGTTCTCCGTCAGGGGCTTTCTGCCTGAGTGCATTTTCCGCTCCCACCCGCCCGTTCTCCACACTGATGCACGCGGAGGATCAAATTAAAAGCACACAATTACCCGTCTCAGCGATCGGGGGGACTCTGACCCCGTCACAGCAGAAGACAAGCATGCAAACCAAACAAAAGAGGGAAGTCACGGCTCACCTCTGATCCCCACACATCAGCCGGAGTGGGTGTGATTCGCAAACAGGCGGGATTCAAGCGACGAGCTGGTCGTGTCTTTGGCACACCCATTGCTTTTAATAGCTTTATTTGGAGCTCCCATTAGTCCACCTCACCGCGCTCTGCTGTGTGCACCGAGCGTCTGCGTGTTTGTTCTGCCAGGCCAGATTGAGTTTCAACACTTTCCCCTCTCTTCCAGAAACCGTTCTAATACGCTTCTTCACAGAGCAACGATCTTATTACAGAGCAATAACGCCACAGACTGTGAATGCTCGGGATTTTGAGGTCAAGCGACTATTATTTTCATCCATGTCTAGCCTTCACTTCTAGCATTCGTTGTGCACGCATTTGTCTCAAAAAGTAGACCTTATTTTGCTGTTGACATAACTGGATGGCCTCGCACGCGAAGTGATCGGCTGGCGGGCAAGTTGTGTTCACTCATAAATGCTTTAATAGATTGAAACCAGTTACACACAAGATGAAAAGGGCTCTGTTACCTACAGCTGGTGCTGCCAACAAAGTCCTGTAAAGGCATATAGCAGCAAAACAGCCTTTGTCTTCCCATTTTTCCTCCTGACCTGCCCTGCAAGACGACACCTAACTCTCCCATGTGTGGGCTGTGGCTCTGAGCCTCCATGCTAAAACTGCAGCACACATGATGGCAGGGCACAGGCGTTATTCCCAATAAATGAGAATTTGTAGCAGTTCAGAAACAAAATACTCCTTCCCTGTGACACTTTGAAAGGCGTATTTTTAGGTTTGTTTTGTAATTGTAGACATTAATATAATCTTTGTTGGATATCATGTAAGATCAATGTAGAGTCTACTGCCACAGAAAACTTTTGAGAAAATTTCATCCATTGCATGGGAGACGGTTGCAGGTGCTTTTCATAGACAAACTTGTGGATCAGCTGAACATTTAGCACTTTAACAGAAGTGGGAAAGTTAAACAGACATAACTTTGCTGAACTAACCAAATTGGTGCCCATTCATTGCTGACTGGCACTGAACACAAAGTGCAGCTGATGATGATGATGTCATAAGAAGCACATTTTGCAGCTTCTTGACATGATACTAGGTTTGAAGCTCAGTGGCTGTTTGCAGATAATCCATCCATTTGTTGAGATACAGCGCTTCACTTCGGACCAATGTGGTGGAACACACATACATACATAACATATCATAACTGCAATAATCGTGAAACAGCTAAGAAATAAGTGCAGTGATGATGAACACATGGTCGCTCAGCTCAAATACTTCAACCGCTGTTTAAGTGAATTGGAAACTCTACACAGCCCTGAGAGGAAATTTAGTTGTCTGTCTATTTATAACCCTGTAAAAGACTGATGACCTGTCCATGGTGCACGCTGTCATTCACGCAGTGCATTGTGGGATAGGCTCCTGCCCCCCCACAGTTAACGATGTATTCAATAACCATTAGCACTTATGTAACCTGCTGTATTTCACCGTCAGCACAGCCTCATGCCTGTCTCCTGTATATCTGAACACTGTCAGTCACATATATTTTTCCATCCTCGTCTTAATTCTTCTCCCACAACCTTAAAATTACTTTCATTCAATTTGAAATCTGTGACACAGAATGCTGCATTTGAGATTATTGGAGGTAACCAGGATGTCTGGCAAAGTGGAGACAGCAAATCTGAGGGGCAGCATGGTACAGAGGGAACCTGCCTCAGGGAGAAATGTGAGCAGATTGAAGCTCGCTCTAGTAATTTTACACAAATTATAACAAATAAGCCCCATGTTCACACTAGGTTTAGCGACCCCCAGCATGTCTAATCATTTCTGAAAACGAACAAATAATAACTTATCACTCATTCCCCCGGTTTGTCCCGACAAACCAGCCTGCATTACTTCACAGTTCAGTGAATTTAGTCCCTGCTTGTGTGTGTTTGTGCACGTCATCAGCATGCAGAAGCTTGATTAGCAGGCAAAGTGCTCTGTTTCATTAATTACATAATCAGGATTACTTTGTCTGGAACTTTCAAGAGATTTTAATGAACATTGTCTCTGGCAAGAGGAAGATGTTTAATCCACCTCAGCCACAGAAACTGATCACATTTTCTAATCATTTAAGTAATTTATTTATTTTTCAATGGAGTGAAAATGCAGCTATTACTCATGCACATGGGGCACCGGCCCACAACCCTGGCACTTCTGTTGCTTGTCAATAACTATTTATGTATTATTACAGTGGACTCTTTGGGAAGGGTGGCCAAACTTTATGGCCAATGCTTTCTGCCTTTTGCTAGACAGAAATACTATAACCCTTTCTAGGTGTGAGACAAAATCTTTGGCAGAATACATACATGCAGCTCCCACATTGTACACACTTTAATGCATGCATGTCACCTTAACTATAGCTCTGCTAATAGCCTGCACTGTGTTTGCATGTCTGGGTGCGCTAACATTGCTCCATCTGTACACCTGATAATGGTATCGCTGATCCACTTCAGCATGCGACAACAGGAACACTGTGCCTTTACACTGTATGCCCATACACTGTTATTTATATCCTGTTCTCTGCAGCTGTGACAAGCCATATTCCCCATGGGGGTCATTACAGTTTCAACTGATCTAACGTAATCTAAAGTACCATTGATATTGATGGCTCTTGCCTGACAAGTGTATACTCTCACTCTCTCTCTGACCCCCTGACTTAAAATACACCACTGTAACAGACAGGAGTCAATAGACAGGGGTAAATTAGTGAGAGTGGTCCAGGATGAACATGCAATTTTGTTTATTTACAGCTACAGTGCATACAGAGTGTTTTGGTTCATTGAAATTTACAAAGACAGAATATAATATACAGAATAAAAAATATATATCTATACATACATATATGTGTGTGTGTGTGTACATGGAGAGAGAGAGAGAGAGAGATTCCACTTGAGAAGAACATTTGGGCAGGACTTGAAAGCTCACTCTCCCGGGACTCCAAATTGTCTCCATGTTTTGATTGAATTTTGGCACAACTGTACCCTCATATCCCCGGAGAATGATCCGTCAATATCTTTCATCTTATCCACACAGCAAAGTGCTTCCTTTGTGGTTACACTGGGAGAAATATTTAAAACATACTGGGTATTACTGGACATTGTTTTGTTTAATAGCAGACTACTCTGCAAGCAAACGCTTACTAATGCAAATGCTTCTATGGTAACCGGAGGAGGATTTTCAAATACTTAAAGTCAATGGCGTCCCCTCTTCATGTGCTGAGAGGCTGTTCAGCTGGGTGTGCTTACATCTCCGCAGGGAGGAGCAACAGACAAAACTGAGGCATTTTTCTGTTAGCAGTCAGTGACTAAAGGTTAGGAGGAATACATTTAACCACTTTTATTCTGAGTTTTTGGGGTTCTCAACCTAATAATAATAATAAATTTTATTTAAAGTGCCTTTCAGGGCACCCAAGGACGCTGAAAACACGAAAACCTGAGTAGGCTCATCTGCTTTTTGTAAAGTAGCATACTAAGTTTTGCAGCTGACAGAAAGGAAGGTTTTATCAAAGAGTTCGTGTGACGCGTTTTATGACCTCTAGTGGTGAGGTTGCAGATACCAACAGAACCCCTCAGCCCTGCATTTTCAGGTGAACATATATCTGCCATTTCAACTCTTCAACTTTTCTTTGTCCATTCTGTGCTACTGTAGAAACATGGTGGCATCTGAAGAAGAGCACCCCTTACTCATCTAGATAAGAAAGAGTCATTATAAGATTCAGGTGATTACATACTATTGAAAACATAATTGTGAATATTATATTCCACCTCTGCCATTCGAGGCCCCTAAATCATACACACTGCTGCTACGTTCTAGCATACCTGACAGTATTTCCACTTGGATTTACAGTTTGTAGGAATAACTCCGGAAATTATTCACCAAACACTGGATGAGGAACGCAAATCATCAGCACCATGATGGATTGCGCATTTCTCTGAACACGAACGGCACTCTGTCAGGAGGGATGAGTGATGTGCGCCTCCTGTTTTCTGCAGATTGTCTCTGTCTTCCCCCAGCATTTGTACACATTTCTCTTCGACCCGTGCACACCCTCTGAGCTCTGGCTCGCCGTTCCCCCGTAATGATATATGGCTGTGTTCGGGGTGTACTTTAAAGTGACTGGGATTTACATCAGAATGGAGTGTATAAGGCGCTGAGGCATGGGCAGAGTCACTGAAAGGTTAGATCCACAGCCGGAGCTCTCACAGGAGATAGATGGGACAAGAACACAGTTTTCAGAGATGCTTATGTGGACAGAGTAAGCAATTCTGAGGGAAGAAATCGACAAAACACTTGAGATGTTTAATCCCCTATTCATCCAGGGAGTGTGGAAGAGGGAGCATGAAATCCGAAACGCAATACAGCTTCTTCTATTTTTTTGTTGCTTATGTGTGTGTGTGTGTGTGTGTGTGTGTGTGGGAGAGAGGGGGTAGAGAAAAGGTCTCTCAGCCACTGAATGCTTCTCTAAGAGCCACATTAGATTAGACAGCAAGGCTAAGTGCTTTTCATTGCAGGCGGCTCCTTAAAAACTTCTGGTTTCTGGTCGAACTCTCTCCCCCGGCTCAAGTGACCGAGTGCATAAAGATGGCCGCTTCCTGGGTTTAGGTTGCATTGCCCTCCTGCCTCACAGCGCAATTCAATTTGGGCCAGAATCCACATGGCGTGATGGCTTCAAAACATGACTTGATTCACTGGCAAACAAAGATGTTGCTTTCAGCTTCTCACATGACAAGGTGTATGTAACACAATGGAGAATGATCACCTGGTTCTGCAGCTTCCTTCACCTCTGTGAAGCACTTTCAACTTGGGTTTATTTTAGATTTATTTTACTGAACTGTTTTGGTTCATCCTGACACCTCTCATATAATTGTTTTTGTGCACAAGAGGCCAAAAAAGAAACCACCAGCTGGTAAACATATTGTAGCATTTAGCAGCTAAACAGCCTGGACGTTTCTCTCGAGGGTTGGTGAAGACCAAAAAAAGAGCAGTGTGCTCGGAGTAAACTCACTAACACAGCATAACCATGCTGCAAGCCCACTGTCAGCACACGTGGCCCCCAATTCACAGTGTTTTCTAAAAAAAATCATACTTTCCTGTGGGATGAGTGAATAAGCAGCTGTAGCTTGAACAATAATGAAGAAGCCATAAAATAAATGGTGATTTGTAAGCAATTTGTTCACAGCTTGTTTCCACTGACACAAGAAGCCCAAAAAATGTTATTGCAGGTTTAAATGAATAATAAGTTATTAATAATAATTCTTTCTTTGTTTTGTACTATCAGTCCAAGAGGCATCAGAATGATGAATGTCCCAGTATCATTTAAAATCCAACAAATAAAGGTAGTTTGAGGCAGGTTTGACATTAGGCAGTGTATCTAACCTGGAGTAGCTGATACTGCAAACACTCATAACTCACACCTTAAAAACATTACACATAACAAATACACATTACAGTATAGAAATGGGTATCTGAGGATGTGATCATTTCATTAGTTTCATTAGCATGGGGAGGATCTGCGCAGATGTAAATGGCTGGCTATCAAAGCTAATGGATATGAGGAAGCCGTGCAGTGGAGGAGGATGAGTGGGCGGACTCGACTGAAAGAAATGTGGTAATTAGCGAAAGCAATCCACCAAGTTGAGCTGGATTCATGGAAGTGTTCAGCCGCTTAAACGCTCTGCTTGACATCAGCAGTGAATGGAGACAATGCGGGGAGCAGAGCCCGCTCAGGGAGCGTCCATACATACATACCTAGATACATGCAGACTCAGAGCGAGGCCAGACTCGCCTCCTAACATGGAAATGAGGAGATGAGATGCTGCACAGCCAGTTCAGTCTGACACCTCGATGCACGCCATGGCTGCTGGGAACATAACAGTGGGGAGTCGTAGGGCGCCATCACACCTCTGTTATTCTTGTTGAACCACTGTGAGAAAGCTCTTTTTTTTGTGCGTGTTCAATTCAATTACGCGACCAACGACCGGTTAGGCTGTAAACAAAAGTTCACCCACAATACGTTCATGAATTTTGCAGCAATGTGTCACCTCATATTAAGACTTTAGAGGTGGCATTTTGTTTTAATTTACCTTCTCCAGTGTTTGTGGTTAAGAATACACGAAAAAGCGGCAGATTGCACTTTTCCTCCCCGATGCAGCCACCTCATTATACCCATAAATCCTTGCGTTTTCGGGGTTTCCTCCCATGGCTTGTCCAGGTTAAATTCTCACTCCTAATGAACCAAACCACAGTTCTCACAGAGGAGGAGGAGAAGGAGCAACACTCACTTTTTCAGGCATGTCGGGGTGTTTAATTGGTGCCGCAATGACACTGTTTTTAGCTGTCCAGGCTCAGAAACACCAGCGCGCCCCCAATCACACCTGCTTCTCCTTTCATTCACATAATTAAAGCTGCACATTCGCACAGGCGTGTAACGACTGATGACACCTAATTGGAGACAAAATGAAGCCGGTCTTTGTTCAGCTCTCGCCCATTTTATTTTCCAGATTGATTTCCCCCCTTGGAGCTTACACACTTCATGCTAACAAACACCCCCCACCCAGCCTGCTGATGAAGATGTATCTCTAACAGGGGGAGAAGCTGCGGGGCTCTTCTTTAATCATACGCCAGTCTGCTGATGTCATTCAAGAGGCGAATTAGTGCAATACAAAGACGCTTGGGAGCCGGATCTCCAAGGCTTTGTGAAGTCTCTGAGGCAACGGCGGACATGAAAAGGCTCAGGAGGTAGACACCGTCAGCTTTAATATGTTTTTTTTTTTTTTTGCTCCACTTGTCACAGACTATAGAAACGTGTAGTTAGTGGGAACAAAAGCCTGAGGTAGCAATATTTTTCTTCCTGCAAGATGAAAGCTGAACGCAGCAACAAGTGGATGTGCTCTGCTTTCACTTTCAGACCTAATTAAAGAGTTTATTTAGAAAATGTTCCACATTTGGTATACTATCAGCCATATTTTTTAAATTGGCAATACAGTGTTTGCTGCACTCATATACAGATCCTTTGGGGTATATTGTAATTAAAGGAATACCTCAACAAATTTGGGAACTGTCTGTCCAAAAAGGGAAATGAGAAGGTTGATCCAGCTTTCATGTCAGTCAGGACATTGTTAGCCTTTTAGACAGAGAATAAGTCAAGATAAAGATGCGACTGCTAAAGTTCACTAATTAACACAATTTATCTTGTTTAATTAAATACACACACTAACAGAAATGCAACAACTTATAGTTATTAGGGGGGCCGTTCTTTAATCAGCAGCAGTTTATCTACTCGTCCAGTACTCGTGTGCAGCGTCTCCGGCCACACTGTTAGTGAACAGATTCTGTTGGTCAGGTTTTGGTCACCACAATGAAAAAAACTACAGGAACTCTGCAAGCTCTCGCCAACTGTCTTGCTCGAGTTGGTGATTTTAATACTCTTTTTGTGACTTTTCCTCTTCTAAAAAAAGAGCCTTGAGAAACATAGTCAGTGCCAGCTGTGTTTACCAAAAAAAAAACAAAAACAATGAGGTGTTTTAACATTTCTGTATGCTTGGAGAACAACATTTTAATTAGAGCCTCAGAGTTGCTGCTAGGCATTTTTCCCCTTTGGAAAAAAAGGCTAAATGCTCCCCCTCTATTCCAGTGTTTGTGCTAAGCTAAGATAACCATGCCCCAGTTCCATCTTGTGAGAAAATGTGGTTATTTCCCAAAATGTTGA
Organism: Amniataba percoides; assembly: GCA_037176925.1. Taxonomy (NCBI): domain Eukaryota; kingdom Metazoa; phylum Chordata; class Actinopteri; order Centrarchiformes; family Terapontidae; genus Amniataba; species Amniataba percoides. Next base: position 4,030,540 of record JBAJHX010000040.1, on the reverse strand, counting down.
CCTATTCCCAATTTCCTCTTCATTTTGTGTTGTTGTTGTTGGTAAATTTGTTGGATTTTAACACCAAAGATGCATTCTAAAATGCCACGTTCGGTCTACACAGCAGTTAAAATCCATCTGTTTAACTGGAGCACCAAAGTGAATATAAATCAGTGCATTTTCCATTTACAGCTCCCAATTTGTTTACTGGTCAGCTGGTCTAGATAAGGTTTGCATACACAAGCCTTTAACTGTACAGATTAAGGCTTCATAGCTACAATTTGCATAATCATCATGTTATGTAACGATAATGAGCTTATTTCATATTCATCTGAGCTTATTTCATATTCATTTTTGGAAGCAGGTCAAGTAAAATCAAATGCATGGGGAGGGTATCTGTGGGATTCTGCAAATACAGATCTGAATCCCAAAACCCAAAGAGACTATTCGGTTGAAGATGTGTGGATATATAGCCTGCTTTTTCATCCTTGTGTTGTGCGCGCTCTGGCAATTACCACATACACTTGGGAGCAGATGGATCTCAAGTTGCTATGAAGGAACGTATGCAGCAGAAACAGTGAGGGGAGCGACACGGTAATCTGACATTCAAGTGAATGGAGAGGAGGCCTCGTTGTCTCCGAGCCTTCGCCTCTGTCTCTGTCACAATGATTTACAAGAAAGCTCAGGAAGACTCTGTATGTGGGCTGCAGCATCAACATAATCTGAATTCTACTGTAGCTGCTCTGAAGCATTCACACCCCTAAGGCCGTTTAAAAAAAGGGATCCTGAGACCAGGGTACTTTTAGTTTCTAGTTAGGCATGTTGTATAATACCATAACTGTTAAATCTGCTCAGCATGTGATAGTTTTAACATTTGTTCTGCAGATGCCACAAAGATTATTTGATATCACCTTACTGTCTTTTTTTTTTTAAGCAAAATTGCTAATTTGATCCTTACTTTCAAATCCATTGAAGCCTTGCTCTTTATCCTTTATGTGGATGATCACAGTCACTAAATGATTTTGATGCTTGCTGCAGCTTTTGCTGAATATAATAATTCCAATCCGATAGTTTGTCAGGGCTTAATTTCAGAAGCTAAATATGGGGAGCCAGATATGAGTGTGGACTTTTTGGATAAGTTAAACAGAATTTGTGAATAAGAATGGGAAAAAGTTATTAGTGAAACAGATTAGTGAGGCGACAGAGTGAACTCACCCTCTCCTCCTCTTCTCTGAGGTCTGGCATGGTGCTGACACACAGCGTCACAGCAGTGATGGCTACAAATAACACTGACAGACAGGCGAAGATCTTCCCTGGCAGGCCGGAGTGGGGGTTCTCCACCATGTCCCTCAGTCTTCTCATGCAGCCCCCTGTGCGGGTCTCTTCCTGTGTCACCACCCCGGGGGGCTGCTGGCTTTCCTCACAGGACTGTGGCGAGGTGAGCTCGGCCTCCTCCTCCTCCAGCCTCTGCTGCTCCTTGTACTCCTCCTGCCTGAGCCGCAGCTTCCTGAGGCAGCACCATTCCAGGTGGTTCTCCTCCACCCCCCAGTACAGCAGCTCCTCCTGGAAGGACAGGGCGCACATCTCCCGCAGCAGCCGCAGCTTCCCCGCCGCTAAAAAAGTGACAATTGTGCGGAAAGCCGACGGGCTTCGGTCGAAGAAATACTCATTGCGACTGCCGTCGTAGTCGTCACACACGTCCATGATCTCGGCCTCGTTGCTGCAGGCGCGCAGTTTGCCCAGCCGTGTCAGGGGGAACTCCTCCAGTGTGGACCAGGGGATGCGGTACTTGATCCCCCCCACGTTGATAATGGCGGCCCCGTCAGCCAGGCCGATCTCGTCTCCATCTTGTTGACGAGGCTGAGACTGGAGCAGCAGCTGGGCGCGCTTGTAGAACACGCCCTTCTTGGAGGTGACCTCCTGCGGGTTCTCCACCCGGTTGAAGCGGAAAGTGGTGAACTGGTGCTCAGTGCTGCCTGCCAGGAAGGCCACCTCCTGGTACATCACTGCCAATCTGCTGGGGGACCCTGTCCTGAACAATGCGATGGGAGGGGGGACTTCAGAGGGTGTGTGAGGTGACTGGGAGCTTGTCACCCATTCAGCAATACAGCACGTCTCTATAGGATAAAAACACAAATCAACAATTACTTGTTGATATTCAGTGTCTTTCCACACTTTTAACACTTCAGTCCGTCAGTCCATGAAAGGTCTGAATTTGTAAGTATGCCTCAAACAAAGTGGATGGCCTTTCATTTTAATGTCGAACCTTTCTGACATTAAAATAAGGGAGGCAGCATTTGACAATTTGTGTAACCATCAAAAACCAACTACCTAATACTCCTACCCACTTCCTCGTGGTTAAACAGATTGTGACTTAGTAAGCAGGGTTGGAGCAACGTGCCAGGCTCTACTTTTATCATTTTTATGTGTATTAACTACAACACCATGAACGCCTTTAAAGTATGATACATTATCCCCATTAGTATAATCAATGTGTCCCTCTCTGTGCTGGCTACACTGCTGGTCATTGTTTTTATTCAATTTAGTCTAATTGAATTGCCTTGATAAGTGCATTTGCTCATGGAGGAGAAGTACATATGCACACTTTTTTAAAGTCTTTTCCACACTGTTGACCAAGAAACAAGCCTCTTTGTCAGTGCAGATTTTTGAGTAAAGGTGGGAGGGGGGGGCTGTTATAGCTTATTAGTTGTGATATTCAACTAACATTTTAACTCCTCCACAAACAACCAATAGATTAGGTCAATGATAGAAATGGGTCTCTTGAATAAAGCTTTTTTTTCATACGCTGACCTTCACTGTTTCATATCATCAGCCTGAGTGAGGAAACCCAGTCAAACAGTGTAAAAGCATGCCGCCCTCACACAGGAAATAAAATGTGTGTGAACTGGATTAAAGTGATCCACAGAATGCTTACATCATAGCTTGTAACTACGTTTCCTGCTGAACTGAAAAGCTGTCTGTTAAAAGAAGAAAGACGGATCAAAACACTCTTTTTTAGAGAAGAATATCAAATACAATGTGCTGCAACAAATTGCAATGGAAGCTAAAAGAAAAGCAACTCGATGTCAAGTTGCGGCTTGAACCCGATGCAGAGAAATTAATAGTGTTGTTTTTCCATTTACTGCATCACCAGACTCTGAAATGAGACAGTTTAGGGTGTTGTGTAACAAAGCTAACTACAGCACAATGAGCCAGATATGGACTAAAGAATCAGCTGCTATACGTCACGTGAAGCAGACATATGTTCAAAGCTTAATCTATGTGCTGATGGTTTATTCATTTTTCATTTCATATGAACACACAGCTTCTGTGAGAATGTATTATTCAAACTAGGCTTTTCTGTCAACATGAAAAATAGTCTATATTCCGAGGATCAAAAGGACTGTGGGCATTGCTGACTGTATCACGGGGCTGTCTACATTTTCTCTCCAACATCCAAAATAAAACAGAATGTGCAGATATTAAGCAAATCCACGTTTATATTTCCAATAGATGCTGATCATTTATGTAATAAAGGTTTTATGTAAAGTGATTTATGTACTCCTCTTTTGTTGTTGGAGGTGAAAAGATTTCAGCCACAACACCAGCAGCTACAGAAAATTCATCAAAGACCGAACCAATAGCACAAGGAGAAATCTCACAGGAAAATGAAAATGATTTCCCCCCGGATGAACTTAATGGCAACATCAGAGTGAAATAAAAGAGAAAGAAAGGGAGGCATTTGGCAGAACCAACGAACACTGTGTATAAGCTCATACATTTATTTACTGATGACATCTTGCTTTTCCCACGTTGGAAGCTTGTTATGTCCAGTTGTCATGATTTTAACTGACCTCTGGATCAGCAGTTCCCACAATACAGTTTATGTTATGTTTTCAAATCATTGTATCAAAAAACTTAATGCACAGTTCTGTCGCAGCTAATAATATGAGGGGACATGGTTGTCATGGTAACACAACAAGCTCTCCGGGTCCTGGTTTTCATGAAAGTAGTGACCATCAGAGCAGCAATGGAAAGATTTGACACAGTAAACAGAGCTCAAAGTAACATTAATGCATCTCAGCCTTCAGCACAGTCTGAAAGGACCGAATTGGAGGCTGCCATCAACACTTACATCACACTCAACAAAACTTCACAGTCAAGATTTGGCTGCTCACAAGAGACAGACATCCATCATTGTCCGACAGCTCATTCACTGTGGTGCTGCACAATCCAAAAAAGAAACCGCTGCTCCTCAGGCTGACAAAACAGTGCTTAATGAACTTTAAACCTTTTATAACAGAGTTGGATAGAATCTAAAAAGTTAGCTCAAAAAAGCTGATGAAGATACTTTTTGAAGTTTCTGACTTCATCCAGACAGTCACATCCGACCGCCTGCTGGTTTTGCTGACCTGTGTCATCACTTCCTGATCAAACAGTCAAAGATGTCAGTCTGTGGAGATGGACTCTTTTTAAATCTTCTGAAAATGAAAAGCTATTCAATTACACATTTCCACAGCTACGGTGTCTTAACGAGCAGAGACATTTCTTGTTTTATTTAACACTGGCATCTGGTTACACAGTCCAGAGAACACGGGCTGCGAGTGCAGCAACAGGCCACTGATCCACAAAGGCTGACTGTACTGGACCTGAGGCGGTGGAGCTGATGCACGGAGGCTGGGCACATCATCACAACAAATTAGGAGCGAGGCCCCTCCAGCTATCCTCAGAGTTTGCTCTTCCACTGTGAGGCCAATCACTTTGAAACAGGCCGCTCTCTCCGAGGGAGGCGGTCAGAGAGCGGCACCTCTGCAGCGACTCAGCAAAGTGCGTCTGACAGGAGCAGTTTATTGAGCATGACACTGCACCCAGGGGTGGCTTCAGGAGCACAGAGAGAATCCAAGTTCTATAGGAGGAGCTGCACATCGGGGCAACATGGCAAATGAGGCTTATTGAGTCATGGAAATCTATCCGTCCATGGTCAAATGTGTGTTTGGTTTAGTACATTCAGTCCTCATTAAACAAATAGTTCAACATTATGGGAAATTTGCTTATTCACTTTACCAAACAAATTTCCCAGATTTAAACTACAGCCTGGTAGCTGGTTAGCTTAGCGTAGCATAAAGACTGGAAGTCAGTAAAAAGTCAGTTAAACAAATTCAAGCAAGGCTTTGACACACAAAAAACACTTCCCAGTGTATCAAACAAGGCCGTCAATGCAGCAATCTTTCTATTACAGGTGATTCTGAGTGATAATTGCATCCTCATTAGACTGGGAGAGGACAATATACGAGGCCGTGTTCTTTCCTTTCATCATCAACACCCAAGAGGCATTTTGCTATCGACATGTGATCCCCAGCATGAGTGAGTGTGAGTGTGAGTTTGTGTTTCAGAGGGTGAATCTGGATGACTGACAAAAGACTCAATTAAAAACAGTCTCTAGTGCCTGTCTCCTTTCACAAAGCTGGAGGTTAAATATGTTTCTTTCAAGAAGTGAAGCTAGCGTACGATCAATCAGCAAGATTTTCTGCACGGTCTTTACTCACATTCTCTCTCTCTCTCTCTCTGCTGTCAGCTGATTGTGGGTGTTTAGTCTTTCCATTTAACCAACCCAAATTTGGCCACGATCTCCCTGAGTCAATCATCTCACTGCCGTCAATATTAAAACTGATCTCCTCTCTGCTGCTGTCAGTTGTCATTTGGTGCGAAACTGAGACGACCCCATTCACCTGCAGTTCTCATCACATTCGGCCCCCAGGGCCCCTTCCTCGAGCTCATCAAGTCATCATCCACATCTTCAGCATCCTCTACCTCTCCACCATCACCACCAGTGACTAAACTTCTTCAGGTGGATATTCCCATCATTGCAAAGCATCACTTACCTTAACTTAACCGTCATTACAATGAGGTCTAATCACCAAAGACTCCTCAGTCATCTAATATTATTTGTACATCTATAAATGTATTCATTGATCTTATCTAAGCTACTCCTGACTGAAATTCCTCCCACGAGGACTGCACTCTTTCTTTCGCTCTTCAGAAAAAGCACCTGGAGAAGATGGAGCACGTTTGAACTCCACACTGTTCCACCAGTTGCTCATGCAAATATAATTTACATGCCCGTTTGCATAAATCTGCAGCCAGTGCATCACTGATACATCTGCCTCCCCACATCCACTCAGGACTTGGTCTTCGTAAAAGGCCTGAGGTACAAGTCTATTTTGGGACGGACATATCTTGAATGACACTGAACTATCACCTGACCCGCTGCTAAATCAGACTGATTGGTTCTCCTCACAGCGACTTTTTGTCAGTGACAGGCTGTACTCAAAAATATGAGGACAATTTAGTTTCCTGCCTGCAGAAGCAGCACAGCAATCAGCTGAGAGAAAATGATTTTATAATCTAGAATGACGCAAAACGTCTCTCTTGAACTGCAATAATCATGGAAAGGGTACTTCTCTCGCTCTAATCACATGTGTAAGAGTCTGAGGGGCAGAGATGGAGAGAACCTTTTAGTTCCTAACTCATAGGAGCTGTTGGTTTTGTTGACCAGTTTTGCTCACTGAAAAGATGCTTTATTACTGATTCACAATGTCCATGATCGAAAATGGCTCAGCATCAAGACCTGGTTTCTACAGTATGAATTATAAATGAGCTAAATGGGCTGATCCAAGAAAAAAAGACTCTCAATGCCCCAAAGCCCATTAATTTAGTGATCGAAAAAGCATTAAAAGATTTTAGAAAGTTGACTCTGATTCTTTACTCGTTCAGTTAGGGACTGCATAATTTAGTTACTGGGGGATTTTGCTTTTGCAGAAGACAATGAAGTAGCACTGACCCTCCAACACTGCCGACTGGACCACCAGGTCAGGTTTGATCAACATAACAACATTCACGTAAAGCAAGACATGTTGATTGATTTGCTTGTGCTTACTCTGTTTGATTAAAAAGACACTGCTGAAGGACGTTCCTCAAATGTAATTGTTTTTTGTTTTGACAACAGGGTTTTTCTAGTTTTTTAACACTAACCCTAGTTAATGTTACATGGTCTATGTACTTTAATATGTTAGTAAAAAAAAGCAGATGAAAAGAAGACAAAAGCATAAGGAACAACACTGGCAACAGCACAAATAAGATCACGTAGCAATGAGGTTAGTATGGCCGCCCAATAATCAATTTACATACAATCAATAAACCTCCTTCACAGCCAAATTTGAAGGTGTTAAGAACAGAAGGTAGTTATTGCCTTTCAGATACAAAAATGTTGCAAACTAAAATAGCCACCATTTTTCATTTTGCCTTTGTCCTTTAGTTTTAATGAGTGCAAAAGTCCTCACAATCAAACAACAAAACATTTGTTTGTCTGTTTATTGATCTGAGGGACAAAACATCATTTGTGGCTGATGTGAAAACACTTTGGTAAGGTTTGGTTGGTAAAATGACTTTAAGTTTAAGGGCCATTCATCATCATGGTTACACTGATGAACACACAGATAAGTTTTGACAGCGATTGTGTTTGTGCTTTAAAAAAAACATGCTGAGTGTCAGCTGGAACCTAGAAACAAAAGTCTGATGTCTTCTTGACATCCTCCCTGCGAAGACTTTGTGTCTCTATAATAACTGTACCGTAATAACTTCCCTCTTGTTCCCTGCTGCTTGAGGGCTTTGCCACCGGAACACAAACATGTTGTTTTGGGACACCTCCTGAAAAGACTGACTCTGACGTCCTTCTGTTGGAAGGAAGTCTTTGAACGCACCATTAAATTTGCATGAGTCAGTTTTTGTGGGAATAGTAACTCCCTTTAACATGGGCCCACCCGAAATACAGTAACTGTCTGTGCCACTGCTGGAGAGACTCCAGGACTTGATACCACTTTACATCAGTGCTGATTTTCAGAAGTTTCAGAGATAACGTCACAATCTCTAATTGAAAATGAAACCTGCGCTGCGAGGCTGACAGCCAGTGTCAATCAGCTGATTCAAAAGGCTGGATCTAACAGAGTGCGAGACAGCGAGCGGGGGATAATGGGCTGAATACATCGCCGGAGGAGAGAGGATCTATTTGATGGCGAGCCTGCGAGCGGAGAATGTGATGTTTGCGTGGAAGCGCAGTTATTAGGACGGAGAGTTTAGAGATCACAGCAGAAATACAAAAAAGCACAACAACAGCCGCCTACTTCTTCCAAACACAGGAAGAATGTGGCTCACGCCCCCCCCTCCCCTCCTCATCCCCACATCTCCTTACTCTGCCTCACTTTCTCATTATGTTCCTCTGCAAAAAGAACCACAGTCAGGTCTGTGGCTTTTTCTATCCTGAGTCACCGTGGCCCAAGAGTCTGCAGGTCCTGTTGCCCCCATTAGCTCACCTGCAGCTATAGAGGAGGAGGACAAACAACATGTTGAAAACCACGGCGGTGCAGAACAGGGCTGCTATATTCACCGCAATCTGTTCTCATTAGTTTGCTCTCTCCGGTTTCAATGGCCCACCGGTGTGCACTCTCATACGTGAATGTACTACGCAGGAGAAAGGCGAGCATCTCCACACATCAACAGGTTAATGATCCCAGCCTCAGACATGTGCATGTAGGCAATCCAAGCACGCTATTAAAACAAAGAAAAGCACCGTAGCTGTTTTAAAAGCTTCTCGTCTACTTGGCTCCTTTACTGAAATATTGACAGGCAAATCCAATGAGCCGTGGGGGAGCTGCACATCAGGCTGCTCTCACACAAATCTGATCAGATTTGACCTGGAGCAGAGGTGAGAGTCAAACGCCAACATCACACCCCGAAACAAAAACTAAATCTGATAACAGGAGCTCACCCAGCATGCAAAGTGTGTGTAGTGATCCTGCTCCCCACAGGAAGAGCGCCACGCCACAACATTAAGGACACTTGAGGAGCCAGTGGGTCCCTGCAGGAGCATCACAGGATGGTTACAGTAATGACAAAAGAGACCGAGAGGGCATGATGGGAGCGTTCATTGAGAACCATTAGGGCGAGCAGCCCCTTTACAGCCCCCTGCAGAGCAAGCAAAGGGATGATACAAAGAAATTGAAGAAGTTTGTCACATGTATGAAATAAAATAAAACAGAGGGGGGTTGACTGTGCTGAATATCTGATAGTGGCTCTTGAATCTAACCCTCCGTCTGCACACCTCTCCTCTTCACGACACCGACAGAAACAGAGAGCTCCGGGTTGGCGGACTCACCCGGTGCGTCCGGTCGTGCTGGCTCGCAGGTTGGCGCCCCTCAGCGTGCAGCATGCCTCCAAGTTTTCCTGGCGGGAGCTGCGGGACATGGCAGCGCTCAACGAGACGCGCACTTTGTCTGCGCTTCTGGAAAGTCGCCGTGCCGACGCTGCGCGCGGAGAGCTGCACCTCCACTCCAACCAACACTCCTCTGTGTCTGTGCGTGTGTGTGTGTGAGCCAGCGGAGACGACGTGGCAGATGCAGTAGAGCAGAGTGTGTGTGTGTGTGTGTGTGTGTGTGTGTGTGTGTGTGCAGGGGTCGCTCAGGTGCGTCCTGAGCTGCGCGCTCCGCCGCGCTGCGTCTCTGAGAAAGCAGCGCGCGCGTCAGTGCGCTTTCCCGGCGTCAGGGGGAGTGTTTGTGAAGCTGCTACGAGACGAGCATGCTCTGATTATCTTTATTGTTATTTCGCTCTTCTTGTCTGGGCTGATTTAGAATCATCATTTCTGTGCGTTAACATGATGAATATCTGCACTTCCATCTTCACCTGTGCAACCTCACCACTGCACATCTAAGTGGTGAGGTGTCTATGGAAATACTGTCTTATTATTACTCTTTATTGTATTGTTTTAGTGTCTATATTCTCTATATGATTTCATCTCTCTCTATGATATATATCTACATATGTTTTTTTTTTGAGCCGCTGTGAAATTTCTCCACTGTGAAATCAATACAAGATTCTCTTATCTTATTTTATCTCATCCAAAATCTGCCCGTTAAAAGATGTAAAGCTGATCAGTGACACTGTCTGATGCTTATGTAGGCCATTTAACACTATCTTAGCTCAGCTGAATGTTTATATAATGCAAATATAGAGTATAAATTCATTTCTAGGACACCTCTCATTCACAGCTCCCAAAGTGAAAGATATGAAAAAGAAATGGATGATAGATCTCAACACACACACACTGGTTAACAGGGTTATCTAAGCATCCTCCACACTGGAGGTGAAGTCAGAGGCAGACACACCCAGCTGATACAGAAGGTGTGTCCCTGTAGTGGGCCAGCAGCTGACAGCCTGTCTTACTGGCTGGAGTATCTCTTCAGTTTCAGGTCGGTCTGTCAACACGACCTCAGCTCAGCTGAGCGTATTCACAATGAGAGACGGCAGAGAGACAATAATTGCAGGAGCCTGATTGATGCCAGAGTAAACAGCGGCGATGGCAGTAGAAGCATCCATTCGCAGGATATCTGGTTTGCTAAACGCCCGCTAACAGCTCAGGGTGAAGGCAGCAAATGTGGTGACATAAAAAATGACTCTCACCCGATTTTAAATAGGGACAGTTTTCACAGACTAAAAATAGAATCAAGGGCAGGTGATTGTTTTCTACAGACTGCAGGGTGCTTGCAGAGACCACCCATCAACTCCCATTTATCATGCTCAGATATCTTTAAGCAAATCACTGAGCCCCCACCAAGGCTGCAAATCTGACCTCTGGCCCTATTGTAAAAAAAAAAAAAAATATTGAGTGAACTTCTTTCGGACAAATAGATCTTCGAAAATCCACATGGGGATATGCATTGTTAAAGCGAAGCTCCAGCATTTCACTGTTTCATTCATTTTAGGTGTTTCAAAAGAGACAGATTAAGAAAAGAACAGAAGCCGATCAATGTCAGAGCAGCAGAGGCCAAAATATTCTCACTTTTAGTCCCATGTGAGGATCAAGCACCAAAAACACCACCCAAATGCAACTCAGTGTAAGTATTTACCCACTGTGTAGCATCGTCAGTGATGACTTCAGTTACATTTGTGTGTTAATTTGGCAGCGTTCGCCTTTAAACCCTAAACACCCAGCCTGCTCTCCATCTGAGCACATATGCCTCAGTCCTGCCTTTGGTCAGGCACGATGATGTATGGGTGATTACAACAAGTCAAGTAAACCACCTGCAGCAGCCTACGTAGAGTCCGGTCATGGCAATTAGCTTTGGTTTACATTCTTCATCCTTGAGAGGCACTGACTTTATCATGAGCCTTAGTAACATGCCGTGGCAAACACTACGATGTAACGTAATATTAGTGCGTGAAGAGAGGTCATAGTCATGTCTGTTGTTCACTGATCACCATGTAACTTGACTGAAGAAATGAATTTAACTTAGGGGTTAAAGATTTTATCTTTATGCATTTAAAAAACTTTTTTGCCCACATAATAATGTACTGTTACATATGATAATTATTTGTAGAGGTCAAAAGTTCATATGCGCTCAGCCTCTACACTGCGTTCCAAATTATTATGCAAATTGTGTTTAAGTATCATAAAGGTAAACTTTTTTGTTTGTCAATTAAA
>JBAJHX010000040.1:4006224-4018740 GCA_037176925.1 Amniataba percoides | reverse complement strand
ATTATGATGACTGTCATTTATATTGACACTTTAGGAAAATCGGAGAAAAATATCATTTGCATAATAATTTGGAACGCAGTGTAGATGATATTTGGCCTGGTGGTCACCTGTCTGCTCTGCCTTTCTCTGACTGAAAAATACTGACAGATGACACATCATCAGGGCAAAGACGGTTAATGTCAGATTAGATGGTAAACCGATTCACTCAACAATCATTGACTTTCAGTTATTTTGGCGCCAGCTAAATGACTATACTGTTGCTTTGTGAATCATAATTTTCCACCCACCTTATAAACTAGACGTCCATTGTTTTGCAGTTTGTAACTGCAGAATCTTTTCCAACATTAATGCTGTTTGAGAAAAAGTGAATAAAAGTAACGTAAATGTTTACGAAGCCTGATACGTGTTAGCCTACCTAATGAAAGAAACAAAACACTGATCTGATAGCAAGCTTTAGCTAACACGTTTGTTTACATTAATATCACAAACATAACGCTTCTTCGGCCACTGGATCAGCTAACGTTACTGTGATATTTGAGTATCTGAGTAGCATTATATGATGAGCTTCTTGCCTTTCACTGATTTCTGAAACTTTTTTTTACCTCAGCTCAGTCACCCTGCTCTTCTCACACATTCATTCACAGCTTTACAGTGTTAGCACATCAGCTTTAGCTTGATTAAGTATCTCAGTTGGTGTCAAAGTATTGTCATAAATAGCCCATTTTCCCAGCACTTCATACCAGACATTATACCAGACCACCGCTGCTTATGCATGCAGAGTTTAACTTGATGTGGCCCCAGTTAAGAATTCAGACTCTCACTAAAGAACTACACTAGAAAGAAAGGAGGCAGAGGTTAATACGGCTGAATCAGCTGGAGCAGTGCGCCCGAGCCATCAAGGCCACTGTGGCTGCAGGGTTTATCATTTTTGAGGGGCCAAAGAAAAGGGTCTCATCGTTGCCTCTGTGAAATTCCTGCCCTGCTCTGCCCTGAAACAACTAAGCGTGTGTTTTATTACCTATGAATTTATCTTTTCATTTGGATCTGAGAGAATGTGTTATTTCTGAAAAAGTCACAAAGTCCAGCTCTAAAAATGATTCGGAATAAGCTTCTCCAGGTAATCAGCAACAGTGGTCACCACTTTCTTCTCTTTCACTTACTTTTCTTTGACATGCCACTCCGGTCCTAAGACAGGGACTGTCTGGACCTTGAAGGCATCCAGGAAGAAAGATGTAGAGTCTGCGAGGTAACCCTGTGTGGAAACTGTTCTCACTGGAGTCAAAAATAACTTAATGAGATGACTGTGGGGAGAAAAAACCATAAAGGTTTGATAGCAAAAGATCCTTTAAATTTGGGGGAAGTTAATTGGACTTTTTATTAGAGTGGGGAAAGACACAGTCAGCCGAAAAGGAGCCCTTTACACGTCCCCTGCAGGAGTTATGAACTCTGCAAGTCTATTCCTCTCTTTGCTTGTGTCTCCGACTTTAGTTGGTGTGTGTCTACAGTTAATTCCAGCTCACATCAAGGATCCTACAGGGCCCCTTTTGTCTGCCGACAGACATTATTAATCTGCCATCCCTTCCCTTGTATTCATCTCTCACTTACAAGCCAGACTCCAGACTTTTTCCCGTCCCGTATATGAACTTGTTTTTTCAAGGTGTTCTCAGTTCACATCACTTGATGAGATGAAAATGGAAGTTTGTTGTTGTGTAAAATCATATTTAATTCAACCACTCTGAGTCACGCAGCTATTTTAAGTATTCATCCATCACATGAAAAGCCTCCATACTCACGGTGGACAGCATAACAATAAAAAAAAAAACATCAGCACAATTGGTTTACAGTCGGGGAGATACGTAACTATGAGTTACACTGATACAGCTATTAGCTGCTCTCCACAAGCGCCCGACATTTGATGAATTGCCACGCTCCAAATATGCTGCATCAGCCATGTGGGTACATAATAAACTTTGACTCCATCATTGCGGCTCTCTCCACTTCACTCTCTCCCTGCTCGTGCGTTGGGGGGGTAAAAGTGACTGGTCCGTGAGTAACGAGCTGCTAAACCTGCGATTACGGTCACAACATGTTTCCAGCCTCATGTCCTCTCAGGCCTGAAACTGTGCCGGAGGAGGATCTGGAAAGAGCCAAAGCAGGACTGAGAGGTGTTTGCAGTCGGTTAATGACGCTTGTTCTCACTAATGCGCCCAAAATCAGCCTTTCCTTGGTCTTTAAGCATCATTAGCAGCGTTTTTATTTCAGGGCCACAGACGGTCGGCCACTTTGTGTTCATTAAACGGCCTTCGTCAGGGGTTCCTGAGCTTTTCTGATCCCACAGCAGATATTGTTACAAAACTGTCAAAACTGTCAGTGTTCAGTACCACCACTTGGAAGGATCCAATACTATGAACTATTTCATCATTTATTCATTTGTGCATGCATTTATCCATTATTTGAGGCAACCACATCTCCTAGTTAAAAGTAAAAGTATATATTTAATCATTTCTACTTTTTTAACTAAACCCATAAACTGTTATTTATAACCTGTTATAATTATTTTCAGCCATTTATCATTATAATTTTATGTGTTGACTATTAGCTATCCATTGAAAACGCATCACACAACCATTATTTTTGTTAACTGCATCACCATTTATACAATTTTTAACAAACTTTATATACTGTTAAGTTACCCATTTATTTTTAGCTGGTGTATTATTAGCTATACAGTTGTACTATAAACTATATCAAATGTTAACTACTTCATCATTTAGCTTTACTTTTAGCTACTATATTCATTTTTAGCCATTAGATGAATATTAAATCATACTAAACCATTTAAATGGCAACACATCACGTTCAGGTTTTGCAGATGATGCTGTAGATATATTTGAATCAAACTGTAATTGTCTGGCTCTTTAGATCGTCGAGCTCCTCTGCAGTCTCTCCACGTCTCCCTTCCAATCGCAGAAGCACCTCGTGGAGATGAAAACAGGTTACAGGTTATTGTTTTTTAATATTAATGTTTTCCTCACAGCCCTGATTGAATATGTCTTTGTTTGTAAAGGTTTTGATTCGGCCCTGCTGGGATTATTGATCCATATTCTCCACACAATGGGTACTTTTTCAAGGACACAGCAGCTCCACCTGAGTGAGCACGTGCAGCCTCCACACACAATGTAAATTATGAATCAGATAATACCAGGTTTGGCCTTACGGTTATGACCTGCTGGCATAATGAGTCGCTCACCTTGTGGAGGATCTCGTCACGATCGGACTCCGGCAGAGAGGGCTTCAATATTAATGATACAAGCTGCTGATGTGTATCTGCCCGTCAGTCTGCTGGGGCTCAGCTCACAGCTGAGAGCAGGGACCTTCTGCTGAAAGACGAAGAACGAGCTCAAAGTCTGAGGATGGACACGTCCTCGTGTGTTGTCAGTAAAGATGCTGATGTTTTTGCTGAAGTTCGCACACTAAGTAGATCTGTTTTAAGGGTTTCCAGCAGGCAATAATGGGGCGTTTTTCTCAAATGAAATCAACTCAATTTTAAGTTGAACCAAATAACAAAAATAAATGAATGAAGCTGTCTCAAATAGGACCTTCGGTGTTCTTTCAGCAGATCTGCTGTGCTATTTGCAAAGAGGAATGAGAGAAATGATCAGAGGAAGTGACCTTAAAACACATTTGAGGGTACAGGGACATCAGACTGTCTTTGGAGAGGAGAAAATCTCTTTCTTTGAGTGAACAGCAGACAAGGTGGATTACCGCAAAGAGCTCTGTCCTGTGTAGTCACAGGAAGTCTCTTCTTTCACCTCTTTCTCACTCCAGTTTTCAAACTTGAACACATTTTGTTGTGTCTCTTTGTTTTCAACTTCAGGTTTAAATGCTGTTGTGTCCAAACACATTTGTTCAAAGACAGATATGTCACACTGTACATATGGAAGTTACAGCATAAAGTATAAAACAAAGTGGAAAATATTATCTCAGGCCTGGTTTGACTGTATTTTGAATCATGTTGCATCAAAGTGTTAAATGCCGTTTTAGGCCAACATTTTTCTTTAAATCTTTGTTGAGTTCTTTAATGAACTTATTTCGCCTAACAGCCAAACTTTTAAATCAGGCAGGTTTGGTTAACATGTCAATATGAAAATCAGAGCACATTTACAATGGCACAAAGTTGCTGAGAGGCAAAAGCTTTGTAGAGGGTGGTTAAAAACATTTGCACATTCATTTAAGTTTTATCTATTATTTCAGACTGTGATATGGATATAATCAGCCATATCAGGGTTTAAATTTAGCCATTTAGCAACACAACTGAAATGAAATCTGTTTAACTGCTCTACACAAAGTGAAAATAAACCAGATTAAACATGCTGTGAAATATGCTTAATTTCGTTTTTGCTTAAGAGTTTGATGGAAAGATTTAATGTTAGCAATAGCTTAGCACAACAGCAAAGATGTGTCCACCAAGTGAAAGAAAAAATATTTTTATCTTAATTCAACTAATAGCTACACAGGCCATCAGTATAAAGTTGCATTTCTTTATCATTTCAGTTTGATACTGTTTACATTGCTGTGTTGCCACCGGATAAAGAGGCAGGTACTTAGTTGTGTGTTCACCAGCACACACAACAATAAACACATTAAGATGGTACAAAGCAGCACAGCAGAGACACAGATCTAAACACAAATAGACACGCAGATATAATTTGTCAAACATAATGCAATAGAGCTGTTCCATTACTTTTTCATGCTGAAGAGCATGGCGACGTAAGTAGTCACTGGGGCAACAGCTAATGGGGATCCGAGACATAGAGCTGTAAAATAAATGCTTATACAGACTGGAAAAAAAAGCCAAATGTCACCTCTGAATGGCATTACTTCCCACATCAGCCTGGCAGCCATTTACCTTTCACACTGCATTTTCCTTTAGGTGAAAAGAGATATTTCCTCTATCTTCAGAAGCTTGAAAGGTTTAGCTCTCCAGCATCCAGATAATGAGTCATAATGGTCAAATCAATTTTGAAGAAAAGGCACTTTCCAGTTGAATAAATTACATAAATGCATTTAAATGTGAGCACTTTCCCCCCCATTTATAGACTTTTTCTTAAATGTCATTTGACTTTGAAAATGAGGTGGGTTCAGGAAGTTTCAATCAAGGCCAGATCTTGTAGCTATGAGGCAGCTTAGAGACAAAGGAGCTGATACATTCTTCATAGCCAAGGTTCCTGCGTGGTGATTAATATGCTAATATATTCATCCATATGCAACATTCAAAGCTGCACTAATCAGTATTTCTATAGTAACATTGGATCGATTCAAGTAAAAGGGTCACTCATAGAGACAAACCTGCAGACAGTCTTCCTGCGACTCTGCAGTTCCCCTCAGGTCTACAGGGCATTTCCCGCTCTGTGTTTTTTATTGCTCTGGTTGTCACCTCTCCCAGGAGGGTTGGCAGCTGTTCTCAGCAAACAAAATTCCTTAAACCAACAGCGTTAGAGACTAGCAGGCGAAGTTAAAGAGTTAAAGACCCAGATATTTCCCTCAGGAATTGGCAAAGAGAGTGAACACTGACTTTACGTTCATCAGAAGCACAACAAATGAATGAAGGTATGAGGTGCTATGTCAACAAAACTGTTAAAAGTGACAAGGTTAGCCAAGTGCTGAAAATATGTCAGTAATTTCATTTATGCCTCATTTCTGCAGCTCTGAAGTGTCCACAAAATAGGTTATTATACATCTGAAGCAGCAAGTCAATGTTTTGCAACATTTCAGAATAATGGATTAAATGGCAGTGTGTAATGTGAAAGATTTGACTTTTAGTGACAAAGAATTACCACACAAATTATCCCCTCATTTTTCAGATGTAGTAAAGAGAGACTTGGGGTCAAAATCAGTAAATAATTATCCAAAAATGAGTTTTTCCAGGTTGTTATGATGTCACACTGAAGCTGACCATTGACCTTCTGGGCAGCAAGAAATCTTATTATCCTATTGATTGTAAAATGTCATAATTAGCATATGAATGATGAAGCAAAGCCAAAAATGAGGCCAAAAACCTGATTTGAAAGGTCATACCAACATTGACCTTTGACCCTTGACCACCAAATTCAAATCAGCTCATCTTTAAGTCAAAGTAGATGTAAACTTGAAAAAATAACACCAAGGCAGCTGTGTTTGCAGCCAGCTTCCTCCAAGTGGACAAAAAAAAGGATGACTGCTGCTTTAATCTGTTGCCCAATGAAAAGATTATAAAGTATTATTGTCTTACTTTTGGGGTCATGAAACACTGCTGAGAGCAGACCTGCTGCAAAAGCTGGGGGTCTGTTTGTGAGAGTGACTCTTATTTAACATTTCAAGACTATTTGCTAAGAGAAATACCTCGAAGCTGTCTTTTCACAGGGAAGGAAATAAAAGGGAAAAGTCAATATATTAGATGCCTGGTGAGCTAAGGCGCCTTTATCCTGAAGTATTGTACAAATATCACTGGTGGTAGATCTTTATAGTCTCAGTCTGGTCTTTTTTTTTTTTTTAAATGCATTTATATTAATCAAGATTGAATTGCAAAGTGACAAAGAGGTGGGCTTCTGAGTGGCCCTTTATGGGCTTGTTTGGCAAGAGAAACATGCATTTGAAGGGGACAGATGTACACAGCAGGCCAGTTCTCAGTAATCGCAGTGTTGTGGATTGTTTCATCTAGAGCTGCAGAGATGAGGGTGTTTCAGAAAGTAAATAATGTACAATCCTCCTGGCGAATCTCCTTTGTGGTATCACATCCCATCAGAGAACAGGTCCTTCTCTCTCTTTATTGGCCCAATCAGGATGACAAGTGCTCTGCTGCTGTTGTGCAATATTGAAGAGAGGGGAGAGGAACAGAGGGAAGAAACTCCCTCGCCAGGCTCCATCCTACAATACAGTGACATTTCCTTTCTTTCATGTCTCTGTCCCGTCTTCCTCACATGGAAAAATCAGTCTTTCCAAAGCCTGGAGGATGAAACAGTTCCTCCATCCACAGCAGACAGAACTGCAGCAGTGGAACTTCTCAAGGCCGTCTTAATGATGCCGAAAAATGTGCGCTGGCGTACGTATTGTGTAATCGCGCATTAACATGTGTGTGATTTAATTTGCAGAGAAGAGGAGAGGAATTTGAATTTGATTTGAGCATGTTTTGATTTGATTTGGAGAGAAAACAGGCAGGGGAGGAGAATATCAGAGTGTCCACCAGGAAACACAACAGCTCCGGCGTCTGACGAGCGGGGAAACGCAGCATTTACTGAGCAGTTTACATCAGCTGCTCCACCGGCACATCTCCAACCTGCAACAGTCCCGCGAGTCGGAGATGAAAAAGGGAACTTGCTGCAGAATCTGACATCTCTTGTCAAACAGCGCGTACACAAAGAGGAGCCCTGCAAGCATCAGAGAGCAGCCCGAGCAGCAGCTGGTCGAACCTCTGACCGCTGACAGTCTGCAATTGCTGCACACACACCTCCCTGACAGTAATAAGAGTTTAATGAAAACGAATATGTACACTGTACTCATACTTAGAACTTACTATCTTACTTTTGGCTCCATAGGAATGAGCGCCATCATCTCGAGACAAGATCAAATAAGGCAAATGTCTGCACAACAATAAGCAAAGTCTTTCCTCTTGTAACTTAAAGTGTTTGTTTACAGTTTGTTTGCAGTCAACAGGTGTCTGTAGGCTGTGTGGAGATGCTGTGGCGTCATTATGTATTATGTATGAGGGAGAGGCTTGCAGTCTCAAAGAGGCAAAGAGGATGAGATTGATAAAGTCTTAGTGGCCTTAATTATTGTTCAGTTATAGATCCTTCCTGACAGTCATGACATCTTAAAGGTTGAGATCAGCTGTGGGTCAACCAGACACTCATTTTGGAGAAAACAATCGTTATCATCTCAAGATATTGGCATTGGGGAAAAAAGCATTCTCTGCTGCCGTAGATTTCTTTTGCATAAAGGGATTTCACCGTGTCAGCAGATTTACTTTTTTTGAGAATTATTCCAGGCCTCATTAGCAGTAACTGAGGGCATGGTGGAGATCCTGGCAGTGTAATGACAATCAAAAGTGTTTGTGATTGCTGGAAAATAACAAAACTGAAAATTTAAGGTGTGCTTCTGTCAGCTAGTTGGCATTTGTTGTTTCGTTCATGCCTTGCCGATAACTACCTTCATCCCAACGCCATTCGCCACTGCAGCTCCATCTACAGTGCCAGCTCGACCTCCACCTCACATGCTGAGGGTTGTTACAGAAGACCTGTGTTCATGTCTGTGTTTGCTAAGGAGGATTCGGTTCTCCAGCAAATGTTTGCTGCTGCTCGTATTCTTTGAGAGCTCCTCCAAATCTTCAAACAAATCAAATTGTGCGACCATTCAAATGAAATGCTCAACTCCTAACACAGACCTACTAAACCAAACTCAAGTGGAGGTGCAATCAAACCACAGTCACATATTTGCCACCATATAATTCGACTGAAGCATTTCCTGTCCTTTCTGATAATGAAAGTTGTTATTTGGCATTTAAACTGGGCATTCGAGAAAATTGTAACCACTAAAAATACTCTGTTTACAGGGAAGTAAAAGTCATTGGATTTGTTACAAATACACAGCAGACAAAAGCCTTGCACTTTTTTTAGCCACACTTGTGGTGTAGCTCTAATTGGTCGGGGTTGTCGGGCTGTGGTGTAGACTGAAATATGAGCACAAAAACTAGATGGATTGTCATGAGATTTTGTACAGACATTTATTGTCTCCAGAGGATAAATCCCACTGACCAGGTTAGTTTTTGTCCAGCCAAGTTTGGTATGATGATGAATAGCTGTATATAAAAAATAAATAAGTGATCAAGAACAATAATTGACCAGATCCAGAAGAATGATTCTGGTGTGTGTATACTTGAATATGTATGTATATATATGTATACTGTGTTTACACTCAGTATTATTAGTGTCCTATAGAGGAATACAGTGAACAAAACTGAATGTTGATTTACTGACTTTAAGTAAAAATTGTGGAAATCTCAAAGTCACATGGGGGGGGGGGGGGTGTTTCTTGCCTCCCGGCCTGTTAGAGCATCTGTGTCTGATGCCCTTCATCGTCAGCATGGCTGCGGTGTCACACACAATCAGCACCCAGACACAGAGAGGCGTGTGGGGCGGATTCATGGGATGGCACCGGCTGCCACATTTGTTACTCCTGTCACCAGCTGCAGGAGACGTTTCATAAATGCAAAGGGCTGTGGGTGCCAGAGGACGTCCGTCTCGTCACACAGCAGCATCCAGGTTTGCCTATGCCTCCGCCCCCCCTTCCCCCCGGCCTCCCCACCTCCCATCGCCATCCGTCTCCACGCTGTCTCCTTCCCTGCTCATTGTTACTGTATGACACTGAAAGATGTTTGGAGCTGCAACAGAACACAGTGCAGTCATTTGCAAACCCCAACAGCACCGAAAAAAGCAAACCAATTAAACTTTAATCCTTTTAAAGAATCATATTTACTTATATATTAGGGAGCGTGCACCTTAATCAGCATTTGAATGGAAATGGGACAGAGTTAGCAGATTATTCATTTTCATTCTGAGAGAGTGTTAAAATGTTCCTTCCAGCAAATGAATGATTTGATTTTTTTTCATTAACTCTCGCCTTGCTAGCTATCTGCTTCTATGGATGGCAATGTTGTTCTGTTATTTTGTTGTTCTGTTATTCTGGTCCAGACTGGGATATTTTAACCACCACTGGATGGACTGTCATTTTCTGCAGATGGCCATGATTTCCAGAGGATAAATCCCTCAAACTTTGGTGTCCCAGTGCTGCCATTAGATTAATAATTTCTCATTTTTAGTGAAAGTGTTGGATTGACTGATGGATTGTGTCTCTGGTTATCTCCTGGCTATTCTTAGAGCACCACCACGATGTTGACGTGTGATTTTTAGGGAAATATCGTGACATAAAATGGATGGATTGCTATGAAATTTGGCAGCTCACATCAAGATGAATGAATGAGTATTTCTGGTTATCTCTAGTGCCATCTGTGAAACGTTATACTTGTTAGCATAGTTACTGTGAGCATCATTGTGAGCATGTCAGAATTTAGCTCAATGCACCACAGTGCCTGAGAGCAGCCTCACAGAGCTGCTAGCATGAGTTTTTATTCAATACCTTCTACAGAGGAGATGTCATGGAGAATGACCTTGAGCCTGCACTGCTTTCATGAAGATAATGAGCAGCAACTGAAGCTACTCTCTTGTGTACAAACAGCACAAATCCTTCCTCTCATTGTGTGTCCCCGTCCCATCGTGCTGCCCATGTGAAATCTTAAAAGCCTTGGAAACTCAGATTAATGAAAAAGGGCCTGGTACAGCAGCTTACTTTCATCAAGGTAATTGATAGAGAACTATGTAATGAACCCGCAGTTAACCAGACGCTTTGCTGCTGCTGCATTTAAGAGTCATAAAGTGTTCTTTTACAGCAAACCAATAACCCCTGCAGACATTAAGGCAATCAGGGCTGAACACTGAGCATGACTTGAATTGCTCCGGTAATAATAACCTGGTAAAGTCCGTCTTCTGCTGCCGTAATGCCACTTCCTGATTAATTAACCCTGGTCTGCACGCTTTTTCAATCCACGGCTGAGACATGAGAGAGCTCCCACTGAAGCCCGGGGCCACTGCCTTTATGAGGACTGTAAATCAAAGTGGCACAGATATGTAATTTTTCACTAAGTCACAAAGTTTTGTTGTTTATTGGAGGATCGCGAGTATGCTGAATTAAATATAAACTTCCCCGTCTGACGCTAATGGCGCCAATGATATAATTCCCCTTGTTATCAAGGTTGGCATCCCAGCTGCTGTGTGAAATCATAATTAGTAATATGTATTACCTCCAATGTGATTATCTCATTAAATATCAGCCATCTCATCAAATCAGAGCGATGTTTATATCGCCTGGGCTCATAAACTGTGAAAATGAACCCTCCTGTTATCAATAAGGCCATGAAAACACAGATTTGGTGAAAATAATATGAAAAATGAATCTTTACTGTCAAACAGCTTGTAAAGAGGATAATTCAAGATGTGTTTTTAACTTTGAGGGATAGGAATAGCAAAGCACAAAGGAATCATACAAAAGTGTGGACACGATTGTGACATGGATGACCTTTGATACTCTCTATGACCCTGCCACAGATCGAGGATATAAAGAAAGTGAAGAAGCCGTGGGTCAGGGTGTCTCACCAATCTGAGAGGGATCGAAAATGCAATTGACTCATCATAAGATGAGCAACACAGTTATCCACATCAGTAAACACAGTCACATTTCACTGGCACGAATAACACGCTCGCCATTAATAAATCCAACACGCTCTGAAGGAAATGCTGTAACCAGGGACCAGCTTTTCTTTCTGCCTTGAGAGGGTGACGTTGTCTCTGGAAACATGTCGGATTGTGTGTCTGTGAGCAGAAGGCCGTCTTTGAATAGTTGACGAGAGGCCTGTACTTGCTGTTGGCGTTGTTTTTTGTCTTGCCTCCTACGTCCTGCTCCTCCATATCTGTTTATTGGGCAGTAAACATCATGTTCGGCTCCATCTGTTGTAGAAAATCTTTTGGGAAATCTTGATGCACAAATCTTGGATTTCAGTCGAGTCAACAGAGCTTTCTCACTTGGATTTTATGAAGTCAGCAGTTTTTTTCAGCGCAATTTCACCTGATTGGCAAGAACTGATAAGCAGTGAGCCAGGAAGGGCAATCCTTTGAAAACCTTTGAAATTTCATTGTGAACAGATTAAATAATACCCAGTTTTGAACATCTTTCATAGATTAAAAAAGCAAAAAAGAGTCATTACTGTACAAATTGACAAGCTTAGATATTTGTGCTCCATAAGAAGCTCGCTCAAGCTTCATTTCTTCGCTAAGCTTCAGCAGTGTTTGGAAAATCCCTGTTGCATAAACAGTGTATGATGTCACACAGAGGCATGGAGCAACATGCCAACACAATATCTAATCTACACAAGTCTTTCATGTTTTTAAAAAGGGAAGCTGGAAAAAAATCAATGGACAGAAATACCCTGGGTATTAGTGAGCACTGTATTTCTGGAGGAACGGAAATTAGCTGAGGTGGGGGATTTTGATTAATATTCTCAGTCACTAATGACTCAGACCAGATTGGCTGATAAAAGCTGGATAACCCTGTGAGAGCCACACGATCTGGATATATGGAGAAACGTCCAGCCACTGTGATCTCGAAGCACGGGGAATCTGGGCAGTGACTTGCTGAGGCCTTCTTTTACATTTAGATTGTATAAAAAAGATCATATGTGTTCATTTGTGAGTTTTTCTGTCACTGTACTTTTGGAAAGAGCCCAGCTTGTTGTTTCCAGTTGTTACGTTTCATTATCAGGAAAAGAAGAGACTTTTATTTTGAAGGTGTGTCAGGCAGTGAGGTGCACGCTAGTTTCCTCTCGGGAGAGATTTGCTGCAGAGTCTTGTTTTGTTGTTTTCTCCACGTCGT
>JBAJHX010000040.1:3986309-4006124 GCA_037176925.1 Amniataba percoides | reverse complement strand
GCTGGCTGAAGTCCTGTTCCCTATTCTGACAGACTGAGGCCTGCCAGTCAGAAAGTCCAGGAGCCAGTCACAGAGAATGGGGTGTAATCCGAGGGAGAACACTTTGTGGGTGAGCTTGTGGGGGATGACTGTGTTGAATGCAGTTTGTCACATCATGGATCTTGGGCAGAAGGGATACACAGAAAGCTGACTGATCTCAAAAGGGTTTAAAAGTGTGTAAGTGTCAATTAATACAAGGACAATTTAACACAAACATTGGGAGGTGGTTAGTCTGATCATCATACTGGCTCTGGCTTCATATTTAGCGTACAGACACCAGAATAATATATAACTTCTCATCTATCTCAGAAAGAAAGCACAAAAGGATATTTCACAAAATATTCCTTTCAAGCGTTTTGAGCTCACCACTGAAAGAGAACAATAGCACATTGTTTCCAGTAGGACGCGATTAATATTACGATGGAGATGACACGTAATGCTGACCTGGCCTAGTTACCAGCTCCACATTTCACAGATTTACATTTTTTATTAATAATAGTGTCCTTCATTTATTTCTGGAACCTATTAAAAACTTTATTAGTAACTTTACCGACCTGTTTTAAAAGTGGCCTTCAGTCTGTCAGCCTCTCGCCACCTTGACTTAAAGTTACTTTGAGAGGAACATATCTGTTATTCTGAAGATGCCCCCAAGCGGTCACCACGGGTGACTTGATTTATCAGGTTTCATTATGCAGCTTTGAGCTCAGCCTGTTATCTGTCTTGCTAACTTACACCGACTGATCGATTACCATGCTCACACACCTTGTGTAAGGATCCTTCCAGTAAAACCATTTCAGAGATTTTGAAGGATTACTTGGCTGGAAACACATGTATCATGCGGGGTATGTGCAGTAATAATAATAATGGATGAGGTCACGCTGCCACTGCTCAGACAGTCGTCGCTGCTGATGAAGCTCACGGGCTTCACTGTGCTTCCTGCAACCAGAAATAACCTGAGGTGGGATGTACTGAAGAGCTGGCGATCGGAAATAAGATGAACGACGCTGTGATCCCGAGTGTGTGA
This sequence comes from Amniataba percoides, assembly GCA_037176925.1. Taxonomy (NCBI): domain Eukaryota; kingdom Metazoa; phylum Chordata; class Actinopteri; order Centrarchiformes; family Terapontidae; genus Amniataba; species Amniataba percoides. Next base: position 4,005,061 of record JBAJHX010000040.1, on the reverse strand, counting down.
CGAAGCTTACCTCATTAGTTTTCATGATAAGTCACGCTTGTTTAACAGATTTGGTCAATAACTGTGGACGCTGGCCGCTGTAATAGCTCGCTGGAATCAGAGTGATCAGTCCTTTTCATTCACTTATTAATGGAAGCTCTCACCCACTCGCAGCCTCCTCCTCCTCCTCCTCCCCACGCTGCTCCACATACTGTACTCGAACAGCTGCTGCACGTCTGCCCTCCGCTCATCAGAGGGGTGACGGGTTTGAACAACCTTTGATCTGTGCCCTGTTAATATTCTTCACCTTGTTCGGCCTTTGAGAAGCACTCGCATGACTCAAGGTGCAGAAATCTGCCAGAATAACAACATTTGTGTTTCACAGTGTGACAACAGATGAACTGAGCAGCAGTCCCAGTTACTGAAAAACTACCTGTGTGTGCAGGTGTGTCGCCATGTAAAATGTTTTTCACACAGTTTTCCACTGCTTGAGGTTTGACAGGATATCTTTTGATTACATCGTCTCGTTGAAGTCTCTTCTTCTGCAGTGATTGGGTGGCACCAACTGAAGAAATATCAACTGTTCATCTTAATCACCTGGTACTTAATATTTATCTATAAAAATGGATAGAAAACACACATGAATTCATCTTTTATTTGCCCATTTTCTGGACATAGGCAAAATTTGGACTGATTGGCTGAACTGCATTTTATTATCATACAGTACAGCCTTGAACTCAGATAAACACCAAAGAAGCAGAAGCAGGTCATTTTTTGTTTGGAGCTTTATTACCTTTCCCAAAACCACAATTGCAGTAACGAGAAATTTCAAATTACACTAAACAGAACCAATTGTCTTCTATTGAACAGATGCAGACTTTTACAAGGTTTTTGGTGCAAAATGTGGCCTAAATGTTAACAGGCCACCCTGAATCATTTTTACCTTGCTCAGTAAATAAGAACTGGAAACACTGCCAGTACATTGACACACACATGGAAGGAGCGTGGGAGTCTTTTTCTGTCTGCGTCCTCCATACACCCTTGTTCTTCTTCCCATTTCTCATAATCTCAGTTATGACTATTAACTTGGCAATGGGAATGATGATGATGACAGATGTTAATTATCAGCCCTAATGATAGTGATGATCAAGACAATGAATACCATTAATACTCACTTTTCAATCATCATCCATCAGTGTGTATAGGTGCATACTGTGTGGAAGTAGATGGATGATCATGAAAATGATGATAATCATTACTCTATCACATATTCCACCTACAACACATTAACAGAGATAATTTTTTAAAGTTTTCTAAACAGGTTGCGCTCAAATATTCATTGTGCTCGGCACAAAAAAGGAAAGATGGCCAGGTACTATTTAGTATGAAATAAAATACACATATATTGTCTCATGGAAAAGAAAAACAGCTGCAGCTTCACATAACCTAAAAAAACCAAATAATGTCATCCTGTTTATTTGTACTCTGTTATAGCTCCTCATAAACTCTGTCTGGCCTGTGTGTCTTCAAGTATACACTCAGTTCTCAGGATTATAAAAATAGCCCACCACATGATGCAGTGATGCTGCTGAGTAATGCTGCCAAACAGCCGACACACCGCAGCTGACACCTCTGTTAAGGTGGGATCCAACAGGAGATCACGTAAATGGCTAACGGACCCTGAGGGTTCCTTTCTACGTCTTGTGCCAAAGGAAGACAATATTCATCAGAAGTGGAGCTCACCTCTCTTCAGTCCCCCCGCTATCATCCCCAGGCAGACGCACTCACAGAGACACAGCAGATGGGACAAAGATCTGACCTCGACTGCCAATCAAACCAAAGAGTCTGACTGGCTTCACGCTTTATCAATCACGCCCGTGTCTCGCCACCTTCGGGACGGAAACAAAAAGAGAAGAACCGGGCTCAGCAAAGTAAGATCAGAGATATAAAGGGAAGGTACCGGTGGGAGCAGCTGTCACTCACCTGTGAAGAAAGCCTTTTTTCACGCAGGCCAACCTTTAGAGCAGGACGTCTGGAGGAAAGAGTGATGAAAGATGCCTCATCTGCATTTCAAGTCTGACTAAACAGAACATGACTTCAAACAAGTCTGACTAAATCCTTTTCAAAGGTCCAATTACAGGATTTTCTTCACTTTCACTTTCACCCACATCTGATCTTCAGCCTTGAACACTTCAAAGTGTGCTAACACCAGCTGTTGTAACTGTAACTACCACTGGCATGTTACCAGCTTACAAACAAGACAGCAGTTATCTTACCAACATTTCTAGCATATTTTCCAAAGATGTGCATATAAACATAACTGTGGTACTTTCTGCTGCAGGCTTTGTGAATGATCTCCACGATAAACTTCATCAAAGTCGAGCTGTGAGAGGTGGTTCAAAGCTTTATGTACACATATGCATTCACATTCCTGCCGATGGTGTCACATTATTCCACTGACTGGTGGTGATAAAATGTTACAACGTACGTCGACGACAAAAGCAGGGGAAAGCAGTTAAACTGGTTTAAGTGGTTAATGTTGATGTCCTGTAAAGTGTGTTTTACTGCCGGAGTCCTGGTCCTTCCTGTTCTCTCCAGTCCTGCAGGTTCCTCACTGATTCTGGTTGTGGTCCTCCTGTCTGAGGTTCTGGTGGGGACATGATCTGTGTGTGTGTTGTGGAGAGAGAACGAGTGGACCAGAGCTCCATATGAGAACATCTAGAGATGAGAGGCTAACAGATGGAAAAGAAAAAAAAGAAAAAAAAACAGCATCCCCATCCCCAACAGCTTTTATAATAACACTGATAAAAAAAGTAATAAAAATGATTGAAAAGGTATTTAATATCAATATTGGCATAAAGATAAAGCAAATAAAAATGCTGCCCTGGCGTATTGCTGACACAGACTCTCTGGCATGCGAGTGGTGGTAAAGTCATTTTTACATCCACAAGAACTGTTATTACTGTCAGATAATAAAATGTATAAACAAGCAAATCAATACAAAGATGACTTTTGGCTCTAGTGTTTGTGGTGCTGGTTCAACTGGCCTCACACACAACTGGAAAAATAACATACTTCTTTTACGTTTGTGACTTGACTTTTTGACTGACCAAAGACCACAGAACAGTTTTAGAACAGATCTTAAATCAGATCTCAAATCGCCTCCGTGGATCATAAATAAACAGAAATAAAAAAAACACACAGCTCCAAAACTGAGATTCATTGACATTCAAATGTGAACCCAAACTGAGGCTCTGCAACAGTGAGAAAAATGCACTACGGGTGAAAACACTTCATCAACAACCCTCATCAGAGGATAAACAGCTTTCCATTTATTGCTGTTTGCTTTGGCTTTTAAGGCAGCGGATCATCAGGCGTTACGGGAAAGAAGCACGCTGAGCGACCATGAGAGGTGCCAGAGTCGCGCTTTTAATAGACTTTATGGCCGAGATTCATCCCACAGTTTCCTGTGTAATCAACGGCCCACCTGAAGACCCATCACTCTGACTGACCGACAAGATGATAGAGTAATATCACAGATGTCTTTCCCTCCCAGGCTGAGCCCCCCCAGGCATCGCAGAGCCCCCAACAATTTATACCAGTCACACGGTTATATTTGGTTAAGGTGACGCTTTATTTTGAACGCAGAATCCTGCTGTACTTATTTCTGATGAAAAGAAAGAGAATGAAATGCAAAGCTTTTACCCCGCGTGCATCATTTTCTCAGTCTTCTCCTCCTGCGCCCAAAATTGCAGACTGATGACTTGTGTTGTCTGTACAATCCAATAATGAAGCCGCCTGTCTCAGTGTAATAACAAGGGAGAGAGAGAGAGAAAAAAAAACAAGGTTCTTTGCAGGTTGCAACGCATTTGCTACACATGTATGAACTCAAACAGCAAAACTGAGCGAGGCCAAATGGTTCTGGTATGGTTTTCATGACACGGAGCCCATTAACTGAGTAGTATGTCCTGGTGGGAGTCTCATAGTGCCATGCACATTAGATTCTAGTGTTTAAAACCCAGCAAAGAAGAGGCAGCATAAAAAAAGCTAATGGGCTTTATCTGGAGTGCAGTTTTGTGATTATCTTCATGCTGGGTGCAGAAAGATTTTCATGCATGCAATTCTCTTAAGGAAGCAGGAAAGGACGACAGAATTCAGTCGTGTTACTTAGAAACATTTTTATTTGACGAAAGTATCTTTTTCTCTCTCAAGGTCAAGTAGGAAATAGACTTTACAAACACTTTACACGTCAGTTGTTGGATTGAAACTCATAATAAAAACCACCACTAACACAAACAAAACAGGATGGCTGCCACTGTGACGAGGAACATCTTGTGTTTTGTTGGGTGCAGCGGGTAGACGATGAGGGTAAGATTCAAACAGACATCCCGCCTCGGGGCAGTAATTACAATTATTCATCTAAATGCAGAAGGAAGATCTTTTGAATGAGACACAAAGAGATTCTGTGTTGCGGGTTAATGGTGTTAATGTAAGCAACCTGGCTGTGGCACACATGCTCCATCAGGGTCACACCGAGCACATTTGCACAGCTGTGGTTTGAAAAGGAGAGCGAGATGGACACGTGGTTCCTTCAGAACACAGAAGTCCTGCAATGTGTGATGTTAGTGAAGTGCACACAGCATGGCCGCTTTCACCAACCAGGCAGGTTTAAACTGAGCAACACCACAGAGATGAGATGCTGGTGAGTCCTGCTGTCTCTGCTCGCTGCTGGGACGACGTAAATACATTGCTCTTCTTATTCTTAGACATTTTATTTACTGTGTAAGCATCTTGCCTCACTCAGGTTTAAAGGGTCTGTTCACAGAAATGACCACAAACATATTTTCTCACTTATCCCTCAGGTAGCTAGCCATGCAGATATGTTGGTTTGTGATTTCTGGCATTTGCATCATTAAACAAATAGGACAAAAGAAAAAAAAAAAAAAAGCATATCTGAGGGACACATTTCTTTGCATAATCCTTGGAACCATCAAAGGTTCTTACTGAATCTGCTCTTTGCTGACAAAGTTTCCTTACATACAGCTGACAGTGTTTATTGTGAATTACTCAGATTAACGGGACAATGATCTGAAGAGATGTTAGTTACACTTGGATCTTTTAAATGAAGTCTTTTTATGCTCTGAGCACCACAAATGGGGAAAAAATAATGAAGTAATGGTATAATTCAGGTAGATTAGATTAGATTAAAAAAATGAAATGTGCATTTCTCCTTGATAAAAGAAAACTGTTACTAATGTAGAGACTTTCTAGAGCAGTGATATTCATTCTGATAATAGCATAAACTTCTGACCAGTGTTTTAACTCGTGGATATGTCAGACTGGACTTAATGAGTTAGATTTTATTAAGTCTCCAGTACCTTAACCAACGGAGCCGTTCACATAAAAAAAAAAAAAATAAAACATCTAACAGAAACTAGAATCTTTCCCAAATCTTAACTTGAGCCTTGTTGTGGCCCCTCCCACCTGCTGTTTCAGTGTCACTAATAAATGTAACACTTCTCTGAATGTTACCAAGCCGGCGATCACAGTGCAGTCATCAGTGAGAAACAAGATTAGTAATAAATAAACTTAAGTTTCAGGGGACGGTGTTGGTGATTATCCATTTGCACACACTCAGGGCTCTGTGGCGTCATACTGAGGTGCACACAGACGACTCAGATGTATACTTCACAGCCTGGGCACAAAGACACTACAAAAAAAATTCTTTGTCTGTCATTTGGGTGAACTTTGCCTTTGAGGCAACAGGGCTTCACAAGGTATCAGCTCCAGTGTGCGTAAGCAGAGGATCACTGAGTGTCTCTGCCCTCTGAACTGTACAGGAAGGAGAGGCAGGATGAGGGAAAGGTGAGCTAACACTTCTGAAACACACAAAAACAAACTCAAACTGGGAGTTAAGTTGGAAGGTCGAGGGTGCACCAAGGGGCTGGTTATCACACAGACTGAGAGGCTTAGCTTACCGTTATATTATCAAAAGTACAAACACCATGAGGAGGAAGAAATGACTCGAGGAAACACATTCAAATGTCAAGATCCGCTGGTTGCATTTATGACCCTAAAAAACTGTCGAGGCCGAAAGAAAAGCAAAACTGGAAGTCCAGAGTAAAATATTTAGCTGCACGCCTTGGCAAACCTATTCCAAACTCTTTGGCATGTACGACCAGCAAAATTTACAGTTTATAATTTCAGTTCTCTTTTTCTTATCAATATAAAAATTGAAATAGAAAAAAGTCCAACAGAAAAAGTATCAAATTGTCTCCTAGAGTTTGTTATCTTACAATAAAATGTTAACATCAAAGTGTTTTATGCCAAAAAGGCCATATAATCAATGCTACAAAAAATCTAAGCCTTTATTTACACAGCAACAAGTCATTTCTGTACAGGACATTCATGTTTCTGACAGCACACGCTCATGGCTCATACATCCTAATTACACACAGATTCCAAAGCAGAAAAATAGGATCTCTAGGTACCACTTGTTGGGGCTGAATTTTTGTTGTCCTTTTTCTCTGACCGAGTCCCTTCATTTTCCACTTCACATAAAGTCATTGAGCTCCGCCTCCAAAGCAGCGGCCATCTCGTCCGCCTCCGAGCTGCTGCCGCCTTCTTCCTCGTTGGAGTCTTTAGAAGACTCGTCTGCAGATTCTTCTGCCTCTTTCTTATTCTGGTCGCTGTCCTCTTCCTCCTCATCGTCCTCGTCCTCCTTGGCTTCATCGTGCTTACGTTTGTGGCCCCTACAGAGAAAAGAAAAGATGATTTAGAAAGAAAACTAAACCTTTAACCTGTGGGACTGCTCTGCTCTGCTCTGCTGCATAAAACAGGATTTACATCATGAACATGAAGGTTTCATTTTAAAATGCTGTGAGTGCCTCAGCTTTCAATACAAAAACAAAATCACAGACAACACTCACTTTACCTGCTGTGTTATGGTTACTTAAAAAAAAGGAAAAAAAAGACAGGTCTGGTCTTTGCTTTCAATTGTCTAAATAAAAAAAGATATTTTCTTCTAAATTGTTTCTGAAAGAAGTCAAGGAAAAGTCTGATTGCGATCATTGAATGTGAAGTCAATGAACAAGTGTTTGTTTATAAAACCAGTTGTTTCAGTGAAATATGAAAGAAATACAGTATCTCCAGTTCAAAAAGGAAAAGGCGTAATATGCTGTTCTGCTTGTTCAGCACAGCACGTCCCCACGAGAATCACACAATGCAATTAACAGGGGCTTGTTCTCCACACAGACTGTATCCACTACGCAGTCAAATCCCCAAAGATGAGCACGTTCACAAAGCAGTGAGAAGAGCTGCGAGGAGATGTAAAGTCCCTCCAATGTTAAAGAACAAAGCCATGCCATGGTGATGACGGATTCAGAACAATCTGGGAACCAGGGACACGGAGACGGAGGAGACAGGAATACAGCGATGGAGGGAGGACAAAGGTAAAGACAGTTAGGAAGAGCAAAGAAGATGAGATAGGATGGTAATGGCTTTGGGGGGGGGGGCTAAACCTCAAAACATTTCAGTGTAAATGAGGCCCAAGATGCACTAAAAATCCAAAACACTCTGGAGAGGGTCACATTAAAATCAAAGTGAAAATGCTGATTTACTTTCTCTCTGAGGGAAAACATGAAAAGATTTAGTGTGGATGTGATTAGCTTAGCTTAGCATGAAGACTGGAGGTGGGGGCGGGTGCAGCCTGGTTCTACCAACACCCCTAAAGCTGTGGTGACTAAAACAAACATCAATTTTGGACACTGGAGACGCATTTTAGTACGAGGTGTGACAGGAGTGGATCTTGCCTGCTGCTGCTCAGGCCGAAGAAAAGCAGAGCACAAATTCCTGAGTGGTTGGAGAATTCTTTGATGCGGCTGTAAACATGCCATCCCTCTCTCCACACGGCTTCTCCATGACATCCTCTGCAGAGTGGCTTATTAGCATGATGCTAATGAGGTGTGTAGAGGTTTTTGTATGGTTATTGTGGAGGACTGACACGGCTCTGCTGAGAGGGGGGGGGCTCTCATTAGACCACGCCGCTGTCAGACAGCCTCGCTAACCTCCCACAACAGCGGGTCTCTGCCTGTGTGTTCATTAAAGGTCAGATGTCGGCTAAAATCAGTGCAGAGGCTCGCCAACGTGACAGTTACAGTGGACCCCCGCAGCTTGTGTGGTGTGTGTGTGTGTGTGTGTGTGTGTGGAGGGATGAGGGTTGCATTACAGCAGCACAGCTCTGATCCTCTGATCTGACAGGAAGTTGTATTTTACAGAGCCACAAGACTGAGGCGCAGTGGTCAGAGGGTAATGTGAGGCTGAGCGATTAATGATTATTTATTTGGCAACAATGTGAGAAAATGAGGCAGGCCCCAGTCTATCGCCATCTGTGATGGTGTTCCTGCTACCTGGGATGGTTGGCGACAGTGGATGAGTCAGTGCAGTTGAGCGCGTGTATGCACATATACACTGGATAGGATGAGTAAAAAGTTTGTGATTTTACACCCGTACCCCGCCATCGCTCTCACATTTCCAAATATTAACAGTAGAGACAGCAGGGGGGTGGTGGGGATGAGTTCCTCCATTGCTCTCTGCTTCGCACCATTACATCCAATCTAAATCCTCGTCTATTAATCCAACCACCCACAGATACAGGCGCTGCAGACACTCCTACCACATTCACTCATGTCAGGTCCGAGACGGGCTTCACTTGCAATCCGCTTTTATTAGATGTTTGCTGCTTCCACATGCTGCTAAACTGCACTGCTACAAAGGGAGCTTTCTGCCTTAAAAAGCATTACTTTCATTTTGGCCATTTTAACAAACACACTTCGGATTGAGTCAACTGTGACAAATGGTCTTGTCCTGACTTCATTTAAAATTCTAGTAATTCCATTTTTATTTATATAGTAATAGTTGTAATGCCAGGAAAATGCCCTGTTTCAAATAGCTGAAGTATCATTGGAGCCGACCTGATCAAGCAGTTCAGGTGATCTGCTTAATCAGGTGTTGATCAAGCTGAATCAACGAATGTTCTCATGAAAGCTGGTTGCATGGATCTCTGAATAAACGGGCACTTGTCGTATCTAGTATTATCAAAATCAGAAACAAAATCATCATCACAATGCATCTCAACTTGGGGTTAGGAGAAGGAACTTTTCATTTTTTGTTAATTCTGGCAGTGCCTGTGGACAAAACTGACCCAGTGGCAGGCTGTAAGAATGACTATAGAAACTGATGGACAATCTAACAGAAATAACCAGTTTTGTCACTGTTGGTGTCCCTCTCTTATGTAGGCGATATAGAGGCACTGGTACCAAATTGAAACTGTTTCATAACCAGTTATAAAGCCTCTAGAGTTTCACTTTTACAAAGGCCTAAGGGATTTGCAGTGCTGAGAATTTGACCTCCACAGATCTCAGTATCATCCAATCCTCCACTATCTCTCACAGGTCTGCAGTCCTATTGTTTTGAGCTGCTCCCCTGGAAAAGTTAAGGGCTGAGTCAGATTCCTAAGGGATGTCACAAACCAATTTGAGAGAGATGACAGTACGTGTGGTTTCACCTGTGCAAGAGACAAAATAAGCAAAAGATTTAAGAGGACTTCCAGAAGCAAGTTTGCTCACTAATTTAAAACACCCCTATTATTTTCCTTCACATATTTGACACAGTGCAAATGCTGGGATAATAGGATCTTATGAGACATGTCCTTCATTTAAACATCCTCATTACTGTGTCCCTTATTGGCTAGTAAAGCTGAGGATGTGGCCGCGTAGGACAATCAGCGCAGCACAACTTCAGAGGAAAGTTGCTAACAATGTACTTTTAAGTGTTGGGGAGGACATTTCAGCTTGCTTTTTCAGTGAGAAGATACACAGCAAAGGAACATTTGGGCGTTCTGTAAAATCTTGTAAAATGTCGACTGTTGAATGAACTGAGCCAAGAGTGAGGCTGGCCCTGTGCCCTGGGAGAGCAACTTCAATCAAGTTGCTGTCAATGACACAAGAGGCGAGGCGGGCCTGAACTGTCAGGTAGTAATCATCTGGTGCAGTTCTAGTTATTTATGCAACCATTCGGACCTCGGCTTGGGTGAAAACTGGAACCATACGAAGTGATTTATAGGTGAAATCTTGTAATTTGAGCTCCTTCTCCAGATGGTTTCTGAAATTAAACTCAAGCGCAGAGCTAAATTTAAAAAATGCCACAAATGTCAAAAGGTAATAATGTGTCTGTCGTTATAAACACAGATGTTGAGGTCATTAGTTTGAAATGTTATTATCTCTGTGTACGTCGAGAGTGTGATTGCATTAGGGGTGTCAAGAGGACATGCTACAAAGCGCCTGCCGGTAAGCAAACAGCCTGCAGCTTCTCCCGCCTCGACGCATCATTAGAGATTCACCAGTGATGTAAGATAATTCAGGAAAACTGCATCTTCCCCAAGCAGAGACACATTTTTATGAGGCTGCGTGTTTGACGCCACCCAGGGGAGCATTCAGCAGGGCCAAGTTGTGGAAAGACTTGACAGAACGGTCTAGAACACGGTTTAATCTTGCTGTGCTGAGTAACGTTCACTGCTGATGAAGATGCAAGCTCTTACATTAGTCCAAGGCCTCGGCTTGACCCGAGACATCCAAATGTGGGACTGGTGAGGAAGCAGGCAGAGAAAAATGAGCACAGGAGGAAGCCCTGTAAAAAGCAGAGACTTCAAACGTCTCTGACAACACTGCTTACAGCGAGAAGGAAGGAGGGGTTGAGGGAAAGAGGGACTGAAAAGGCAACTGGAGGAAATAAAGTGTGAAGGGGGGGGGGGTGGGGGCAGAGCACGGAAAGAGGAAGGTAATGAACTAAATAATGAGCTAAACTTTCAGGACTCACACTGAATCCTCTTGGTTTCCTTCAGTGTAGGAGGACTCCGATAAGTGACCTAGACTAAGATCAATGTGGTATCCCTCCTCAGTCGCTTTCCATCCATATGCATCCATTCATAACAACAGCACATAGTGTCTCTGTGTTAGCTGACTTGAAATGAATTGTGGACTTTATCTGTACTGATAGCTTTGAACAAGTAACCTACAATAGGCAGAAGGGATACAGCTCAGCAATAGTGGTCGGTCCTGTATCACATCACTCCCCTTCCCCCCATTATCCCGTACCATATACAGCACATGCGTCAAATGCAGATGATACGATATATTCACAGTCATCCCCCGTGCTCCATATGCAGTGAGCTGATAAGCAGCGTGGTTAAATGAATGTTTTTTTATGCATTATCTTTCCCTGCCCCTCATTATATTATCTTGCTATGAAAACTGACAAACGGGAGGATAAAAGAGATGAGCACCATCGTGGGGGAGGGGCAGTTTGATGAGGGAAGTGTCAGTATTGCTTAACCGTGCTTCAAAAACAATCTGATTTTAAACAGTTTCCCGGGGAAGGGAGAGACAGAAATGGCTGACGGTGCAGGCTTTTTGCTTAAAAGTTCCACTTTTTTCCCCACCCAAATGTTGGCTGACACAGTTGCTGGTAATTCTTATTGTCCCTTCTTTTCAACCTGGCTGTGCAGAGATTCATAGATTCCCAGTGGTGTAACATTGTACATATGCATACATCAATACTGGTTAAAACATCACCTTTAACATCAACAGTGTTGATGGGACAAGCATTGAGGGGTTTAAGGATCAACTTCATTTTTAAGCAAGGATTGATTCTGAGGTTGGTTATGGGTGGGACAAATCCTCACTCTCGCTTGATAGGCCAAAACCACCCACGAAAATAAACAGTTGAATGAGGAATGTCAATGACGGTATTTGGCCAATAACAGTTTGAAGTTAGCATGTTTAAATTTAAAATGAATTAAGGGTACAAATACAACACTGCCCTATTATCGCCACATAAAGTTGTTATTGTGAATGTGTTAGCAAACAGTTGGCTACACATTCATCTTCTTTTAGCTCTGTTTTGGTCACCACCAACTCCTGAGGGAAATTTCTGCTCCAGTGTGTTCAGCAAGTAGTCACTGAGTGTGCCTATCTGCTATTTGGTGTTGGACAGGTTTACCAGAGCTGCTGATGAGAGCGGTGAGAGTGAACCAAAACTGGCAGGGCATTAAAAAAAAAACAACAAAAAAACAAAAAACAAAAACAAAACAAAACAAACAAAAAACCCTAAATCCATATGATGTGTTAAAGACGTGCCATAAAAATGCTCACTACTTTTGGTTCATCACTTTGGTTCAAGAAAATTGGTTTCTTTTCATCCCCCTGGCCACCAACCTCGATTTGATGCTGGCTGCATCGTGTGGCTTATAAAGGAATAATAGGAAAGTCTGTCCTATGCAACTTTAATGGTCATAGATATTTTTCATGGGGGCTTTAACCCTTGTGGCTCGCATTTCATTTAACAGCCTGAAAATTATAGACTACAAATGGCTTCCTGTTTTTTAGTGCAAGGTGTGTGTTGCAGTGAATTTTGTCTGTCAGACCCAAATAGATAAACTGGCCACCAGACTGAAACTAGTCACTGTGCGTTACATAGACATAATTAGTAGAAACAGTAGGCACAATTTACCTTATAACTTGATTGGTTTGACACTCGCAGTATCACAGATATAACTGGTAGCAGTTTTAATATTAGCCACTCAGCCACTTTGTATATAAAATAAAAGGTACATTAAGGTTAGGTTTCCTCTTAGACTTACACTATCCCAAACACTAAACACACTGGGGGAAAAAAGAAAGAAAAACCCTCGCTAACAATAACCCAGAGAAACAAGTGTGACAAAGGTGTGTTGCAGCATGTCAACTGTGTGATTCACCGTCAGTGTCATTTATATCCCCCCAGTTACCCATGTCTGCATCAAACCACCCTCCATCTCAGGCTCAGCCACAGGCAGCACAATCAGATTAAGGCCTTCAGGCGTCCTTTCATATAGCTTACTTCTTTTCTCTGTCTGCTTACTGGCAGTGCTGCTTTTGACAAAGCTTTGGAGATCTTTTCACAGGAGCTCGAGATGGATTTGGGCTCAGAGCTCTGGACCCTCCAGCTGGTTCAAAGAGTGCAAAAAGAAGTCTCTGCTGCCTTACTTTTTACAGGTTGGCAAGGTGGGACATTAGTCAGACACTATCCCATAAAGAGGACGCCTCAGGTTTGCAGTCAGTCCGCTAATAAACCACCATAAAGTGTCCAAATGTCTTTGAGAAAGGACAGAAAACTCTTCAAAGACAAACAGTTTTTGACTTCTAATGCTAAATAGTGGGATGGTTGTGCCTTTTTTGGAAGAAGTTTTGTTTGGACCAGTTCCAAACTCGATTAATTCACTTTTAAGCTCGGAGTGGCCCTGCTCATAAAATATTTGAGATGAGTTTTTGCTCTGGGGTTTCCGTCTCTACACTCCACAGCTATGCAAACAACCCTGTTGCTCCTGCTGTCTGCTTTATCTCTCATATCTCACAAATATGAAAGCCTACTCAAGCGAACTGACAATGACAGGTGACATATGCGAGTTATGTAGAGGAATGACATTTAAAATAGCAGAGGAAAAGTTTATGCCTCTATCTGAGGCTCAGACGGCTCAGAGATTTTTCCCCCCCGCATGAGTGCATTTGGTGGCAACACAGTCTTTAACCCTGTCAGTGTGAACATCAAAAAAAGAGTCTGTTAGCAGAAATGGAAAGCTTTGAGTTGTATGTTTGTTCATTTATCGGGGACTGACATGGTGCTAATGTGTTCAGCCAAGTCACTTAAAACTAAAGATTAGAGTCAATATACAGGTACCAAGAGTTTTTTTTTTTTTTTTTTGCACACAATTTAAGTCACAGGTTATTCTTTGGTAGGTAGGTTTTTGTTCCCTTTGGGCAGAGCTAGCAGATCCCCTTGTTTCTAGTCTTGAAGCAAAAGTAAGGTAACTCCTAATCACATATAATTTTACCAACATTCTCTGTCAGTCATTTGAAGAGAAATCCACAAAAACAGAGCTAATAAAGCAGCATCACCAAATGTACTACATGAACACAAACCTTGAGTATATCTCACTCCCTGTGTTAAAAAAGGAAATAAAATCATAAAAATATTACTATGCATTATGGCATTTCAAGATGACAAAGAGCCTTCATTTTAAACCAGATCATGAGCCAAAAATTGCATTTCAAAATACAGAAATCTATATCTGAGTCTCAACAGTTCCTCGACAGAGGCCTAAATTATTGTCATGTTGCATATACCTACTGACACTTTGAGGTTTCCTCATTTATACAGTGGGTCCTAAGTAATTATGCTGATTTACTACTTTAATACTGAGATCTGCTCCACTCTGTCTGAAGCAGGATACCTGCTGAGGCAGAACGCTCAGATGGGTGTTGTTTGATTAGACATGAAACAGAATTTTAAAGCTCTCATCTAGGAATTGAAGTAAGAAGGACAGTGTTGCCAAGATGCCCAAAGAAAGGATCCTGAATAAGCTTTACATTACTGGAGCTAATTAAAATGAGGTAACTGTATCATGAAGCCTGCAACTAAGATATCAGAGTTTGAGGAAAATACACTGACAGAATCATTGCTGAAGAGAAAATGTTTTTTCAATGTTAACATGAAGGTTTTACCACAAAGCTGCAGAGCAGCCTTAAAACCACGACTGCTTTGATCCTCCCACCTTCCCACTGTCCATATTCTCCTCAGCAGTCCACGCAGTGGGTGCACAGCACTGACAAGTGTCTCAGCACTAAAGCATTTCCTCCCGAGATGACTAATTGCTGAACGATGACAGGGTGGCTCCTAATGAGGACTTCTCTATAGTCCAATACACATCTATTGTTCAATATTGAGCACAGTGCAGAGACACCACTAAGGGCCTCAGCTGTGGTTAAGGTATAAAAGTGTGTGTTTTGATGATGAAGTTTGAATATTTTCTCCATTGAGAATTAGGAGGTAGGTTTTGTTTTGAGACTTTTGATTCATTTTGTTGTTGGACATAATGCAACTAGCGTGTGTGTGCATCTACACTGACTAGTCAAACAAATGCAACACACATTCATGATTAGGTTACTTTGAAAAATGAACAGTGTGACTACAGACAAACACTTCACTTTGAGATGGAAGATAAAGTGTCACCATGATGACTTTCCAGGGTTGTAAAGTCCACTCTAATAGTGCTATAAACCCTTGTGCCTTCAATATTTCCTTAATATCACTGTACATCATAACCAGCTACAGCCTAAAAGTACAGAGATCTGGAGGGGTGAATACATTTGGAAAATTAAGATATAAAATCTATGCAAGGTCCTCACAGACCTAGGAAAAGCTACTGTATCTCCTGCAGGAAAACGTTCTGTAAACACTTTTCTGGGCAAAAATAGCTTATGCATGTGTGTATGGGTGGTAATAAACAATGGCTATCAACAGGCCAGCCTTCCCCTGAGATGTATCTCTTTGCTTCGTAGTGAGATCAATCCGAACCCAAAGCAGAAATAGAAAAACTGCTTGCATCACCAGCTCGGAGCCACGAGCCAGGAGGAGAAAACTGGGTCAGATTACTTGCAGTTTTAGCTTTTCCTACTTACGTATTCCTTCTACCTCTCCTTTTCATGCACGTGAAAAGCCTGAGTAAGCAATCCTATTCCTCACAGCATGCCCTCTCTCTGTGCTCCACTGCGAGCTGCGTTTTATCAGGGACAGGGGGATCACTGTGCCGTTTCTCCAGGCTGCTCTGCTGAGAAACACAAACTGTCGGATTCAGTGTGTTCACGGGGGGGAAGCCGAGCAAGGCGGACAGCTGTCAATGTCTCTTAGACCCGTGTTATATTCATAAAGCTCCTTTCCTGCATGTGGCATCTTTCAAAGCACCTTTGGGATTCAGGTGTCTGGCTTCATTGTCAGACTAATAGGACAGCTGGGTGTCCAGACTAAACATCCCGTGGGCCAGAATGACGGACTGATTGACTCCATGAGGCGAGACAAGGCTTTCAAGTTACCTCTCATGACACATCCACAGTGTTGGGAAACTGCACTTATAAATACTTGGTGACTTTTAGTTTTGGTGCCCAGTGAAAGTGAGTGAACTATTGTCACATACAAAGGTCAAGTATGCAATGGAGCATTAATATGGTCAGTTATGTTAATGTTCACCGATTGTTGTGTCAATATTCATTTATTCTTCTCATTATATCAGCCACATGAGCGGCTTCACTGGAGCAGCTGAGTGTTAAGAGTCTTGAGAGGCAGCGTCTGCTCTGATGGTGAGAAGACCACAAACTGGGAATACTTCTCTCTACCTTTCAACAGTTACACAACCATGTGACTCCTCCCCTATTTACGAAACACCACTGATGTAGTTGTTCTACAAATTATGCTACAGCCATGGAACTAATGCACTGATAACTTTCTGGAGCCAAAACAAAATAGATTTTATTAGGTTTATAAAATCCACTTATGTTTTTTGTTGTTATTTTTTGCCATAAAAGCATAGTATCAACAGGATTCCTATGTTTTGGTATCCCACTGTATCCCACTCAAGTACTGAGTGGGACATTAGACAGTTTTTTACTATGTAATGTCTAATCACCATTTCTGAATGGACTAAAACATTCTGTACATCGATTTCTTGGTACTTACTTACCAACATAAATGCAACACCGATCTGCATTATGTTGTATTAGCACATGCAGACATATTGTTAGGGGTTTGGTAGACATCATTTTTATTTATTTGAAAGCAAATGTGAGCAGAAGCTGCTGTAGCACAGTGTTGCAGGTTTCTACCATTCAACCTCAACTAGTCTGACAGCTGACCTTATAGTAACTCTAACAAACTCCAGCTCACCTTTCCAGCAGCAGTTTGTCTGAATACAAACTATGGACAACGTGGCAGAGAGAAATAGAGGCTTTTTTCACTGAAACAACTGTGCTGACTCCAGCTGCCTAAGAGAGTTTGTACCTGACAAATCACAAAATCACAAAGCCCGGTCTAACAGAAACAGCTCTGCCTGCACTGTGCAAAAAAAGGGAGCAGAGTGCACACAGCCAGCTGTGGTTGGATATGAATCAGGTGCTGAGCAAAAAACATTTTCTGTGGCAAACTAAAATCAATTAGGCTGTTTGTTCCACTCTGAGTCTGAATGTCAAAACACTAGCATGGATCCCAACCGTTATGGTAGATATTTAATTAATCTGCAGCAAGCATCAACGTGCGCTGCAGGAGAGGACATGTAGGAAAGCTCTGCCTTCAGAAAACAAATAACAAACAAACAAAAAAAACAAGCAGTTCTGGTACAACAACAAAGCCACGTCTGCCTATGAGTGGAGGAAAACAGCTTTCATAAATGCAAATAGAATAATTTGAGCACTGACTGGAGAGATACAGAGCCATTACAGCAGCATTCAGGGTATCAGTCGATCCTTAAAAACAATTACCCACAACAGGGCCCTCGGGTGCAGACGTTCTAATTGGAAAGCTCATGGAGTCTAACTTACAATACAGACGTTGAGATAACGGCCTTATTTCCCATTTAACACTCCCCTATCATCTTCTCCAGTAGAAACTGTTGAGTGAGCCGTTCAAAACGTGATCCACTCAAATGGAACGAACACCGTGATCAACCTCTCTGTGTTTAAGAGCAGTTCCTTTACATTTAACCATGTTCTGTAGGTTCATGTGCTGCAGGCGTAAACAGGAATCTGAAAGACCTGAGAGAGCTCAGCATTTAGCCATATTCAACAGAGGGACTAGATTTTAATATGCAACTATCTTTTCTCAGTGTTACACGCATAAAAGGTAGATCCTATACAAGTCACAGGGGAACATTTTTAGGCAACAATTAGAGAGAAAAAAACTTTAAAGAACTTTAAATTGAATCTTACAATAGTGCCGTAAATGAAGTGGGCAAAGACAATAACAACGTCCTGTCATCTTTTGTTCCTAGTCTGCACACGCACGTCTCTTTGACAGGAATCTCAGCTGCCGTCTGGGAGTCTGACGACGTGTTGTTGACATGTGTTGAGAATAAGCAAATCTGAGGGAAGAGATTTGGTTTCAGCTGAGGGGCGCATGATTAATCAAAAGCACTTTTGAAGTGAAAAAAACATCTTTGCAAAAAATAAATCATAATGAAGTTGGCTAGTTCATTACACTTTGACCAATGTCAGTATATGTAAGTATAAGTGGGTATGCAGGTGACATGACATGAATCCTGCCAGGAGTATCACACCAGTCTACGGATGGACAGGTGACAGTAACACACAGGAAAATGTATCAATATGCCAGCAAAGATAGTGATAAAGAAGACAAGTAAACAATGTTGGCTTTACACGTGGTAAGCAACAAAAATCTAACTTTGTTTTCAAGTAACCTCCACAGGGTGCCTTTAATAACTCAGCTGTTGCATTGCAATCTGCACTAAAAAGAGAACTATTGATTCTACTGGACTGATTCTTTTTAGGAGAACAAAAGTCCTAAATGAAAAAAATGTATTTTCTTTAAACCAAAAACATGCAGTGGGTTGGGGCTACTTTTTTCAGCTCTAACAACCCCCACCAAGAAGATAATGCAGCCTGTATTTACCCTCAGAGGCAAAATGGAGTTCCAAAAGAGGTTAGGTTTTGAAAACTACAGAAGTCCTTCGAGTGAAGAGTGAAGTTAAGACATTTCCTTCTGTCTCTGCGCTGATATTCACTAATTTGTCCATGTGGTGTTAAGGCCAAAAAACTCTCACAGAAGGCAAAGAAAGGCTCAACCAACGTGATTTCAGCTCCAGTGTTCGCTGACAGAAGCTCTCACAGTTCATC